>JAQQFT010000326.1:0-30349 GCA_029582265.1 Zoroaster sp. YZ-2022 | reverse complement strand
AATTTTAATTTTTGAAATAAAATAAATTAGGCATATTTACGTAACACCGTGCTTCCCAATTATGAGAATTTGTTTTTTTGAACGATTTTTTTTTCCTTTAAAAATGAAGAATTTTTAAATTTATCAAAAAAAACGATAAAAAGGGGAGAACTAATTTCTTTTTCTTTGTTCAGAGTCGGGGTTTTTTCCCGATTTTTTCTGACAGATTTTTTGGGGGGCACAGCCCTCTTTTCGTTGTACGCCCGAGTTGTTCAGCGATAGGCTTCACCAAAGTTTTACCCCGGGGCCCAACCTGGAGGTTATAACCTCCAGTCGATGGTTTTATTTAGTTCTGTTCCCCGGTAGGTGTAAAATCTTTCCCTTTATATTGCCGGTATTCATATGCTAAATTGTTTTGTATCATCATACGACAACGACAAAAAATTCAGATTTAACTGACACAGGGGGGTTACTCAAACATGACCAGTTCATTACGAACAAGTCACCACGATTAACCACATGGCGACCACCCCCTGATAACATCGGGTGGGAGATGGGGGGCTGGGGGTTTGAAAAAAGCCTTATTTCAATGAACTTGTCCTTTGGGAGTTTTCAGTTTTTTTAATAAAAAGTTTATACGGAAAATCTGCATTACAGAAAATGATCAAGAATTTTAATTTTGAAGAAAACAATACACTTTTAAGGGAAAAAATTTGTAAATTTAGTTTTTCAGATTTTAAGTTAAAAAAGTCTATATAGTTTCGCAAACATCTGGAACTTGGTTGAGTTGGAAAAAACAAGGACACTATGGATAAATCAGAATGTTATAAAAATGTATAGATCAAAAAACCAAGAACAAAAAATTATTATGTAAAGAAAAAGGGGAGCCCATCTTTTTTTGAAAAAGAAAGCAAATATTTTAAATATGGGTTTTTTTCAGCTTAGATAAAAATTTTAGCTTTTATGGTAAAGGGGTAAAAAGAATTTTTCCCTGAAAATTTTATTGAGTAGTATTGTTTTCGGAGGTTACAACTAAGATTGAACCCAAGAGTTGAAAACCCCAGTTTTTCAAAACCCAATTAAAAACCCAGAATTTCATGGTGTCACGAAATTAGTCTTATTTATTTATCAGCTTAAAAAATTTCCCAAATGAATTTATGATGGAACCATTAATTCCAGTCCTTTTACGGGCCATTGACGTAACACTCCTTTTGAAATTTTTGTTGAGAAATGTGTCATTAAACGACCTTCCCAAAAAAAATGAAAATTTATAAATATTTATAAAAAAACAGAAGAAAGGGAGAAAATTTTTTCTTTCCTTTTCTGAGCGGCTTTGAGCTGATATTTGGGACATTTTTGGGTGGTTTACATTGTTGTACCGTGGTTGTCCCGTCGAGTTTTCAGTCGAGAAAGAAATGAAGTCTTAATCAGCCGGGACTGCACCGGGATGTTTAACCTTCAGACGATGGGATGTTATTCTTCCCGGGGGGAAAATGCATTAGGGGAGATGGCATCATACAACAAAGTTCTTATGTGATGAAACCAACATTAAAATCTTTTTACTGAAAAAAAGGGGCCCACCTGTTTTTCCCATTGGGGCCTAAGAAATAGAAGAATTTTTTAAATTGTAAATGAAGCCCAACAAACACCAACAGAGCAACGTTTTGACCCATTGGATTCTCACCAAGATAAAAAAATGGAAACCCTTTTCCGCAAGAAAAGTCACGATTATCCCAAAATACACCAAAAATTTTCTTCAGAAAATGTAAGCAGATATTATTTAATTTTGCCCAAACTAGTTACACGAACTAGTGCCGGGGTGTGAAAACTCCGGCGACTCGGGGGATTAAACCCCGACCGCCTGCTTCTAGTGCAAAATGTCTAACCTCGACCACCTAGTTCCCCGATTGGCTGCCTAGAACTTATAAGCGGGTTTCCCGGATATAGGGGAAATTTTGCTGGGTTAAAAACAAATTTTTAAACCCACCCGACTTGTTATAGCATCGCCCCACATTTTGACTATAGCCCGTGCCTGTTTGACCAAACGCCTTTTTTTAAATTAGACCTTCACTAGAAAATGATAAAAAGTTTTTATAGATTGCCCCTTCTTTTTCCGTAAGGATATCCGCAAGGAGGAGGTTGTTCCCCAAGAGCGGCCATGGTCAAGACTGTTGACCCCAGAATGAGACCTCCAGCGACGTAGGAGAAAAGTAAAATTTTTTTTTCCAAACTCAGCACACGGTTATTTATTTATTTAATTGTTTTTTTTATTTGTTTTCATTTGGGAATTAAGTCCGGGATGAAGCAAAAAAATATTCCCCAATGTATAAAACAATGAAATTTTTTGAACAGGGGTCTTTAAAGGTGATTTGTACTATTTGAAAACCGCCCTCACCTGCCTTTGCTGAAAACCCAAAAAGAAGTCCCTGTTTTTTTTGTCGTGACTTCAACAACAAGATTAAACCCCCAGTTAAAATTTTGTTTTTTTGGATGCCCCGGGTGAATGAATTATTTATTGAAAATTGAATTTTTTTAAATTTCAGGGGGGAAATGAAATCGCCCCCCCGGGAGGCCTGATGGGGTTTTCGGGGGGAGGAAAGAGAGACGAGAGGATCCGAACGAGGTTATTTTAAAGTTTGAACGACCCGCTCGGGTCAAAGGTCGTCGAATTTAATTTTTACAAGAAAAACAAACCAGTAAAATCTGTTTTGATTAGGGAAGTCTTATCTAATATGATTACGATGTTTTTTTCCCTTTTTAGCGTGATACTTTTTTATTTCAGAATGATTTTTAAAAGTATGTTTTCGGTAAATTTTAATTTGACGGGTTTTTATTTGTTTTACTATTTTAAGTAAAATTTAAATATACTAATTGAAACCTATTTAATAATAAAGGGGGTTTATTTGTAAAATAGTGATTTATTGCAATTATGACCCGCAATGACTTTTCTTAGCCCCGTCAAAAATTTTTTCAATGAAAACCCCTTTATGGATTCCGGGATCAAATTTTTGGAAATGCCAAATAAAAAATAAACGGGTTTTTCATTGGAAAGAATGAACAGAAAAAACAAAAATTTAGTAAGATAAGGTTTGACTGTAATTATTAATTTTAAGGGAAATTAGTCATACACCGAGAAAAAAAATATAAATTGTTTTTTATATTTTTCCCGTTTTGTTAAATTAGGGGAGAAAATTTTGAGGGGAAATATCGAGGAGAGCACAAATAACGAAAACACCGTAGATTTGAAAGGACATTTAAAGTATCAAAATCTTTTAAAAGTCAATTGGGTGGAGCAACAATTCATTTATCATGTAATGTCTCAATAGCTTTCATGTAATTTCTTTTTGTTATCCATACCAGCAAAATTTCAATGACCGAAATATTGATTTTTGTCGTTCACATAAAAACAAATTTTTCATTATCATAAATTTAAGTTGATTAAAAGTGTCCATGAATCAAAAAAAAAAGATTTTTTTAAAGGGGGAAATTTGTCAGATTAAAAAATTTTAGTAAACATGGGATTCTTCTACTAAAATCTTTGTGGGTTTTTCTGAAAAAGTTTTTTTTAAAAAGGGGACAAATCATCACAAAAAGGGGTTTTTACGGGGCATGGAATCGATGTCCATTTTAAGATTAAAAGTGACTAAAATTAAAACAGAAGGGAATATCCCTTTTCATGGGGATTATGGAAAAATTTAATCAAAAACTAATCGATTCCATCCCCTGTTGATCGTAGATATCCCGGTACTGCCCTTTTTAAAATTAGTATAACAAGGGGGTTCCTGTTCAAAGAAGGCACACAAAACAATGTATGGAAAATGTATATGCACGAACATCCTCGAGTATAATAAAACGTAGGTTGGTCTGATAAAAAACCCTATAGGCTTTTTTTGTAAAAATTATTGTTTTGTTTAAATCGCAAAATTGTTTGGAAAAATATGATGTAATTTAAAGGGGTGGCTGGGACCCTGATGAACGGTGATTGTATTTTCCCCACCAAGAGGATCAACATCCAACGTTTAGCTTCAACATGATAAGGGGTGATTTTTTCCTTTTTTTTGGGCCAGTCAAGGTATTAACATTGTCCCAAACCAACAGTAATTGACGGAAAAAGACTTCAAGGGGTTATAAATAAAGTTTAAAGATAAGATAATTTTTTTTATTGTTTTATTTGTATTGTGTTTAGATTTTTTGAAACAAGTGATCCAAAAAATATACGGGCCCTCCCCACCCCCCTTAGGGAAGTGAATAGATATTTTAAAGGGAACGTACAATCATTTTTGGCATATCCATAAGATTGTTGAAGGAAATGCATTTTAGTTGAAACGTAATTATATGAGATATAGACATCAGTTTTATTTTTTTTTTATTTTTTTTTTTAATTTTGAAAGTTTTTAAAAATTTTTTGGGATCTATGGGGAAAATGCAACCTTTTTGCCCATTGAGATCCGGGAAAAGGAATCAAAAATTTTAATTTACCCACAACCCTTTCAAACACGTGAGATTGTATTAGGTAGAACATCCCATGCTTTTAAAGCATAACAAAGAAAAGGAAGATCCCAAAAAAGGTAAAGTTTTAGCGGAGAGAATGCGGGGGGAAAGGCCGAGTCTCAAACCCTCCCTCATCCCCAAAATGAAAACCTCAGCATCCTGTCATCGGGATCCTCCAGCAGCCCCCAAAGCAGCTTTTCCCAGAGTCCGGATTCGGGGACAACAGAGCACATGATTGGGTCGAGTCGTACCTCCAGTTCTTTTCGAACCATACTACTAAATTGAGAATTTAAAGGGTCCCCAAAGCATTACGATCCTAGAAAAGCGCATCCAAAAAACCCCAATTTATTTAGGTTACGTATAGGGCTTTAGGGCCGTTTCGTGCGAAATATTTTTTACACTGCATTTTAAGTGTTTTTTCAGCGACCGCAAGGGGGAATCTCGTTCCCCTTGAAGAGAGTTTTTTTTTCACGGTTGAAAGGATACCCTAAATTCACCATTTTAAATTTGGGGAAATTTTTTTAAATTTGAATAATGAGAGGGTTCTTGAACTCATACCCAATAAACAGCAAAAAAACTTGATGTTCACACATTTTTGGGTAAAAACCAATTTAGATCGAAAAAATTTTTATCCTGGGGAAAAAAAAATTAGTTTTAAATTGGCGGGAAAAAAAAGAAATTTTGCCTACACCGAGGGTGTATAGCCGTGCCAGCGGCCAACGCCCCGGGCCCCGGGGTTTGAGAAAACGTTCACCAGTAAGCAGGATGTCGGGGGTTCAACCCCCGAGTCGCCGTGTGTTTTTCACAGACACGGAAAGCACGAGAACGGGGCTTTTAAAAAGTCGGTAGGGAAAATTAAATCAATTGTTTACCCGACGCAAAAATTTCCCCAAACTATATTTTGGGAACCCGTCAAAGGATTTACCGCCAATCGTCATCGGGCAAGTCGGGGTCGAGAGGTTGACCGCACAGTCAGGAGGTCGGGTTAAACCCGCCGAGTCGCCTTTTATTTTTTTTCACAAACTGAGTTTTGAGAAATGAAACACGTGGGTGGGGGGAAAAAATCAACAAAAAAATTTTTATTTTTAAAGAATGAGGTGTTTTAGTTTTTCCCAAACAATTTTTTCGGTTCATGAAAAAATAAAATTTTCAGCAGCCCATTTTCTGCAGATTTTTTATTATCAGCAGATCCAAAGTTTGTAAACACAACCCCTTTGGGACATTCTTTGTTCTCGTGTTTTTAAAAAAAACATTTTTTCAATTCAAAAATTTTTTTTGTGGGGACGGTGTCCCCATAATTTTAAAACCGCATTTTTTAGGGAATCGGGTTCCAGGTCCTCATAGTGTTTTTAACGCTTACCGGGGCAACTTGCCACCCCACCCCATCTTTTTTTTTTTTATCAACCATGACAAAAATAAATTTTAAACTTTCCAAATGTTGACCAACGTTCCCCTCACCTGTTTTGCCAATCGGGATCTCCCTTTTGTTTTATATCATGTTTTATTTCACTTTTATCATTCCATTTGCTTTAGATATGATGGTGTAATAAGCCCAAAAGTGGATCTGAGTGTTTTTAAATTGGGGACCCTAGAGGTTTCAACTTTTCCCCCCCCACAAATGGAGAATATCTTATAGGCTTATTTGGAAGGCAAAACAGAATACCCACTTAATAGCTTTAAAAAGAGATTTTTACGGTGATCCGAAAAGCAAAAAAGGGCCTTTTTCCTTTCATTTGAAATTTTAAAAGTACCTATATGATATTATGGTTTGGTGTTTTCCTTTTTGGGGAATTTTGAGAAGTAAAATCAGCAAATTTATAAAATTTTGTTGCATTTTCTTTTTTTCTTTGCTTTTGTATTCTGGGGAAAGGACAAGATTTGGGAAACGTCTTTTTATTTTAATAGTTATGAAGGAAAATTAATCAGTTTTTTAAAAAAGGTTGAAAGGGAAACCCAAAAACCGATCCCCATCTAAGAAACAACTAGAAAAATTAATAATAATAATAATAAAATTTTTTCCAATTAAGGGGCCCCAAAGGGCGAAAAAAAAAAAAAAAAGAATACAAAAAAACAATGATAGATAGGAAAAAAAAAATGAATTTAAAATAAAATTTTGAAGAATTGTAAAAGATGAGTTTTTAAACAGGACTTAAACAGTTTTCATGGGAAGATTTTTAGTTATTGAAAATGATTTTAGAGTCCGCGGAGCCCGACAGGACCTATCACCCGTTCCGTTTTAAGTTTCCTTTAGGAGGAATTTGCTGGCGCAAAGGGATGGAGGAATTTAAATGTCAGAAATATAAATTGAGCAATACTAAAAAGATTTGAACAATTTGTTTGTTTAAAAAAATTTTTGGGAAAAGGGCCAGTTCTTCGATTTGGATATATGATCTTCTGGGCAAAATTACAACACGACCCGTTGGTTTTTTGTCGAAGACGAGATATTTGATTGCGGGGGCCGAAAGGGGAGTTCCCTTTTCGAGCCGGGTGTGACAAAGCATGAAAGTTCAGCATTTATTCAAGTATTTTTATTCGGCTAATATTTTGATATGAAATGATATATGGAACAATGTTGGGGTAGAGGTTTTAAAATATTGTCGAGCAAAAAAACCCAAATTACGTTTGGGATGATTTTTCGAGTCACCAATTGAAAAATGGGAAAAGAAACTTAGATAATTAAGGGCGTGATCCAAATAGAACAAATTCTTTCGTCATTCAATTTTAAGAAGTTTTGCCCCATCCAACTGGAATCTCGAATAATTTTCCAGCGTTGTAAAACGAATCGGCAGGGTTTTTAGAAGATTTAAAAAATGTGTGCGTGTCATCCAGCATGATATTTAAATTTTACCCAAAATATCAGAATGGGAAAAGGGTTTAAAAGAAACCACTGGGTTTTAGCATGGTTTTTGGGGTACAACAGGCTCGAGAATGTTAAAAACCAGTTTAGGCCATTTAAGAGGACCGAGGGTTAGACCAATCCAGGGGTGTGCTGTATTCCAAGATGATATTAAGGGGGGGAAGGATTTTGATCGATCGCCGGGCGCTTTTAAATTAACAAAAAAATGCGGATTTTTCCATCACCACAGATAAAATGTCATTGTTGAGGGGGAAAAGAGTGTTCCATGAAAAAGGTTTATAGGCGATTGAAAGTGCCGACAGGTTATTAGCAGAACAAGAGATCCATGAAACAACCGCCTGATTGTTTTTAAGGGACTTTTTAAAATTGTCCCGGGGGAAATTTTTAAAACTTTTTTCCAAAATTGGGGGTTTTCAGAGGAAAATGAGCAAAACCCTTTTCCATCAGGAAACAACCGAAGAAAAAGATTGTTTACAATAATTTGACAATAAACACACAATATTTTTTTTAAGCGGTTGGATGCCGCTTGATTTTGATGGCGATTTTGGGTGATTTTTGACTCCCTAACACTAGTACCAAACATGAATCAAATGTGGATCCCGCGGGGGGGTTTTTTGAAAAATGGCAGGGGAAAAAAAACACGGGAATTTTAATTTTGTGACAAACATTTTGAAAAAAAGCATTTGGCCTGACGGAGGGTAGATGGCAGGGGGTTTTTGGGTTTTTAAAAAGTTTTTTTAAAAATGTTAAAGAGTTTTTTTTATCGCCAGAGCCTTCCCAAGAGATGAGGAGTTTTTGTTGCTGGTTAATCGTTCCACAAATTGTTGGGAAATATTCTTGCTGATGTACCCAAATTTCCCATTGTCACGCCATTTTCGCCGTTACCGGGGGTTTTCCTTTGGGATGAATATCATCATTGAAAGGGGATTGATTTAGTTTAACAGTTGAGTTTTTTTTCGGAGTTGAACGTCCAAGATGTTTGGGGGCAGTAGATTTAAATGATTGACACAATAACCATACCATCTTTAAGGTTTAATTTTTCCAGTTGAGATTCAAATATGACATAAATCGATATTTTCTTTTTTTAGTGGAGGAAATTCGAAATGGGAGGTTTGGGGGGTTTTAGGGTTTTAAACTGCCATGATTGCATAAGATCAGATAAGCGATGGGAAATTAGATGAGAGGTGGATTTTAAACTTATCATGAGGTCAAGACAGTGACCTATCGAGAGCGGGGGAGTGTGCTGGTAAGTCCATGAAGAGACCGATTTTAAACGGGGGGCAAAATTTTTTAAGGATGTCCAAAGAATGTTAAAATCGCCGGGGAAAAAATTGATGGGGGAAAAGATAATCCACAAAATTTTTAAAATTCCGAGAAAAAGAGAAATTTTTGTTTTCCATCAACATCCCCTTTTTGGTCGATATTAAAAGGCGAAAGATCTAGAGTTGATGCCCGCATGGAGATTCAAATGTTAGGGAGCGAAATTTTTCATACTGAGATAAGTTGGGTAAAGAGGGAAATGCCTCCCCTGGCTTTTTTGGGCTGGGGATAGATGGAGAGAGAGCCGAGGAGGCACTGGGGGTAAGTTTATCAGGTTTAAACCATGTCCCGGGAAGACAACAAGATCCAAAGTTTTAAAAAGTCAAAATTACCATTTTGTTAAAATGGATTGGGGGCCAAAAACAGAGCTGAAGTTTAGACCATCAAGATTTGGAGTTAAAAAATGTCGTTGTTGATTTTTGTTACTGTTGGGGGTTTCAGGCCCGGGGGTTGGTGTGTTTGTCCATTTAGGGGCCAGCTTTTTACCTCTGTGTTTGGGGTTTTTTGGGGTTGATTGGGAAGTATTCAAGAAGTTTAAAGACCCAATATGAATAAGATAATGTTTTCATCAACATGGAGCATTGCGAAGATTGAGTAGTTCATTGGGTGTGGGAAAAAATGGAGCTGAGTGGCGTTGTTGGGGGGGTTTAGTTTCAGGTCCAGGGTTTGGGTTTTTGTCACCAGAAATTAAGAGTTCCAATTTAAAGGTGGCAGATGAATTATCATAAAATAAGGAAACCCCGAAATTTAAGATTTGGATTTGTTGTTTTCGGCAAAGTGACGGGTTGCGCTGTGGTTATTTTTAAAGAAAAAAAATTAAAAATAAAATGTGGACTTACATACGCACGTATCCACCAACCAAGGGGTTAACCCTTTTTTACGGGATTACACAACACAGGGGCCAGGTTTTCGTCCCATCCAAGGACGAAGAATTGGGTTAATACCTTGCTCAAGGACACAAGTCAGACCGGGGGTCGAACACACATCCCGGGCAACACCAGGATTTTAGTTCGGTGCGTAGACCGTCAAAAGACACTCCCAAAATGAGTCGTTGAGACACGGTCCGATAGAAGAGAAGATAAAAGGGTGTAGACCCCATTGAATCCCTTGATCAAAGCAATTTATCCCAAAAAAATGGTTGTGGTCAAGACATGTTATAATTTCCCCGTAGGGGTTGACTGCACCAAAAAAATTTAAAAACAAGATGTTAAACCAAAAAAATGTACCAAATTTTCATAAACGTCCAAAATTCCCGGGTAATAAGAAACCAAGTATAAAATGAAGACAAACTTGTGGGCCCAAAAAACTTTTTTTAACACAAAAACTGGAGAGTTAAGGGTGCTTTTGGGTAGCTGATTATCATTAAAGATATAACGGGTTTTAAAAGTATTTTTTCAGAGCTAAGTATTTCATCTGAGGTTTAAAGTCCCTTTTAAAACTATCAAATTTTCGAAAAACATAAAACCAAATTTAAATGACACTTACTTGATGTGTTGAGATGGTATCAAAAGAAATATTTAGTTGTCGATTATCATTTTGGGCCAAAATTTTGCAAAGAATTTTATTATGGAAACTTTTCCCAAAGACCCCTGAAGAAAGTTGAAACTTTGGGGTTTTTCAACATTATCTTTTTATTGTATTGATGGATAAACTATCCATACATTTTACCAAAGTATACATCATAAAATTTATTTAAAAAAAATTATTAAACTTTTCAAGGGAAAGAAAACCTTGTAAATTTTTTTTAAAACTTTTTAATAATTTAAAGTTAGAAAATGGGTCAAGGATTAAGTAATTGGCCAAGACGGTGGCTTGGGGAATTATCGTCCATGAGCCGGGGAAAAATAGCTTTGCTATCCGTTTCAAGTTACGGACCATACAAAGCAGGATGGGAAATGACTAAAGAGGGGCCCAAGCAGATTCCTTTTCCCCCTATTAAGAGCGATTTGTAATAAGGAAACTTTAAAAAGTTTTTTTTTTATTTATTATAGACCCCCAAAAAGCGAATTATTAAATCACCAAAAAAAAGTTTTACCCCAAAAGCTCAGATTGTGTAAAAAATTTTAACAAATCAGTTGATGACTGTTTTGTCACCCCCCGAAGTCTGTTTATGTTTTGTGTTGACGTTGGATCAGGGCCCCTCAGGTGAGAATATAGAGCATTCTCCCTATGGCCCCCAAAAACTGAATACGCTTCCTACATATTCAAAAATGCCGTTCAATCAACACCTTTAAGACACTTCTAAAGCTCACCGTTTCAGGAGACTTTCTAACAATTTTTTTTTTTGTTCAGGGCCAGAAAAACTTTATTTTGGGCATATAAATGACTTTTGATTGATTGATTTGATTGATTTGATTGATTTGAGATTTGTTTGATTTATTGATTTCATTGATTTATTGATTTATTGTTTTCTTGATTTATTGAATGAATGAAGGATAGATGTCACGAGAAACGGGGATGGAATCGGAAGTTGTTTTAGATTACCCCATAAAAAAATAAAATATAAGGTAAATTTTTACGTTGTTGCTAAATGAACCAGAATTTTTCAGTCACTGTGTTCAAAAAACAGGACCCCGATTCCAGTGTTGAAAGTCTTCGACGTGACGATATGTCCTGAAGGGGAATTCACCATCAATTAAAAACCAATTATATCTTGTTAAAAACCTGATCATGTGGTAAAAAAACCCCAACCACACAACAAAATGAATCCCTACGTTTTAAAACACCATTAATATTGATAAAGGTCACCACAGAAAAAAATTTAGTTTTTGTAGGAAAGAACCCCAAAAGAAACCCATGATTTTGGGGAAAACCAGGAGCCAAAGAAAACAAACGCAGTCAATATGGAGGGACCCCCGACTATATGGATCCATAACTCAAGGAAATGTTTTCGCCCAAAACAGCCCGTCGTTCAACAAACCAGGCAAAATCTGATGGGATCTGTTGTCGGTCAACCCCGTTTCGACAGGCCAATAAACACAAATTTTTTTAATTTCACTCTTTCCATTGTTTATAACATAATCTGAGGGAGTTTATTTATAAATCCAACAACAAAAATTATTTGTTATTTTTAAATTTTTCCACGATATTTTTTAAATAAACCCCTAAACATCAATTTTATCATTTCTATTTGACAAATAAACAAATTGCCCAGAAAATCCCAAGGGATTAATTCAGATCTGTTATTTCATTTATCGTTTTATCAGGTTTTCAACAGTATTGGGGAATAAAAGGAATTTTGGGCCAATCAAAACCCATCTGAAATATGCACTTTATTTGAAACCGGAACATTTTTTTAAAAAAATTTGAAAATTCATATTTTTTTGAAGAATCAAGAATAGAAAAAAAACTAAATAAAAAATTTATTCAGCTTATTGAATTTTTAGGAAACGAGAACAATAGGGATTCAGATTTTTTTCTTTCCAACATGGAATTTCTCCCTTAATGAAAATTTTTTTGGAAAAAAATTTTTTTTACTGAAAGAAAACGCAAACAAACTTTTTTAATAAATATTTATGTCAAATCAAAAACCAAGTATTTTTAAAACGGATTGTTCAAGATTATCAAATTTTTGTATAATAGGGGCTCGGGTATAAAATATGGGGAATGGATGGTTTCACAGGTTTTGAAGATCTTTGGGAAATGCTTCAGTTTCTTTTCAGTGGTTTTTTGTGATGCTGTTTAGGGGGTTTCCCCGGGGGAGATTTTACTAACAACCCCCCGGATGCTTATTTTGATGTGATTTTTTAAACCCATCTGTATTTTTATATTTTACATATTACGGTAAAAAATTTTTAAAAAAAAATATAAAAAGGAAAAGGGGAGAACATTCCCATTGGGTCTCTCCAACATACATATTAAGAAAATGATTTGGGTTTGGGGGTTTGTATTCATAATCTAACATTATCCAAAATATTAATATTAGATTTTTAAAATTTATTTGTCCCAATTTACAACCGAAATGGGTAAAGTGATGATGCAAAATACAGCTCTTATTTATGTATACATAAAAACAATGGCCAAAATTTATTAATAACTTTAAAAGCCGCCCAAATTATTTTGTAAAAAACAATTGAGGAAATATGTAAAAAATTTCCCAAAAAAATGACAAAAATTACGAGGGAAATATCCCCAACCTTTTTGCCATTTTGATGTTTTATTTCGCCCACCAAGGTGTTTGTTCTATAACATGATATCATTTTTAATCCCTCAACAGTAGGCATTGATGGGATGGGAGTTGCCCTATCTCGTTGTATTATTATTTTTTTTTTCATCACAGATGAAACAGTAATTGAAAAATTTGACTATGAAAATCGATGTGAAATTATTTACGCTCACGAAAATGTTTTGTCCCCGCAATTTTAGCAGCCAATCAAAAAATTTTAATGCAAATGCCAAACCCAGATCTACATCTTTGGGTTTTCCGAAGCCCTTTTTTAGCCCGTCGACCAAATCACACGATTTCAATCTAAACCCAAAAATTCATAGCCCCCCCCCATTATGGGGGGATAGGGATTTCAAACCGTGAAAGGGGGAGATAGGTAATGACGAATGGGTATGCATCCAGGGGCCGCGGTACGAGGGGCCAATTGTCTTCCCAGCTTATCAACGATGCAGGATTCATCGAAAAGAATACGAAATACGACATTTAAAAAGTTGACGACTGACATTGACGAAAAGCGGGTGCCAAGTAAGATTCAACCTTTTTTTATTCTAACTGAGCGATATTTTATTCAACAAACCCGAAAACCGTGGAGGGCCCCGGGGCGAGCGGTTTAGTATGGGTTTATGTTCGATGGCCGAGTCGTCAGAAAGGGGTTCCATCCTCTGAGCAAGACACTTTTCCATGATTCTTTTTCACCCAGGAGTGGGACCGAGGGGAGGGTTGGTTGTTGTGTTTTATTAGCCCATATGGCCCCAAAAGGCAGAAGTGTTACCCCCGGGGGCTGAGAGGTTTTGGAAATTAGGGCCCGATGAAGGGAAAAATTGACAGCGCTTGGACCTTGTGTAAAAGGGTTTAAAAACCCCATTATTATTATTTTAAAAAAAATGCAACCAGGAAGTTTACCATAAACCAGCCCAGCCCCTCATTGCCTCACGGGCATCCAAAGAACAAGTAAATGGGTTTGTGGGCACCATGCCGACAAATTTTTAAAAAGGATCAGGGAACATCGTTTTAAATCAAATTAATAAAAGAACTATTAATCTTAATACCAATCAATATAACAAATATTATAAGACAGCAACAGGCGTTACAAAAAAGAAGGAGAAATGAACCACTTTACCAGAAATTGTTTTCCAAACGTAGACTTGTCAGCACATTTACGTTTCCAGGGGGATCCGGGGGGCCCGGGGGGGTCCCCCGGAAATTGAGAAAAAAAAAAGGGGGTTCTTTTGAATCGGTAGTCGTGATCGGCAAAGGTTAGTCGGTTTCACCCCCTTCCTCCAGCATAAATTGTTCCCGTCTGAAGAAGGGTCGGGGTACCATGGGAAATTAAACCCCAATGTCAATTTACTGTCGGATTCACCCCGACGAAAGGCCGAAGACGGAGCTTGAGCTGATCTGGATGGTTTTCACGGAAAAAGAATAAGGAAATCGCTTTTTTTTGAAAAATTTAACTGACAAATTTAAAAACCAAAAAAAATTCCCGAAAAATTTAAAAAACCATAAGTAAAAAAACTGCAAATAAATCCCAAAAAATCGGGGGGAAAAACAAAAAAATTATAGAGAAAGAAAATTATAGGGACCGCCCACCAACATAAGGGCTTTAGCTCATTTGGGTAGAGCGTGTACGGTAATCGAGAGACCCGGGGTTTGAGTCCCATCAAATTTTTCTTTTTTCCCGGAACCGTTTATATATATTTCAGTCATTCCAAAAAAATTTTGTGTAAAACCACTAAAAGGTTGTTCTTTTTTGGTACCCCTGCTACGCGTTACCGGGTTGTTTGCATCGACCGACGATCCCCAACCAAAATTGGTTTGGCTCGACCGGCCCCATAGAGCAATAGATAATTTGGGAAAATGACCGCCCACAACATCAGGCCAAAAAAAAAATGTTTAGTTGCCCACCGACCACCCAAAAGACAAACTGGGTCGGGTTTTTTTTTTTTTTTTTTTTTTCCCCCCATTTTAGACCAAAGAAAATTTACAAATTTGATTTTATTTTGGGAAATTTTTAACCGGAACACGGACCAAAGACCAATCAAAGCAAACGAAGGCCCGGCCCCATGGATGCCTTCGCACACTGTTGGCCCAAAGAGGACCAAAACTACAGCCAAACCCAAAATTTTCAAGTTGATGTTGAGATTGACAATATGGGTGAATTTGTGGCAATCAAAAAGTAAAAAAAAAATGCTTGGGAATTTTATTCGGCAAAATTTTTCTGATAGGTAAAAATGAAAAAATATAGTGGGTTTCAGTTCCAATGCATTTCAATCTTAAAAAGACAGTCAGAGAAAAAAAAAAAAAAAAACCCGACCGACCGACCCTCCAAATATTTCACCGAGAGCAATCAAAATTTTTGGGGTGGCTTTTAACAGTTGGAGAGGGCCCAGGTAACGGAGGTCAGGGGGTTGAGTCCCAACAGCCAATTTTATATATATATATATATATATATAAAAAAAAAATATCTATAAATAATATATATATATATATATATATATATATATATATATATATATATATATATATATATATATATATATTCCATAAATTTAAAACTTTTGAAAAAAAGTGGGGGGAAAACCCCGGGAATCCCTGATTGACCAAGAACCAGAACAAAATTTTCCCGGCCGTGGGCTTCCCCTCGATTTAAAAAATAAATAAAAAAATTTAATAATAATAAAGATTTGGGACTTTTCCACTCTGGGCGCAAGGAAAAAAAGGGGGAAAAAGATTACAAAAAAAACAATTTTAAATAGGAAAAATTTTATTTTTCCCCGTAAAAAAAATTCCTGATCCGCCCCTGTATACATTCATAATAAAGTCGTAAATCTTTTTTGTTTGTTTAGGGCGGGTTTTTTTAAATAAAGGGGTAGATCTGGGTTTTTATCCCTGTGATTGTTGTCATCTCGGTGCTTCCCCAAAATTGACCACAGATCAATATTGAACTATGTACTATTTATTTATTAAAGAAAATAGGCCTATCTTTACTTTGTGAGAAACAAAAAAATATAAATAAAGGTGTTGTTAAACCCACCTTTGTTGGTCAACAAGAGGGATATAAGAATTAATTTGGGTTTTGGAAAAGGGGCAAGAGGGAAATTTTTTGAAAAAATTTTGAATATCAAAAAATTTAAATTTTTAAGGAAGAAACTCCAGGGGAAAAATTGAAAAGGAAACTTCAAACTTTTCCCTGTCAAAAAAAAGATTACTGGGAAATTTACCTGTGTTAAATATTTTATTTTTCCCTGGGGGATTTAATGAGTGTTTTCCAAAAATTTGATAAATTTTTTGATGCTCAGTTTATATACTACTACATTATCAGTTAAAAACTCTTTGATAAAAGGTTAAAAAGGATTTAAGATCACTGAGGATAGGGATAGGCCCCTTTTATTTCGCAACATTTGACTTTTTTGGGATTCCCCTTTATTTACAACTGGGGACAATAATTGAAACAAAAATGAGGGTCCATTTTCCCTTTTTATTTCACCAAAACCTTTTGAAAGAATTTCGACCATTGTCCCCCATTATCTCGGGGTAGGGGCCTAAAAAAAGAGAAGTTTTTTAAAATCCCCGAGGGAAAAAATTCGATTTAATTTTTCTTATTAACCCTACAGGTGAACATTGTTTACTGGTTGCTAAAATTCGTCTTAAAAATTTTGGGACAAGGAAGGGGTGAAGAATAAGGTACCCTGTCATTATTCTTAAGTTTCCCAATGGGTTCAATCTTGAAAAATTAATGGGAAATTATATTAAAAATTTTTAATTTTTTAAAACCGCTTTATTGAGCAATGTTTTTAGGATTGTTTCTTAATTACAAAATTGGGGATGAGAACAAATATCCTTCCCCCTCATTAAAAATTAGCAAAGTGGTCAACCCCGTGAATAAGGGGACGATCCCAGGGGGAAAATAGGAGGCATGGGAAACATGGGGACAGTACCGGAAGAGATGGCAAAATGGAAAATAATGGAAATTAAAACATATTATAGGACATTCCTTTTACTTTCCCCCCCCACCCCACCCGACTGTTTTTGGGTGTATACGCAAAAATTTATCACTTTTTTAGGGCTATTTTTGGGAGTGGTGGGCCTACAATCCTTCTCCCCGGCTTGATTCTTAAGAGTGATCGACTGATTTGGATTTTTGTCATCTTCAACCATCCAGGGAAATCAGCCAGAAATGAACATATCATTTCGTTTGTATTTAGACACCAGCACAGAACACAATAAGGGAAAACCCCACACCAAAGCATTAGCCGTTTTTTTTTGGGATATCGTGATATTATCCTTAAATTAAAAAACAACCTTTTCATTTTTTTTAAACCCTTTTGATTAACCACTGAGAGGCCATACCATTTATGTTGATACATTTTCCCCTTTTAAAAAAAATCAAGAAAAGTTGTTGGGTAGAAGTCAAGAAAGTTTTAATACATTTTTTTTTAACATTTACTGTATGTATTATTTGTTTTTCGCCCAATAATTACCATTAAAATTTTGATATTTAATAGAGGCCTACGGGTTCTTTTTTTAGGGTTTCCCCTTTTGTGTGGATGGATATGGGGAACTGTTAAACTATCTGTACGCGTGCGGGGGAAGCACAGAGGTTAATTTTGGGAATGAAAATTGATTGGTCAAAAATATAAATTTTTAAAATTATAAATAAAAAAACTTTAAATTTTTTTATCATTATTTTTTTTGTATAGGGTATACCCGTACCCATTTTCCATGGACTAATGAACGGTGAGGTAAGTACCCAACCTTGACCTAAGCCCCAAATCCATAAAAATAAAAGGGCCCCATGCTCAATAAAGGGGGCATCCTCTGGCCCCGTTTTTTTATTTTGTTTTAAAAACTTTTTAAAAGGGAAAGGGAACCCCAAAACCCAGATAAAATTATTTATAAGATAAAATATAATACTATTCTCTTTTTCCATGATACGGGAAAAATTTTTGTTTTTAACCCCAAATTACTTTTTGGGGGAATTTTCCCTCCCCTTTTAGTTTGGGGAATTTTGGGATATTTTGTAATTTTCCAAGGGGAATCCCCATCTGTTAAATAAAGGTATCGTCATGATTCAGAGTAGACTTTAAACCGGGAAAGGGAAATTTAGCCCCATGTTAATTTTTTTCATTCCCGGCCATTTTGTAAAGAGCCCCCTTCGTTACCACAGAAATTAGGGGGCCCAAAGTCATTTACCCCAGTGGGTTTTTAACTTTTCATTGAAGTCCCCCTCACCTGCAGTGATAGACATTTTTTTTTTACATTTTACTGTACATACCAAATTTTTTTAGATATTTTTGTATATAAAATTAAAGAAAATGATTATACAAATGGGGGGGTTTATTTTGTAAGTGTAACAGCAAAACAATGAAATAATTGATCAGTTTTTATAATGAAGAAAGGTAATACAAATAGGTGATATTTCAGAGAATTTGTAATAAATACATGCAAAAGGTACATGTATCAGTTTTTCCTTTTAAAAAACAATAATTGATAAATTTTTGGGTTTTTTTTTGTTTTCTTTTTGGGAATGAACCTTTTTGCTTGTATTCAGTGTACAAAAAAGGGTAAAAAAAAACCCCCCAATTCAATTTTGGGTTTTGGGACTGTAATTAGACTTTCCGCCCTTTTCCCAACATTAAATTTGGGGGTTTGGGAGGCAAATATACAGATTTACAATAAAGGGGTGTGGTATTTCTCAAAGCAAGGAACTATGAACATAGGTTGGGGCATTTTTTAAAGATAATCTTTTTTTTGTTTTCGCTCCCTAATTTGCGGTTACTGAAACAATGAAGTGGGTTTTTCCTTTTGGGGGGTTTTTGCCGGGAAGTTGCCCGTCAACTGATAGGAATATGGTATTCAACTGACGGTTGCGTTACTTTCCCCAAACCCCAAAAGCAAGCCCTGACAACCCCTTTTATACAAAATAAATTGACATTTTTTTTCCCCCTTTTGCTGGTGAATATTCCGGTTTTGAAATACAGATATTCAGCATATGGAAAAAACTCTTTCCACCATTTCAAGCTTCTGGGGAAAGTTGGGTACTGAAACTTGGGGCGATCAGTTCCACCCATGTTTTTTTTTTAAATTTTAAACAATTGGGTTTCAAACATCACAAAACCCACTTGTGCCTTATTACCCCGGGAATTTGTTTTTTGGAAAAACCCCCCCAGCGGGGTCAGCTTTGTTAAAACGTTGGCCAACGTAAAAATTTTACATTGGCCCATCGTTGGCGGACGTGGGCCTTTATTTTAAATTTTTTTCCACCGGGCCAAGTTGAAGACGAATAACTTTGGGGCCGACGGGGGGCCAACCCTGCCACAACGTCAGCATTTTTTGGCCAAAAACGCCCAACGTCCAACGTTCGTGGGGGTTTACAAACCGTTGGGAAAAATAATTTTTTTTGGATTCCCAACGTCGGCAGTTGACGCCCTTGACGTTTATTTTTCCATCCCAACGTCGAAGACGTTAGCCAACTTTGGGGCCCGACGAGGGGTAAATTTTTCCCATAACGTTGGAACACTTTGGGGGCCAAAAGTAGGGCTGCTAGGTTCCCCAACTTAAAAAAAATTCCCCAAAAATTTCCCTGGTGGGCAATTTAAAGGGTTTAAAATATTTCCATATATTCAGGGGGTACCCCTTTTCATAACTGGAAATTAACCCCAGGTTTAAAACGTATTATTTTTTGGTTTTTAAACAGTTAAGGTTAAAATGTCCACGGATGGATATTAGGGGATGATCTGTAGAAAAAGGGTTAATCGATGCAATTGTTTATTTTAACAAATTTCCCAATACCTCCCGTAGGTAGTCGGGCCTTTTTTCAACGCCCCCTCCGATACTAGAACATGTATCCTTTATAAAATGTCTTCATGGTGTCATGAATTATAATCTATTTCAATTTTTGGGAAATTTTGAATTTTTTACATAAAAAAGAAGAGAACCCCAAAAAATCTTAATTTTTTATCAAAAAGTTAATATAAATATTTAAAAAACAAATTCCCCCTTTTCACATAAAAACCCTTGGGAAATGATTCGGGGCCAAAGCTGGGTCAAATTAAGGCCGATGATTTACATATTGGATTTTCCTATATTTAAAGGGGAGGGGCCCGAATAGGGTTTCGCCGAAAACCCCGGAAAAGGGATGATACGGAAACCACCGTAAATTTTTAACATTTTTTTTTAAAATTAAAGGTACAAATGCCCCCCTTTTTTGGGTTTTTTTTACGTCGGCCCCGTATGATGCGCCGTGGGGAAAAATTTTTAACTACGTTGTGCCAAAAAATTAAAAACCCAAAACCCGACGTTACATTGACCACAATACCCGGGGCCCCCAAAGGGTTTGGGAAATCGATTTTATCCCGCAGACATTTCCCGGGACGTTGAAAAACCCCGGGCCCGTTTTAGTTGGGGGGTTAAATTATAACCCGTTGGCCAAGTTGTTACCCGTTATAGTAATTTTGCGTTGGCACAACCTTAGACCCCGACGTTACTTTGGGTTTTATAACCACGCCCCCAACGTTGAAAATCGCCCCGGCCAGCTTCATACCGTTTGCCAACGTCCGTACAACGTTTAAAGTGCCCTTGCCCTTTCCCCACGTCCGTACAACGTTCTTTTTTTGACCCCGACTTATCCGACGTTCCCCGGGACGTGGGCCCATCGGGATGTTAGCGGGGCTGTTTTGTTTACTAGAAAAAGTGTTACAGTTTTTTTGTCCACAAAGAAAAATTGCCCCCCTTTTCCCCCCCAAAATGGGTCATCCCCGGTCTTCATTTTTTTTTTTGGGGGTTTGGGGCCCTTTTTCCCCTGTGTGGTGTAAACGAACATTTCCCCACAACATCCAAAACCTTAATTTTAGGTTTAGCAAAAAGACCCGGCTAGTATAGTAATTATCAAAAAATTTTGTGCCCCTTTATTCTCAAGTCCAGGACCAGATCAACACGACTTTTCCTGCAACTGTCGGGTTTGGTGGATGGCAGTCTGATTTTTTGGGAAAAGTTTTGTACAGTGCAAAGGTTTTTATCCTGTTTTGACCTTTTTCAGGGGGAAGGCCCTTTTAAAACCCCCTTTTGGTTTTTTGGCATGTACTGAATCCAAAATTAAGGGCCTTGAATTTCAAATTCCCCGTCTGGGGAAAAGATTCTTCGCAGGGTTTTAAAGGGTTTAGAAAATTTTAGACGAGGATTACCAAGGGCCGAACTTTTTAAAGTTTGTCCCGTTTAAAAGGGTTTTCGAGGAATTTGGTTTTTGGAGTGGAAACCGGGAAAAATTGAACTGAACCGATTACGGGGCATAACGAAGGGTAGGGAAAGGGTGTAAAATTTAGAGTCGACCCCATTTGTATTGGGGGATTTTTAGGATTTGAGTTTTATTGTTTGGTTTCACAGCGCGCGGAAATCTTTGTTTGACGAGCATATCCACACGAGGACAAAAAAACAGCTTGAAGATTTTTATCTGACAGGGGGGCAAAACCCCCGGGGCCCGGGTTTAGTGAACTGCACAGTCCCACACTGTAATTTTTCCTCATTCCCCAAACCGGGTCGGAAATCAAACCCTTTTCCCGTCGTCCCCCTTTATCTCGGCCGGCTGTCACCTTGTAGGTTGGGAACAGGAAAAAAAGGGAAAGGGAGGATTAATCTTTCCCCCATTTTTAAAAATTCTCAATGTTTCTTTTGCTGTATGTGCACAGGCTATTTTGGGGGGAAGTCAAAAAATTTAAAATTGTGTTGAGAAAAGAAATTTGGGGGTTTCCCCTCCACTTCCAAAACCCTTTGTTGCCGATATATTTGTTTTAATGGGAGGGAATTTAATTTCCCAACCTTTTCAAAAACGACTTTTGAGGGGCCCTTTTGAATACGAGGCTATTCATTTCCAAAATTGAGACTAAGAAAAGTGCATTTTTAGTTTTTTAGCTAAAAGCGACCGGCTGTTTTGGGTAAAAAAAATGTATATGCTATAGGGGCCCATCTATACATCAACCCCGTTTTAAAAGAATACACTTGAGCACTTTGTGGATTTTTTCCCCCGTCCAGGGGTGGGGGTTTGGTCACCCTATTCAAGGGGTCCATTTTAAATTTACATTCCTCAACTCCAACAGTTTAAACCCATTTAGCATATAAAAAAAGAAACCAAAATTTACGCTATATGAAATATCGTTAATTCTTTGTTTGCATTAAAAAAAGAATTAACTGGTTATTCACTTTTTTTCCGGATTTACCCCAAATGTCTCTGAAAGTTCCAAAAGTGGTGTCATCATCCGTTACTTCTATCCGATTCTGAGCCACCGTTTTGCCAAAATTCTGCCAAAAAGCCATCATTTATATCCGTTTCCCTCATGGGATTGCAAATTAAAAAATGACTGTTTTGGAAAAACGGGGGGACGCTAAAAGGGGAAAGGGAAACCCCAAGGAGCTTTTTTTTTTTTTTAAAACTTTTTGCCCCTTTATTCCTGTCAAAGAGGGGCCAAACCAAAAAACCCCTCAAGCATTTTCAGGTGGGAATGAAAAATTTTGGGGGTCGGCGGCTTTACGATTCCCGGCAACTTTTTGAGCCCACGGATCGAAGCGGTTTACAACAAAGGCTTCCCTTTTGGGGCCCGTGGATCGAAAGGGGTTTTAAAGAACAGGGGCAAAAATTTCTGGCCGCTCGGGGCCCCAATATGACCCTTTGCAGGGGAATTATTTTTAGTCACCGAGTTAATCCAAAAAAAAACACCTGATTCCAGGGCCCGGGTTTAAACGTGACACTACTGCCCCTTTAAATGGTTTTCTTTCATGACCTGACGATCAATTTGTCAACTAGCCCAGTTCTTGATTTCAGTGGAGCTTTTGGTTTCGGAATTAAAAATGTTCAGTCTTTAAAGGACTTCGTGGTTTCAAGATCATGCCAAAGCCTGGGGAAAGCGAGGGCGATGACACGTTGTCATTTTAATAAGATACGTGAACGTCTTGGGTGTCGCTAGAGGGGGGGGTTTGGTCTAAAACGAACCCCGCGATATATAGGCACCGCGAAACCCGGGGCCTATTTACGGGATTTGATTGGTGCGTGAAACCCAAAAACGGAAAGTGGTGTAAATAACGCCGGGGGTCAAACTGCTCAGAAATCGTTTGATGAAAACCATGGTATTTGAGAGCAACCTTCGACCCCTCCACCCGCCTACGGGCCTTTAGACTGTTCCATTGTTGTATTACGGTTGTCGTATCAAAATTTAAAATGACGATTTGCCGGTTTATATCCTTAAACAAAAATTTCCCCTTTTTTTAAATTTTATGATTCATTTCAGTTCAACGTGTTTTTGACTCATTAATTTTGAAAGGGAAAAAGCTTCATTCTAATGTTTTTCCATGTTCACGTTTATTTACGTCATGAACTCGAGGGTGGCATTGACCACCGTTTTGGGGGTTTATTGTTCGATCGGGGGGGGTTTTTGGGGGTTGGGGGACCCACCGGTATCCCTCTTATAAGACCCACCCCCATTAGGCTAGATGGACCCACCGTACCCTTCCATGATAGGGCCCCCCATGTTGGGCCACTTGTTCTGGGGAAATTTCTGTTTTTTCTAAAAAAATAAAAACTTTTTTATTAGTTCAAAAGCCTAAAGGTTGCGGAAACCCCTTTTCCCACCGAGTGTTTTATTAATGAGAAATAAAAATTTTTTGGGGCGAGGTTTTACTTTTCAACATTATGGATGGGTTAAATTTACGGGACAAAACAGGGAATAAAATTTATTATTTCACCGTGGGGAAAATTTCCCTTGTCCCTCGTTCATAAATTACGATACATACAACGATAGTTCAATTTTATATCACAAGAATAACCCTGATCATGTAAAGGTTTAACATTGGTGTTAATTGATTGACAACCTAAAAACGATTGTACACACCCGTATGTATTTTTCAAAATGAATATTACACTTTTTTTTTTTAAAGGGAAACCTTTCCAAATTGGGGGAGAAAGTGAATACTGGTTTTTCCCCAAAGGGAAAAACTGTCTTATCACAGGTAAAGAAGGCCTTTAAGAAAAAGGGGAAAAAGAACAAGGGTTAAGGGTCAGACGAAAACCCGCACCCAAATGACGATTGAAAAAAACCTGAAGACATGTTTTAAGTATTTTCTTTCCACAAACTGGGAAAAAATTACACTGAGTATATAGTGGGAAAAGTCGGTGTAGGGGAAAATTTTAAAACAAAAGTATTTTTTTGTTGTCACTTTTCAGAAAAAAAAAAACAGCAAAAGAAAGCCCCCCAAAAATTTTTATGGCCCGGGAAAGTGTTTAATTAGTGTCCTCGGACGTCATGATGACGAATTTTTTCAACCAAATTTTTTCCACTTTTGTTGTGTTTCCCCAACCCCATAATATTCTTCATAAACAAATTAATTAAAAAAAAAAATTATAAAAATTTTTTTTAGTGACGTTTCTTTCCCGGGTAAGGGTTGGCATTCGGTGAGTAGGAAAGTTTAACCCCCTTTTGGGGAACGGGAGCAATTAGGAACCCGAATTCCCACCTTTGCCCTAAAGCCCCTCAACCCCCAAATGGATAGTATTTGGGCCAAATGGCTAAGGGCGCGGCGCGTGGTCCGTCGGGGGGACCTCCACAAAAAAATACACAAAAAAGGGAGGACCTCAAGATGCTGAAACTGATTAAATTTTTATGATGCGGGTTCAAAATAAAAACCACCAAAAAAGATGCTGAATATTGGCAAAATGTTGGCGGGTGACCCCTCCCCCAAAATCACACAAAATTTACCCCCCCCTCACAAACTGTTTGGGGGAGAAAAATAAAATATACATATTTTAAAATACATATATAAAAAATATTTCCTAATAAGTTTCCCTTTTGGGGTGACCCTCCAAAAAACTGCCCGTTTTTTGCCCCCAAGGGGGGGAAATTTAAAGAGCGTATAAGAATTTTTTGGGGAGGAGAGGCGGCCCATGTTATTGAGTTTTTTCCAAAGGAAGTAGAAAGGGGAGGGACAAAACGAAACAGAAAAAAAGAAATGAAAGTATTCAAGTAGATTTTTAAAATTTTTTTTAAAAAACTTTAAATCAATATTTTAAAAAATTTTTTTGGGGTTTTAAATTTTTAAAAATTTGAAAAATTTTTTATTATTATTGTTTTTAAATTTTAAAAGGGGGTTTTAAAAATTGAGCTTTAATTGAGTTTTTATATTGAGTTTTTCCCCTTTTGAGTCTTCCCTTTTTGAGTCTTTTCCTTGAGTCTTCCCTTTTGAGTCTTTCCCCTTGAGTCTATTTTGAGTCTTTACCTTGAGTCTACTGTTTTGGGGCCCCCATTTGTAAACCCTACCCATTTACCATTTCCACTATTTTTCCATTTCCCCGCCAACCCATTGGCCCCTTTACCCATTCTGTATAACCCCCTTTTTTCCCAAGTTTTTTCCTTGACCCCTTTACCTTGAGTCTTTCCTGAGTCACCATTTGCCCCCCATTGCCTCCTTCCCACTCATTCCCCCCTTTTTTTTTGGTTTTCAATTTTTTCTTTTTTATTTTCCACCTCACCTTCCGTCATTTATATTTCCCCTACTTTTTCATTTTTTTTCCTTTCCAGGCGGGAGTCTTTATTTTTGAGCCCTCCCTTTGAGCTTGAGTCTTTCCCTTGAGTTTTCCCTTTTGGGAAATGAGAAAATGAGCAGCAAAAATGAGCAAAAAGGGGAAAGGAAATGAGAAGGAAATAAAAAAGAGCAAATGAGAAAAAATGAAAATGAAAAGGAAAATGAGTAAATGAAAGAAATAGCAAAAAGAGAAAATGAGAAAGAGTAAATGAGAAAAGACAGGAAAATGAGTAAATGGGGAAATGGGGGGAAAGGCCCATATAAACCATTTTTCCGTTTCGTCAACGAGTTTAAACACGAGTTTCAAGGATTTATTTTGTAAACCCCAGCTTAACCAGTGGGCAAAAGTTTTGACGGAGATATAACCAGGGGGATGAGGAAAAAAAATGAAGAAATCAAAATGAAGAAGGAGAACTTTAAAGCTATCCAATCTGACAATTCAGAACAAATTTAAACCCCGATTCAAAAAAGCGATTTGAAATTAAATAAAAATTTGAAACTGAATCTACGCAGGATGAAGACAAGATTTAAAGAGATTAGAACTGATAGGATGGAAATTTGACGACTCACGGAAGAGGAGATCTGAACCAATGGAGGTGGAAAGAGAATCTGGAAGAGGATACTAGTTCTAAATTTGGGAAGACAATCCCATTTTTGAGACTGGGGGAAAGAGGCAAAGAAGTACCAAGAGATGTGGTGAAAATGAAAAGTGTCAACATGAGGAAGACCCCAAAGGGAAACCCAATAGGAAACCCTTTGGGCAGTAAAAACCTTTTCAAAAAACAAGGATTTTGTCAAGTTACCACATCTGAAAGATAATGGGGCCACAGGATATTGGGAAGATCCGAAGAAAAAAGTAAATAAAGGCATGGGAAAAACAGCTCTGAACAGAGTAATGCCAAACACCATACCAAATTTGACGGACTACCTTCAACTAAATGAGGGAAAAAGAACGAGGATGAAGAGAAGAGGGGGGAACGAGGGAAAAGGAAAAAAGACCAGATGTTTCAGAAAGACTACTGTAAATTTAAAAAAAAAAAAAAACATCATAATAGTTTTTTGGAGAATAAAAAAATCATAAAAAAGCCACCTCGAAACCATTTTCTCATTTAAATTTTCGTGCCATTTTTTTTATTTATTTTCCTAATTATTTTCCCCAGCACCCGATTTGGTTTCATTTACCATTTCCCACCCCTGCCCCCTTTTTGCACCTTTGCCTTTTGCCACCCCATTTTTTTGCCAATTTGCTCATTTGTGCTCTTGCCCCCCGACCAAAGAGAAAAACCGATAAAGACTAAAACCCAATGAGTAAAGACTAAAGAGAAAAAACTCAGGAAATGAGTAAATGAGAGGGAAAAGGGAAAAAGAGAGCGAAATGAGTAAATGAAGGGAAAAGACAAATGAGTAAAAAAGAGAAATAGAAATGAGCAAATGAGAGGAAAAAAAGAGGAAAAAAGAAATGACAGCGAAAAGAGCAAAAAGGAAATGAGTAAGATAAAGAGTAAAGATCAAAGAGAAAAACTAAAAAAGTAAAAAAACTAAGGGAAAAGTAAATGAGTAAGAAAAGGGGAAATGAGAAAGGGAAAAGAGAAAGAGCAAAAAATGAGCAAATGAGAGGAAAAAATGAGAGTGAAATGAGCAAATGAGAAAGGAATGAAAACTCAAAAAAGTAAAGACTCAAAAATAAAGACTCAAAGAGAAAAACTAAAGAGTAAAGATAAAAAGTAAAAACTAAAGAGTAAAGACTAAGAAAGATTGAGTGACTCAATGCAAAAGGGCCCGAATTTGTTAGAATTTTAAAATAAAATAAAATTTAATGTTTTTAGTTTTCAAATGTTTTTCCAATTTAAAAACCCCCTATAAAACCATCTGTTAATATATTTATGTCAAAGATTGGAAAATTGTTTTAAAAAATCAACTTGAATAGCTTCATGTACAGTCGTTCTTTGTCTGTCTTCGCGTTGTTCCCTCTACTTTCCCCAAGGAAAAATCACAGGCCAGGAGCATACCCCCCACCACAAATGTTATAGCCTTTTTAAATTACGCGCGCCCGGCGAGGAAAAAAGGGAAATTTGTAGTTTTTTTGGGGGGAGCCCGCGCGCCCGGGGAAACTTTTATTGAGGAAAAAATATATGTATATATGTATAGTATATGTATATGTTTTCCCCCAACAAACGGGTTTTTTTAGGAGGAGGTTTTTGAGTTTTGTGGAGGAGTCACCCGGGGGGGCCAGACATGTATGCCAAATGATATCTTTTTGGATTTCTTTTGAACCACTTGAGACGTCAAAAAATTCAATCACGTATACAGCATCTTTTAGGAGGTCCCCCTTTTTTTTTTATTTTTGGGGAGGAGCCCGCGCGCCCAGAGACCACGCGCCCCCCCTTACCTTTTGCAGCCCAAACTATATAAGCATCTTTACCCCCTTTAGGAGCAATTGAGGGGCAAAGGGGGAAATTAAGATTGCCCCCAAGTCCTCAACGTTTCCCCAACCGGGGTCAGATGTTTTATATACCCGTATATAAACCCCGGGCAAATATTTTTTTAGAACACTGGGGAACCCCCCCGCATTTTCGATTATTACGGACCCCCCAAAAATAGCAAACCCCGATTAAATTTTTGGCGGGCCCACCAAAAATTTTGTTACCACGAAGAGAAAAAGTATCATTTGCAGGGTTTTCCTTCCCCAAAAAACCCAAAAAACACAAAACATGGAATATAGACCATTAGAAAAGAAAACGTACCCGGATGGGGGGAAAGACGATCCCCAAAGTTTTTTTAAACGTGAGTAGGGGGAAGTGGGTCCCGCCAAAATTTAATCAGAGTAGATATGGAAGTGGGTCCCCAAAAATTAATAATCGGAGGTTGGCGGGGGTCCGCATAAATTAAAAATAGAGAGGGTTTAAGGGGTCCCCCCAAAAAAATCATGGAGATAGGAATGGGCCATAAATTATAATCATGAGTACCATAGGAAGTGGGTCCAAAAATTAATAATCATGAGAGAAGGATGGGTCCCCCAAAAATTAATAATGGGAGTAGTATATTAAGTGGGCCCGCCATAAATTAATAATCATGAGTACATAGGTACGGGGTCCCCAAAATTAATAATCATGAGAAATATGGTATAGGGTCCCCCATAAATTAATAACGAGAGATATGGAAGTGGGTCCCATAAATTAATAACGGAGAGTATATGGAAGGGTCCGCCATAAATTAAAATCAAGCCCATTTTGGGCTTTCCCCCAAAATTAATAACGGGGGGAAATATGGAGTGGGCCCGCCATAAATTAATAAGGGAGAGATATGGAAGGGTCTGCCAAAATTAATAATTGGGAATATGGAAGTTCCCCCCAAAATTAATAATGGGGAGAAAGGGTATGGGTTTCATAAATTAATAATCGTGAGAATATATAGGGGTTTCCCACATAAAAATAATAGAGAGATTGGGGGGGGGGTCCCCAAAATTAATAACTGGAGTTTAAAGTGGTCCCCCATAAATTAATAATCGTGAGTAGATATGGTAAGGGTCCCCATAAATTAATAATGAGAGAATGGAAGGGGGTCCCCCCAAAATTAATAACGAGTAGAAAAGTGGTTCCCCATAAAAAAACGAGTAGTTTTAAAGTCCGCTAAATTAATAATCGGGGGGAAATAGGGAAAAGTGGTCCCGCTAAATAATAATCGTGGGGGAATAGGGTTAAGTGGTTCCCCAAATTAATAATAAAGAGAAATAGGTATAGTGGCCCCCCATAAATTAATAACGAGAAATAGGGTATAGGGGGCTCCTTAAATTAAAATCTGAAAAAGATATGGTATAGTGGGTCCGCCATAAATTAATAACGGAGTAGATATGGATAGTGGTCCCGCCATAAATTAATAACGTGGTAGTATATGGTATAGTGCGCTATAAATTAATGTTGACACACTTTATTTTTACTGCTAAACCAACTTGTGAGATTTCATTTGAAAGCTTTTGGGTTCATCCAATGAAAACAAAATCTCAAAATTCCCGGTAAACAGCGCGACACACCCTTTGGAGAAAACCAAAGCCTTTTAGCTGATCAGTGGAATTACGTTTCGTTCCGTTTCGAGGTTATTAAAGAAGAAAATCGGTTCTGCATATCGTAGCCCTCAGCGGTGAAAGTGCAGCCAGTGTGTATGAAAGGGCACTTTGTTATCAGGGTGCGTACACTTTTTTCGCGTTTGTTCCAGTGGTTCGTAAATCGGAGCATACTCTTCTGACAGCCAATGATCTCGGATAAATTTTGCGCACTAGCACAAACAACTGCTACAATTATCGCCAGCACGACGCACCATCGTTCCTTATCGATGAGCGATGACCCAAAACCACGGCCTCAACGTCTCCATACACGACGCGGATATTGGGAACTTTAAGTTAACATCTGTATTATTGCAACAATTTTATTTTTTTTGGGAGATTTGTTTTACAAATTTGAGATATGTTTAAATGTAGGGGAAATTTTGCATGCAATGGTTTCAATTTTACAACACGTATATTGTTATATAGTCATTATATTAATATTCTTTCAAACATTTTTGAATAAATAAACAGTGATGTTTTTCCTGTTCTAGCTCAGTCACCATAAGTGATTACTTTGATTTTATTAAGGAAACGCTTACTTAATTCTGAAATCCTGCATAGTTTGTGTTATTAGAAAAGTGATATTTTGCAGGGTTTGAATAGTGCCCAAATATATTATTTTGTCAAGGAAAACAAATTGAAAAAGAATATTTTGACGCTTTTGAATCCAGATTTTAAAGATTCTATGTAATGAACAGCATCATTGAAAAAGGAAGGAATTAGGTACACCGGGAATCACTGAGAGAAAAAAACTTAGAATTATTATCTGAAAGCTTACTTTGTATGGTTTTGAGGTGATAATTATTTTAAAATCATCCCTGACTTGTCCTTTTTGAAAAAAAATTCAAAATAAAAAATTGCCAAAAAGCTG
>JAQQFT010000325.1:0-30388 GCA_029582265.1 Zoroaster sp. YZ-2022 | reverse complement strand
CCTAATTTGATGATATTCAATAAAAAGACATTTAATTTGAGCTAATGATGCAGAAATCCTCTTGGAAGGTACAAACCCATTTGTTTTGCTGTCCAATGATGTCATGTTTATATTTCATTCTTTCAGAGTATCAAATAAAATTATTTTTTACACCAATTTAACGTGAGGTTAGAGACTTGTAACTTTTCCCCATTTCATGAGGACTCTCATCTATTTGAAAATGAGTGCATCAAAAACTCAATTTGACCTTGAGCCTCTTTAAGACTAAAAATTATGGGTGAGAATTTAAACATTAATCTTATATGAATTTATTTTAAAATTATATTACGAAGGCGTTCACCACGGATAGCTGCGAAAAAAGCAGCAGGAGACGCCTCCCATCAGAAAAGCTGTCCTGCCGAAACGTCTTTAGCGGTAGCAAGGCCAAGAGGTCAACTCTGTCACAAAGCGCATGTTTTAGAAAGGCCCATGAACTATGGCAAATAACTGGGGCTGAAGTCTTGCTTGTCGTGAAAACCAAGAGAAAGAACTTAGCTGTAAAAACCTACATGGTGGGTCAAAGAGCTGGTGGACCAGTTCGAGCCCTGTGGGTGTGCAGCGATGCAAGAAGTCCTGTAACTCTTCCAAAGTTTGAGGAAAGTTCAAGGGCGATGGGGGAGGAAGATGATGACCTGGTTGTTGGACCCCCGAGGTCGTTTGAAGCATCGAACTTCCCAAATGTTGACAAGTTCTTGCCGATGGAGCACCAACATCCAAGAAGGCTGTACATCAAGCACGTAAAGAACAATCTCAGACCATAGACAAGGGAACACCGATGCTGCCTCTAGCACCAATAAGGTAACCATTTCAACTGCATCTACTCAAAGCTCATCCCGCCACATCAGCCAAATGATGAGCCGAAGAAGAAACAGCCGGATGAAGCCGAAACCCCCAAATACACTAAGCAAAAACCCAAAAGGACCACAAGTAAGACCCAGTAGGCCTAGGACCAGTCTCTGTAGTAATGAAAAAAACCGACAGGACAGACAAACCTGTTGAGAAAATGGCGGATGGCTCACAGAAGGCACCATCATCACTCTCTAACATGTCTAAAGGTATGTGGGTTACAGTTGCATACTACAAAACATTCCACTTGGGCCAAATACTGGAGATCATTTCTAATAATAAAATCAGAGTAAATTTTGTACAGGAAAAAAACGGAAGGTTTATTTGGCCTGTCAGAGAGGAAGTTGAAGAAGTTTCTTCAATTTATGTTTTTGATTGTGATATCACCATGACGTTAGATACTGGTAGAGCTTTAAGATACACTTGTACAAATTTGGAAAATCTCAAAAGAAGTAGAGAGTACACTAAAACTCACAGGGTATTCTTAGCTTTTTCCTTCCTTGACTGGTTCTGGCTGAGCTTGATTGTGTTTCTTTAAACCCCACATGTCTCCTTCTTTAACTACATGATCAGTTTTAAAATGCATCTATTTGAATCTGGGAGAGCAAAATTGTTGAATTCAAAGAATGCATAATCTTTAGCTTCTATCTGACAAAATAAGTATTATGTAAATAAACTCAAGTCTATATAACATCAATTTTAAAGTGAAATTTCTGATTGTCAGACAAATGATTAGGAGTGTAGTACCTTCATTTCAACAAATTTTATGTAGTTGAATACGTTAAATACATGAATACCTTTAAATGAGAATTTGTATAAAATAAAGTTTTTCCTCTGAAAAAGTGTCAATTTGCCATGTGAGTGTTTACAGGGGAGCAGTGTGAATGTTTTATCATTTTAATGATGACTATTGTATATTTTCTTTCTTGTGGACTAAAAAAAAAAAAAAGGATTTTGAAAAAGGCATCACGTTTTGTAGTTCGTCGCTGCAACATTTGACTGTGACGGGCAAATATAACTCCCTCCTACTCATTTTATAACTGAAAGTCCTACTAACAGCACAAGATGCTGAATTTACAAAAGATGAAGGTGAAAATATTCTGTTTTAATTCCTTAAATACAATTACTAAAAAATATAAAATTATACGAAAAGAGACATTGAATAGGAAAAACATGATCAGCGGAAAAAAATCAACAGCCTAATTAAAAATCATGTAAGCCCTCCTATATCTTCCAGTATAGGGAGCAAAAAAGTGATTCCTTTCTCAAACGGTTTAATAATTTTGGGAAAAAGAAAGGATCCTGCTATCAGTTGCCCTTTTTCAATTATAAGTGGGACTTGAACTCGATCTCAAGATTAACGTGCCGGCGCTCACCAACTGAGCTTATCTAGCCTTACATGTATGTCAGTATTTTTGGCTCCCCTATTTGTCAATATCTTGTTCGGGGTGCCAGTCAGAAGCCATACAACCTGTAACTGCCGTATAGCCAGGGATCACACCCAAGTTTAGATACAACCTGGGAAGCGGCAAGAGGGATCACCCAGGGATGCGATTTTTATTTAAAACATCAAGTAATAACCACAAGGGAAACTGACTGGACTGGGTAAATTTAGTTTTGGTTTGAACAAGAAAAAAAATTGACTAGAGCGGACTTGAACCTGCGACCTCTGAATAAATGCGCTGGCGCCCTACCAACTGAGCTGTCCCTATTGAGAACAGAGTGATAAGCTTGTCTCAAATAACATGCACTGCAGTGGCACATGCGGTACCCCCCGAGCCGTGGGACCCAGCGTTCTGGGCGATATGTGCAACAAACATTTTAACTTTTGCTCTTATTATATTAGATAAATTATAATAACTGTGCTGTACAATATTTGACATTAGAAAACAATCCGCGGCGGTAAGAGGTGCACAGCCTGTCCCTTATTTTCGTCCATAAAGAGAACAAAAGTACATGGTGAAAAAAAAAAAAAACAGATAACATGGATAAGCCTGAGAGGCTGAATATGCACAAAGAGTCTCTTAATCCGCAAAGTTTTCCCTGGCCCTTCTGAGCCCCGAACCAATGCTGTTGTAGGTTTCGCCCACTTATTTTCAAGAAAGAGAGCAAATGGTACAGAAAACCCACACATACAAAATTTCAGAATCATCCCCCCCACGGATTTATGCCACTGGCTTCTGATAAGAGCTTAGCAATGGCCAAGTCATTGCTGAAGAAACGCAACTGCAGTGAAAAATGTAGCCTAAATGTCTATGAAAAAGTTCTTTAAAATATCTTATGCTTTAGTTTATTTTATTGACTTGTAGTAAAGATATAATGGCCAGAAAAAAGTATGATTTTTTAATGAAAATAATCCCACATGCGTGAAGGCTAAAGTTTTTGGAAAACAGATGAAGTGGTTAGTTAGTACAATTATGTACGTGTGGGTCCTTGTGGGGTCCTTAACACAACAGAACAATGGACCCAAAGGTATTTTTTGTAAAACTTGGACCCCACAGGGAAATTCTTCAGAAAAGGGAATAATAGAACAACATAGCCGGACCCAAGCCCCCATCCGTAGGGTGTGTGTGTGGGGGTTGTGAAATTGACAATGGCATAGCCTCATGTGGTGCTGCAAAATTAAATGTTACTATTTGAACCACCCTCTAATTTTTTATATATATATATATATATGTTTTTAGGGGACACATTCAGGAGCACTTCTAAAGAACATTTGTGGATAGGAAAGAATTCCGATAAGGGACAATGTTTCCTAATCAGGATACTGTTTCTTTCCCGATTTAGAAACAATACACAAATTGAAAATGTTTCCTGATTTGGAAATGTTGGTAGTGTTTCCTGTTTGGAACACTATACACTTTGACAAATGCTTCCGATCAGGAAACATCTGAAGTGTTCCTATTTTGGAGACACTGTGCACTTTGACAAATGTTCCTGATCAGGAAACATTTTTTATGTTTCCATAATTGGAACAATTGTGCTGGACTGTGAATGTTTCCCGATCAGGGTACATGTTGCCAAAACGTAAAATTGTTCCCTGATTAGGCATTGTACCGGACTGAATTATATATAAACAATGTAGCAATGGATACTGTACATTACTGCACACCAAATTAAAGAGTTTCTCTAACTAAATGATAAGCCATGCCAACAATGGGCTGAAATAATAACAACAATTTGTGACAGAAAGAATTCTTCTACAAAATACAGAACTCATGTATATTGATTGAGTAACTAATTTCCTAGTGTTCCGCGAAATGTTATGTATAGCTAGTTAAAGAATTTCTGAAGCTAAACTTCATCAAGGTCAAACAATAAATGAAGTGTCTTTGCTATAAACTAACTGATGAACAAACAAAAATTAACTGAATACAACTAGTGAAACCTTGTAAATAAAATATGAAACAGTTGCAACTTCAAATTATTATGCACAGCTTATTTTATTGCAATCAAGTGAATTTGGCAAGGATAAATGATAAAACCGAAAATCATAAATTTAAAATAACAACAAAATTGGATCAAACTAAGGAACTGGATAACCAATCCTATGCTAAAATAATATCATGTCTTACATACGGTATCATGAAAGTGATATCTAATTGGATTGTGCTATACAATAATTCCTGACGTGAAACCAAGAACTTTGTCCTTAACTTTTAACACGTGAATTCTAAAATCTAGGACTCAACGATCAATCAGCTATTAAAATATTACTTCAGTAACTACTCAAATCATATCAGAAATGGCTATCATAAATGAAGGAAATCATGCGATCATATATTTTAGCCGTGAGGGCTACAAAGTATAAACGTACAATCATTTAATACAAAGTCACGTACCAAGAGGGTAATGAGCAAATATCCAGCAGAATATCATATGATTAAATATCCTATTAATTACTAAAATGATGTTCATAAAAGAAAAGGAATTTGCAAACTCACCTATGTTCAAAAGATAAATAGGTGATATTGTGTCTTGCAGACGATTGTACACTGCAAAAACTGTGGTGTTAAACACAACACTGGTGTTTATATTAGGCAACCGCACAATATAAACACCATGGAAGAAAAAGTTGACACCACTAGTGTTATTTTAACACTCAATTTTTGCATTGTAGCGATTATGACTTTGATGCTTACTGGACGAAAGCTGTAGTCACAATGGCCCAAATCGCCCACTAGAACACCACATGGCCAAATTCCTCCTTCTTGCATCATAAATCACCCAAACCAAGTCAGACAGAGAGAGACTATAGCCTGGGTCCATGGTAATAAAACCCTTGGTCCTGAAATGTTGCTTACATGTGTGGAATTAGAGTTGTACAAGTCACAACCAAAAGTTGAACATTTTTGGGGTGTGACAGATGGAACAAGTTTTGAAGATTTGTTTAATATTTTTATATACGGCCCGCGCTCGTTTCTTTCTTTTAAAATTCTTTTGAATGTCGTCGATTTTTGCAAACGAAACGCGTTTACGTTTAACTCTCGAACATTGCTAGAAGAAGTATCTGACATCATAGCAGCCAGCGATGGATAAACGTTCGTCGTTTCTGTAGAGCGCTCATTATTTCTATTAATAATAAAAGATTTTAAAAATTTACATTTTAAACTAACGGAAAGTATTAATTTTATATCGTAACAGATTCCAGTTTCTAGAGAGCCAAAAAGGTCGCTCGAGCAAAGATTTGTTTGTCGTAGTCGGTGTTTTCATTTGAAGCAAATTCTATCTGCTTTGGTTCATTATTATTTTAAAAAGTTTCTATCATCATTATCTAGTTCATACCAAAAGGTTGATGCCTTCACGCGGGTCAATTTCAGTTTTAAAACGTTAAAATAATAATTTTCACCATTAATTATTTTAGTATAAGTCGAACAGTTTGTTATTGGCACAAAGACATCAAATCCTCGTTGATGCACGCCAAACCACATAATGTAAAATATATCATCTACATTATACAATAATTTAGTTCGTTGAATTTCATCACTATCGATATATCCACTTTGTTGAAAGATGTTTTGTTAGAAACGCTATCGTTAGACGAAATTTGCTCGCTTTTCGACTAGGACCGTAAATACTCGCCATATTTATATATATAATAATAATAATGTTTTATTTACTTTATTACCTCAACGGTAGACTTTAAATTTTATATTAAACATATTTTAGTGTTTAGAGCGCCAAAAGCTCGCTCTACAAAAAAAATTATCATCTCGCGTCTCGAAGTACATTTCGATTCTAAATGCTGGGGATTATCGTTAAAAATAAATTTCTTATCTCGAGCCGGAGAAGAATATGATATACGTCGGCTTCAAAATTACGCGTTGTTGAATGTGAAAAAGACCATCGACTTTCATAAATTTTGTAAAAATTGAACAGTATGTCGGCGGATCGTTAAACATAAAAGGGTGGTTTAAGACACCGTGCCATCCGAGTATAACGCAAATTTTTCGAGTAAAGGTATCGTTTGTAAAATTTCATCTCTATCGATATATCCATGACGTTCGTAAATGTACGGATTGTCGTTATAAACCCCGCCAACGATACCACTTTTTCGACTAGGACCGAAAATAATCGCCATTTATATTAAATTATAATCATTATTTATTTAATTTCGACGGTTAAAATAATTGGCAAACCGTGATTACTTATGTCTCTGCCGATAGAATCTTTAATTTGAAAACTCAATTCGTTAAATGCACCATTTTAATGATTTTTCGCATTGGATTAGAATTTTCTATATACGCACTTTCTCCCAACGATTTATCTTGTAAAGGAAAACGATTAAAATAGTACTTGGTTTACCATTGAAAAAAAATTCGCTGGTAGAAATTTGATCGCAATGAATGTACATTATTTTAAAAGGTTGCAAATCAATTTCTCCTTATGCTCGCCCATAGCTAGATAACTGCTTTCAAACCCGAGTAAATAGCTAATCCCGATGAAAATTTGATACTTTTATCTCGTTGCGTAATATTTAGTAAAGATTCGCCTTTCTTTCATCGACGACGGAACGTAAGCCAGGCGTGTTTTTAGTACAATGTCGATAATTTCTTTTATATTATAAAGTCCGTTTTCGATCAACTCAACTTTGGATTCATCTTGCTGTCCGCTCGTTTGCGTACGACGCCATATTTTTCCGTTTTACGCACGTTATAGTAACCTACCCAAAGGTTAGCGCTAATTAACGAAATACTAAGTTCACATCGCGGTTATTGATCGTATTATCTAATTCGATCGTCTTGCTAAAATTTCAGTTTCGATCGTATGATACATTTTATAAATTATAAATTATAATTTATAATAATAAAATGCCCTTTCCAATAGCATTTCAGAATAATTATTCAAAACGGTATCCGCAATCTGAAATTTTATCGCTCCTCAAAATTTTACTGCGACAGATTTGACGAATATGGATATTTACATCAATGAAAACGAGTTTTTAACGTAGAACTCGCCGATCCTTTTTTCAAGTACAAGTTACCTATAACGTCGATAGCGATGATATTGTAAACGATTGGAATTCTAATCCGCTAAAGTTTTATCAGAATCAAATAAATTTTGTAACGTGGTGCAGTACGACGGGTTGCGGCGTGAGTTACGAACATTTATTGCATTCGAACCCGATGATTAGTAATGTATATCCTCACCTACCTCTTTTGATATAGGCCTACCTGATATTTTAAAACCATAGTCTTTTACACCCAACCGCTTCCTAATAAATATAGGTCCTGATCTTCCTGTAATTTGACGAGCTTCACTTCTATCGTACTTAACGATGCAAATTCTGTTGGTTGATCAGGTAACGTTAACATTACGTCATCGAAATAAAACCGTCATCAAGAAAATGAAACCTTTCGTATTGAGGAAATTTTATTTTATTTATAGCCTTTGCTTTCTATTTTTCCAATAAATTTTCAATCATTTGTGCCGATCGTTGAGCCGACACATTTAAATTCGATATGCTTTCACCACTTGTCTCTCGCTCTAATAATCTGTCTAATCTATCTTGGTAATTTGATATTTCTTCTTGTAGATTCTCTACTTTTTTTGTGGAATTTCAGTATCATCATATTCATATCATCACCATAATCACCATAATCACCACCAATCTTCCATCGGATATATTCTGCCATTTACAATTAGTTTATATTTTTATCTCGTTCTGATAATTTATAAGTCGCGTAGCCTACAACGCTCAGCCTAAAATAATAAATACAATTTCTGGAGTTTTTTATCTTCGCTAGGAACGTAAAATCTTCTAGTTTAGGTTCGTCGAAATCATCTGGTAAATTAAATTGACTTCCGGTAACGATATAATATTCATTCATCGCTTCGTTTATATCGTTAAAGTTGTTCTAGCATTCGATTCTTTTACAGCCTTCGTTTAAATAATCTAGATATTTCGAGCGTTTTTTTGCTAATTCGTCTCTAGCTTTCGTAAATTGTTCCATCGCCAAATCTGCTTTTTTGTTCTTCTGACCACCTTGAGAAAATAACCAATTAGATCCAGAAAAGCAAATGCGTTTAGTAAGCCACCGATCATCATCCTAAAGATACCATGTTTTATAAATTATAAACATTTTTAAAATTTTAAAAATTAAATAAATGAATCAAGCAATCGGACATAAACTATATCCATACAGAAAAGTGAGAAACCCAATGGTTTAAAAGGAATACGACAAAAGTTGTCATTACAAACAATCCGAGCAAACATCACTGAAAATCAATTGTTAACGGTTCGTTTTTCCAAATTTAACAAAAAACGACGTTATCGTTCCGGGTTCATCTCGATTAGCCTTTTACATTACTCTCGAACCGAAGATGACGATAATAGAACGATGGTACATAATATAGGCAGAGCTATCGTAACAAATATTACTATTAAAATCGAGGGAAATGAAGTGTTTAGTTTAGACGATGCGGATGTGTACAATTGTTTTAAAGATAATTGGTTGACAAAGATCAAGGAATCGAATCCGCTAATATAACTAAATTAGGTAGGCGCTAGGGCAGTGATAATGCAGCCAACGGAGGGAAAAGATAAAGCGGTCGCGGATACTTTTAAAATAGATATTGCATTCCGCTAGACTTTGAATTATTAACAGATCATCATCCCTTGTATCAAGCCGGGTTAGCGGATCGATTGAGTTACGAACTCACGTTTAATAAATTTGAAAAGTTATTAAAAGCACGGATAATAATGCTAAATATAACATAAGTGGAATTTCTTTACAATACGAAGTCGTTACCAATCCACATCTCGCTGAAACGTTTAAAAAATCAATATAGTAACAAGTTGGAAATATTATCCGATAGAGTCTTACGACAAAGCGTAAGACCGCTAAACAAAAGCGATAAAACGTGGAATATAAATCAAAATACGCCGGAAAAAAAGCATGAAAGGAATATTGTTTATTCAAAGAAAACGACGTAAAAGAATTTTTAATTTTATAACCCAAAGATTGAAAAATTTCGATTACGATCGAAGGAGTTCTAAATCAACTTTACGCGCAAGGAATGTACAGACATCAACACTTTGAAGAAATAAAAAAATATTTTGGAGATTCGAGAAGAATTTGGTGTGAGTAACTAAAACTTTAAATCTGTCGAACGTTAAACTCAATGATTATTTACTAGATAAATACGGTTTGTTTTTAGATTTTAAACAACGACGACAACAAAGTTCACGGAAGCGGTAGACGAGTAGAACATTTTCCGAAGGAATTACGATTCAACTCGAAAAAGAGGCAGAAGCTGCGGGTGTATTATACTGCTACACGTTCATCATCATGGACGCTCAACTCATTATCAATAATGGACGTTTTCATAGCGTGAGATATTAATAAACATGTTGACTAATATTAAATGTTACTGCGTTAATTTGCGGACAAACCGGATGTGGAAAACTGAATTTGTTTTAAATTTGTTGGAAAAATAATATCGTAAATATTTTGAACATATCGTTATATTATGTCCGACCGTCGCGGTAAATCTGCTTATTAAAATAGAAAATGGGTTTAGAACGACGAGCGAGTGTTTATTGTTGATCTGAGCGATTTTCGTTAAACAAAGCGATAAAAATTTATAGCGATGTTTTAAAAGGAGACGAAACGTTGTTTATCATCGATGACTGTAGCGCGAATAAACAATTAAAGTATAGAAAATACTACGAAAATAATAAAAGTATAATCTGCGAGTTGGCTTTTGATTCTTTCGCAAAAATATAAGAGCGTGATAAAAGATTTCGAGAGCAACTCAAGTGGGTGTGTTTATTTTATTGCAAAGATAGAGACTCGTTCGAAAATTGTCTTCGAGAAAATGACGTCATACCGACTCAAGAGTTGAGAAATCAAATGCGCGAAAAATTAAAACGAACCAAACATTGCAAGTTGATTTTAAAAACGGATCAACCTACCGATTACGCGATACTTGATTAATCTTTTTTATAAATACTTGTTTATATAATAATGAAAGAGCCAACAAGTTCAACCAATGTTACTCCCTACGATCAATTATTAGCCATCGTAGCTGAAGGAAAGTCGAGAATATATTTCGGTAAAGAGTCTAGTATTAGCGAAATTTAAGCTTTAAATTTGACCGAGCGAGATAAATTATACGCGCAATACAATAGGATAGTAAGTTGTGATATGATATATTTGTTTTCAAAAACGCTATGTGGTTGACTAAAGGCCTTTTCACACTATGTACCTCTTGACGTGTAAAGTGTACACGGTTCCACCGTGTTGACTCTGAAGAATTTCAGCACGGTTCAATTCGGTATGATTTCACACTATCCGTTTGGGGTTACACGTAACTATCCGACGGATCCGACACGTGTAATTGCTCGATCATTTCACTACGCTCGAGTCTACACTCGGTCACAGCAGAAAGGGCCCACACTGCATTGCGACACTGCGTTGCGAGCAAAGGTCATTAGTTTGTTCGTTGTTTCATAACTACACACAATGACACGGATCGAAAGCTCTCAACCCACCTCATGAGCAGGGTTAGTTTCCGACACGGATCGAGCATCTTACACGGATCGGCGCCGTGTTACATTTACAGTGTGAAAGGTCAGTCAAGATTACACGTGTCGGACCCATGTCCAACCCGGAGATTTTCTGTAGTGTAAAGGCCTTAAGTCAATGCAAGATGACTTGGCTAAGTCTTTACTAAGTTAATGTAAGATGACTTTAAGTTGTACTAATGACTTAATAAGTTGTACTAAGTGACTTGACTAAGTCGTAGTAGGTCACTTGTTAGGTTGTACTAGGTTACTTGTTAGGTCGTAGTAGGTCACTTGTTAGGTCGTAGTAGGTGACTTAACTAGGTTACTTGTTAGGGGTTTTACTAGGTTACTTGTTAGGTTGTACTAGGTTACTTGTTAGGTTGTACTAGGTTACTTGTTAGGTTGGGAGGTTACTTGTTAAGTGACTTGACTAGGTCGTTGTAGGTGACTTAACGGTTACTTACTTACTAGGTGACTTACAAATTTTATCATATATAAAAATAATTTTTAATAAAATCAAATTATTTTATATAATTTATAGATAAATATGATTACTGAATGTTTAGTTGGATTTAGTTTATTTACAAACTGTTTAACACTAGTTGGAGTTGTATTTTATGAGAATATAAAATCATTGTTAATGATTTTTATGTTTATGATTTTGCGTCCGGTATCATCAAATTTTGAAATTTAAATACAAAAATATTTCGAGTATTAAATAACATTTTTGATGAAATTGAAAAAAGTAGACAAAGAGTCAATAATATAATAATGGAAGATGTTGAGAAAATTTTAACGAAAATATTTAAGAGTATTATATAATAATGGAAGAAGTTGAAAAATTTTAAACGAAGAGCCAACAACTCTATTGAAAACGTCGTTTCACCCTCTAGTCAACGCATCGATCGTTTGTTAGCCGTTGTAGCTGGAGGAAACTCGAAAAAATAGTTAGCAAAGAGTTCAGTATTAGTGAAATCGAAGCTTTAAATTTAGTGGAACAAGATAAATTATACGCGCGATACGAAGGAGATTAGGTCGCGAAATGGTATCTTCGTTTGGCTCTGTCGATTATAACTCTATACGCTAAAGCCTTAGGATCGAGTTTAAACATGACCGATGTGATGGGATACAATTTATGATCGATGACGAAGGCGAATTAATTACGGATTTGAAAAGACCCACTCATTTCGAACGCTCTTTCTTTCGCATTATGCGAAATATACTACAAGTACGGAATATACTTGGCGCCGATCACAGTAGCGCTAATTTCACGAAACATTTAAAAGAAAACATTCTTGCGTAGATTATAAAGACGATGGAGCCAGAGAAAACGGAAAAGACGTCAGCAGAGCCGGAGAAGACGACGCAAGTAGAGATAAACCAAGTAACGAAAACACCGGAGTAAAAACAAACAGAGTCGCGGCTGGTAAAGACTCGCGAACTTAATAAAAGAAAACAAAATTTAAAAAGAAAGCAGTTGTCAAAACGAGTTTGAAGCTAACGTAAAAAAAAAAACGACGACGATGAACCAAAAACATGCTGTACATCGGGTAGGAGTAATAGGTTTACTAGGTTTATTCATTTACCTAAACTCTAATTTAAAAAAGGTAGAAACTATTGAGCAGCCATCACCGGTTGTAAAACTGTCGAACCATCGAGAAAAGTTGATTCAATCGAAAAAGTTAATTTTTATGAAATGGAATTTTAAAAATATTGTATATACTATAAAATATGTCTACTACGATAATTTTAAAGAAACGAATCTCAATTCAGCCTATCGCGGATGTGCGGTCGTAGGAATTATAACGTTATTTATAACTTGCTCGCTAAATCAGAAGATTCTGACGAAGAGATTTATAAAATTAAAAATTACAATGAAGTTTTATTCAACACTTTGATGGTGATGGGATGGGCGGGTATAATAGTTACAATATTTTTCTTTAAAAAGATTATTAATTAAAACCACTCACGATTTAAGACTTGATGAGTTGTTGATTTTTTTTAAAATAATTTAAAAATATTGTATATACTATAAAATATGTCTTCAACACCAATGATAGATCCGAAACCAATCATCAATTCAGCTTATCACGGCGCTATCGTAGGAATTATAACCGTTATTTATAGCATAATCACTAAAAAGTGTTTAAAATAAATCCAGCCGATTTGGGAAGGCTAAGTGTAAACGACGGTCTTAAACTCAGAGCGACTGTCGGAGCGACGCTAATGACGCAAACGTGGTTGGTTCGACAAGAAATTTTACCGAGCAGTATTAGAAATCTTCCATTCCTTCAACTATAATAGATAATGAATAAGCGTATATTAATATTTATAAAATAATGAATGGATAAACGTACGAAAAACAAAACTAGAAAACGCTTATTATAGTCCGAAAGGATACTACAATGGTCAAATGGCGATCGAAAATTAGCTCAAGAAACTAAAATTTCTAAAAGTTTAGCTCGACAATGGTTAAAAAGCAAGCGTTGTGCAAATTTATTTACCGTATCCTAAATACGTTCCTAGACCGACCAGTTCAAATTCGATTCGAGAAAAACCGAACGAGGTTCATCAAGCCGATTTATTGTTTCTTCCTCACGATACGATCGGTAGCGGTAAAAGCAAAAGTTTACAAGTACGCGTTAACAATCTCTGATGAAGCGAGTGGATAAGAAGCGGAACCGTTAATAAATAAAACCGCCGCGCGAGTAAGTAACGCGTTCGAAAAATTTGATAAACGTTCTTGCTAACTTGGCCTCAATTTTTAAAAAGTCGATCCTAGAAAGAATTTATGTGACGTCGATTCTTTAATGAGTAAAATAACGTAAAAATCCAAAGAAGGAAGCCGGTAATCATAAAGCACAAGGTATAGTAGAACGATTCGACAGAACTTTAGCCGAAAGATTGTTTTCTCATCAATACGCGCGAGAAATAGCGACGAATGAAAGATCTGAGAATGGGTACAAGATTGCCGCTGGTCATAAAAGCATTAAATAACGAAACGACCAGACTTATAAATTTAAAACCGAAAGATGCAATTAAACAAAAATTCGTCGAGCAAAATCCAGCCTCACCGGCTATTAAACTTAATGAAAAAAGAATCGCTTCAAACGCGTTAGTCAGATATTTATACGCACCCGGTGAAGCTCAAAACGATACGAGAAGACGCGCAACCGATCCTATATGGTCCACTAAAATTTATAGCATTAAATCCTCTATGAAAGCTCAAAATCAACCTATATTATATTATTTAGATCAGGTCCCGCACGTAGTTTTGTAAGAGAAGAATTATAAATTGTACCGCCAGATACAGAAAATCCACCAAAAAAATTTTAATCTTCTGTAATTGATGAAATCTCATAATTGCTAAAATCTTATAATGACCGTAAACAAAAGTGTGTATTCCGTCTGGTAAAATATATTTCTTTGTATCTAAAGGAAATAATGATATTTTATAAACGGTTGTCGTATAATCGATGAAGTCACTTCTAATAGATTTCATAAAGTGACGAAGCGTCTTATTTGAAATAAACTGTTTAAAGTTTACGTAATTAATTTGCTTATTAAAAACGTTGTTTTTTACGCCTTTAGCTCTTTTTATTTCTTTTTCATTCGATAAAGTATCGAGTACATTTTGCTCTTAACCCGACAAATTCTAAAATGTGAATTCCGCTGTTTCGTCTTTCATTTTACCGATGACCTTTTATTCTTTCAGAATATAAAAATGATCTTTGCTATAATTACTAAAATCGTATAAATGCTTATCTTCTTGCATGTCTTTATAAGCGTCTTCTGTTTCAATCTCGAGTAACAAGCTGTCCGTATCTGTGTAAAGTAACTGCACTTGTTACCGTATTCTTTTTAAATGATTGTAATAAAATCGTACATGTAGTTTTGCTAAATCAAAAATACACATTCCGAGGTGTATCGGTTTGTTGAATACGATTTTTGTTTTATTCGAGCGGACCGCCACTAAATTATGATCAAAAGCTTGAAACAGTCAAAAGTTGGTTTTACAATCGCTCTTTCCAATCGTTTTCATCTTTTTCATCGTTTAATCTCATGAGATTTACATTCACTCGATTTCGAACATCTTCCATCGTTTTCCAAACACTGAATTATTCATGAATTTGTACAAATCTTTTAAAGTCTGATGTTGCTTTTTTTCTCAAATTTGTGTTTAAATCGATGTAAGATTTCATCCACGGTTCTTGATCAAATTTTATAACCCGATGAATTTTAGTCAGTTTCATACCCAGTCGCAAATAAAATTTTAATGTGCGATAATGAAGAACGTATTTTGTTTTGTCGTACAACGTTGTGACTAATTTTTTACTTTTGGAGCGGGCTCGTCGTTCAATAGCTTTCGCTCATGCAGGGACATCATTTCTTTTCTACCGCTATCGACCCTGGCGCGAGTGGGAATCCATTGTGAGAATCGTGTAATGTTTTAGGATATTTGAGATCTGCTTCTAAAATGTAGCCCCTCTTCGATTCTGACGAAATTGATTTTATATCGAGACAATTAATTTCATCTTTTTTTAACATTTCAAAATTTCTAAGCGGAAGGTATTGACTCATCGCCCAACCGTATAAATTATTCGCGTCTAAATATAATATGTAAGTCTTAGGTTTTGATGGATCGTAATCTTCATCATCTAGATAAGGATTATTTGCTTTAGCGTATCTTTTTCACCGACCGTTGATACACCGCCTCTAATACCCCGTTGTATCATTTCATGCATATCTCGATCCGTCATTAATTTATGTTTCCCTTGTATATTTCACCAAAGCGTCCCAACTTAAATGAGGACTCGTGTAATAATGAGCGGATCTAACCCATACTCTATCATGCAAGTTGTTCGATAATTTTCAAAAAAATCTGCCAATAAACAAACATCCGTACGCACGTATAAATCGTGATAATATCCTAGAGTTTTACATCCAAATATAATCCAAACTTTTTACGTGCTCGTATTCTTCGTCCGTAATGTGTTCGTTCTTTAAACTGTTAAAAAGCTTCTATCGGAGGAAGACTCGTTTCATTAACACGTTCAAAACTATTCATGTAATCGTATGGATAAATACCTTTTGTAAAGTAGCTTTAATTTGTCTATTATTTGATTCGAATAATTTAGTAATGTGAAAAGAATCTTCATCTAGCGATTTTGAGTTTATCTAGCGAAGCCGGGTAAAAATTGAATGCTGTCTAAAAATCGCAGTTTTCCGATCGAAAAAGAAATAAATGTTTCCATGTCCTTTGCGATACACTTTAAATTTCCTTTCACCCACTCATTTCGAGCGCGATAAAATGAGAATCGTATCTTTGCAGATTGTAAAAAAATACGGGCGTAAAACCTTTACACTCAGGTTTAAATTACAGCTATTATGCGTGCACCGATATTTTCCAGTCACGTGACAATGATCGTACTTTCTTGTCGTTTAAAAACCCTTTTCCAATCCAACACGTGTTAGTTTTTTCAAATTTTTAATAATTTTATTTTTTCTTCGATGATTGCATCTAAAAGTGTTTAGCGGCATCTTCGCCTCTGTGCGTATTTTTCGAAACTATGACATCGTCGCTTCGAACGACTACGTACGAATACCCACAAACGATGTGCTCTTCGTCTTTTTAGTATTAGTCGTACTCATCGTCGTTGTTTGGAGAAAGTATCGCTTCAAAATCTGCGTATATAACGTAAGGAACTTTCATGCTTTATAATCGTTTTAAATGAAATTAAATCGTTTTACCTTTTTCTGGCATCTCAATCAATGTCGGTTCGGCTTCGGACGCTTTGCAATTTAATCTATGTTTCTTCAACACGTCTCGGTCGTACAACGGCGTATACATATATCCAATAATATTGTTTGTGTCCGTCTTAGTTTGATCGTTAGTAAAGCGCTAAATTCTTTATCCAAACGTAGTGCATTTAATTTCGTCGTTTATTTCTTTTTGAATCAATAATAAATGTATACGTATATACTTTCAGGTTGCTTGCTAAACTGATTAATTAAAATGATGTCTTCGTATCCGAAAACGTTTATTGCCAAATTGTTTTGTAGTTCTACTTTTTGATTTGTTTCAAAGGAGTTGGAAAATCTATACCTCAAAATTAAAACCGTCTTTTTCGGATAGCTAGACGTTAATTCCGGTTTTCCCCTTCTTTTAATTTTCATAAAAACGAGCGCTACGCAACGCCCATCCCAAACATTCATCGTCTTTTTTTTTTACGTTGATGCACGCCTTTTGCTCTTTATATATTTTGGTAAATCGATATAAGACCCCTCTAAAACGTTGATCTTTCGATAAAATATTCCAATCTTATAATACGATCTATGGTCCATCCAGAACCTCTAACGTCCATCCGCTCTTCTATTTTACCCTTTATTATATCATAAGCTCGCGATAAATTTTCTTCAATCTGATCCTCATTGTTTATTTGAATTAATCTATGATTAGCATTTTTATCTCTTAGTCGTTCGATCGCGCCATTTACACTCTCTTTATTAAAATCAACGATCAAAACTATCTGAAACTTTATATTTCTAAATTCATGAAATCTAAAGACAACTTTTCTTTAATCTTTGGCTTTACAGCATTCAAAAATACATTTACGTCTTTAGATTTGCTGTGACCGAACGGAACGGTTATTCTTCGTGTACGTAAACTTCTGCCGCCGTCGATGTATCGCCTATCAAATTCCAACTCTTTATACGCTATTTAAAAGCGCTAATGTAGTCTTTTTCAAACAAATTCTATTTCTCCCACTTCCTCGATCTGGTAAACGTATTTGCTCGTTTCTTATACGCCTCTAAGTTGACCTAAACTTAATTTATACATCGGTATTTTTAAAATCATTTTGTATCTTTTACCGCGTTATACCATGACCGTTTATTTACTTTATTCGTTCTACTGTCGGACTACATTTAGTCTTTATTACGACCGAACTCTTTCAATTCTGCTAATGTCCATTTAGATAAATATTTCGTCGTCATCCTCTCTTTACTATAAAACTACAAAATCTAATTGTTTTTTCAATTTTTATCGCTGAAAACCAATATCTTTTTTTATATAATCAAATTTGATTAAAATTATTTTACATTTCAAAATACATTACATCATCGATCAATCCTATACGTCATCAACATATTCATCACCTCATCAACATATCCTAACCCCACCTCAAATCTAATCTACAAAAAATTGATATATAAAACACCCATTTTCCTAGCATTGGTATGTTCACCTCTACTCAAGCTATCATGTGTCTTGGGTTGTTTCCCAGGCCAATGGATATATCTTTGTCAAATGATGAACACTTTAGACACACACATCTTGTAATGCATGTGTTTTTCATGTATTCCATTGTTTGAAATATGTGCATGCTCAGAATTACAATGGAATATTACACCAAGTAGTAAGTAGAATGGGGTTCTGATCAAATTGACCTTTGACCTTTTGAAAGGTGATTGACCTTGAAAGTGTGAGTGAACCATTTTGTATTGTTTTTTCTTCAAAATGTACGAAAAATGTCAACTAGGAATAAATTCAAACTTAAATCAATGAAATTTAAACCATTACAGTACACCAATTGCAATATGTTTCATCAGTGCATACAAATGGTGTAGGCCTACAGCAGGCTTTCGAATTTTCCGTTTAAGAAATTTGGGTGGGATTATTTCATCCGGTGTGCAATATAGAGTCTCTTGTTAATTAACAGCCATTCAGAAAACACAGGGAATTGATTCACACAGACTTTAATGAAGGAAACATAAGTCAAAACAGAGAACAGCAATCCCACAAAAACAAGAAAAAGGAAAATTTGGATGCTCTACAGGTTTGCAAATGGTCAAAGAATAAAAACAGAAGAAAAGGAAAACTGCATAATTTATTATTATATACTGAAATGTTTCAGAACATTAAAAATCATTATCAATCATATCAACTCTTTCAATTGTAACGTTATGGAACATTTTCTTGTTATTATAGATCTAGGCCTATAGAATCTTTGTCTTCTGATTGAGTGAAAATGCCAGACAAAGAGCAGATGGAAACATTTGGAAATAGGAATAGCATAGTCTATATATTATTGGTAAATACTTGCTGGCAACTAACTCCTTCACAGACTTTTCCTTTAAACTAACCCTCTCATGCAAACATACATGTACTAGCAAACTGTACTAGCCCATTATTACTTGCTCTCTGGAGTGTGATGACTGAGTGTCACATGTTTTATTCTAAAAGTAGCCCTATGTACATGAACATGGTTCGTAGTACAGTGTGTGTTATACTGTGTTTGCACTTTGGAAGACATCACCACATTTTGCAAAGTTACGTTAGTGCTGATTTAGAAATGCATTGACAATCATTAATTCATTATTGCATTATATTTACGTTAGGCTAGGTTACTGTATCGGCGAAAGCATTCACCTCATTCAACCAACCTACCTTCAATCAAAAGACAATAGTAAAACGGTCAGATCGGTAGCTGTAAACTTTAGTTCTGAGTAAGTCTTGCTTGAACTACTTGAAGGCAAACTGCAGGTTTAATCTCACCACACAGTGCTAGTACTAGCATGGGCGGATCCAGAACATTTTAGGGGCTGAGAATAAAAAACAATTGTTTTCAGTACAGTACTAATGGTCACCTCCTATGTTTATCCTGCACACTGTGGAATGGGAGTGCGTTCTCCTCCCTCCTCTCTCTCTCTCTTTTTTTTTTTACGTTTTCGGGCAGCCCTTAGCCCCTGGATCCGCCAATGACTAGTCGTAGGAGCGAGAGCTGTTGAGCTGTTAACGTTACTACTATTAGTACATAGTATACTATTTTGTCACTCAGGCTACGGCCGTAGCGGTCACAGCATGGCCACCAAGCCTTTATACGACGCCATGTGCATTTTATTTGTGGAACGAGATAATTATCTCGTGGAACGAGATAATATCTCGTGGGAACGAAAAATATCTCGTGAACGAGATAATATCGTGGAACGAGAATATCTCGTGGAACGAGATAATATCCGTGGGAAAGAGATATTATCTCGTGGGAACTAGATATTATGTCGTGGTAACGAGATAAACAAAAATAAATTCTCGGGAAAACGAAAAATGAAAAAAAAAACTCGGGAAAACGAAAAATGAAAAAAAAAAATCGGGAAAACGAAAATGAAAATAAAATTTCGGAAAACGAAAAAAAAAATTTTTTTCGCATGTCACTTCCGGGCTCCGTAGGGAGAGTCAAGTCAGGATTATAAACTAAGTTCACATGTAAGGTATATTCTCACCTGTATCATCTGTAGAAAGCAAAATTGTATCAGATTCTTGTCAAGGAAGTCACCTGTGAAGCTACCATCGTCTTTGAGGGTTTGGGAAAAATTCATCCAGAATTGGCCACACTGTTTGCGTACAAACCCACCACCACTCAATTCTCTGATTATGGTTGCTCGATCCGTACCGAAACTGCAGTGAGCCAATTCATCAGGGTGATCATATCTCAAGAACATGTTGTTCGATAGTACATAGTTTTCATCCTGATACACTATGATTGTTTCAGATCCATGATATGATTTTTTAATTACCAACTTTGATTTATCGTAATTCGTCTGATATTAATCGACGTCACAAATTATGTTTCATCTGCAGTATTAAGTTCTAGTATATGCAAGTTTGAAGTTCATGTAGAGTTTGCAAGTGTGTTTTCTGAACCAATCTATCCAGGAGAAGAAGGAGAAGAAGGAAAGAAGAAGAAGAAGAAGGAAGAAACTAGCTCCCAAGTGTTTGTTGAACAAACACTAGGTGTTCAGGAGGAGTAAAGGTAATCAGCATCTCGCCATTGTGACATGCTTATAACTGTCTTTGTTTCACCTATGCTGCAAATAGTGCAAAATAATTCATAAAATTTGAAAACAAATTACCATTGATTTTACATTTTAAGGTTGTACATGATTGGCAAAATGTCTGTAGCTGCATCCGCTATTACAGAATTACAACCTAAATATCAAGATGCCATTTTGTGCATAATTTAGACATTGCAATAATCAAAGAGTTGGGTGCTTGTAAATTTTGCTGTCTGTTGCGGGTTTCATGACTTGACTTTTGTGGATTACGGTCCACACCCCACAATCGGTGAAACCACTTTGTTGACCTGTTTAACCTACCTTAACAATCCAAAATTGAGTGTACATGATACTTACATGTAACAAGTGAAATGACTTCAGTGTAAATGAACCCAACCATGGTGCTTCATTGACAACAAAGCAGGAATCAATCTGCATTTATAATAAATGTACGCTCTGTATGTACGATTTAGTGACAGTTCAGAATGGGTGACATTCAGAGGTTGCATTGGAATCGGTAATTTTGGAATAAAATGTCTGCCCTCCCCAAGTTCTTGGTGATGGCATACTGCCACTGGTGATGAACCAACACATTTGTTTTCTAAAATTATTTGGTCTATCATTGCAGCACTATAGAATCCAAGAACTAGGAAGGAGGGCAAACAAGCAATAAAAGTATAAGGGCCCAAATTACAATTCCATTGACTGACGACTGGTGCTTCATTATGTCAAAATCACACCAGCATCAATTCTGCATATCTGAAGTTGCAAGATGTTGAAAATAGGTAAGGGCTTAGATTTAAATAAATGTTTAACTGACATGGATTGGAAAGGTACACCTTCTCTTGGACTGAAATGCCAGTACTGCTATAGCAAAAAAATAAAAATTATACTAAACCTTCATTTTTTTCTTTTTTATAGATTGAATTTTTAATTGGAAAATGAAGACGCATTCATTTAAAACTACATATTTCATATCTTTAGCTTGTTTGATTCGTGGCAATGACAGAAATTTCAATATAAACGACTTTTCAGTCCTAAAATACGGGTCGTGTTACGTGAATCTACACAGTGCGCGACTAGTCTGCATCATGTGTGCATAGTCGTATTATAGCGCGTGTACGTATGTACGTACACATACATACAAATCGCGCCAATATTGAGCACAGTAATAATCACAGTACATATACATTTACACACACGTTGAGTACATGTATTTTACATACAATACATTCACGTTAATGAACAGTTCTTCATTGTTACATCAAATATCTAGAAAATCTTTCATTGGTCAAGAGTTCAGGGCCTATTTACTTACACTTTGGGGTCCATGATTGATTTATAGGTTTTAGATTTACCATTGTTGTAACTTCCCTTTACAGCAATTTCATGGTACAGTTTTACATCATACAATAAATAAGTCATGGAGTACTTTGGATTCATCATCTTCTACATTTATTTCAATTTTCTTTTCCTAACTTTCAGTTGTTTTGTTTTACTATCACAAAATAGTAATTTTAAAAAGGAATCAAGCCCTATAATAATTTCTCTGGCAATATTGTCACATGTTAATTTTGAAATGTTTGGTAGAGATGGGTGCAATCTTTATATTCACATGTCATATCTGTCTTTGTTTCCTCGTCTAGTCTGTGATCTTTGTGAACACTTTCCAGGTACTGGAGCAATTGCATAAAACCTTTATTTTCAAATAATACATCATAAATTAACCTGGCTATGCAAGTTTAATCACATTAAGTGCTTACGTTTTTATACCGCAAAGTTGTTTCACCAGCCCACACAAAACAAGTTCATGGGTAACTATAAACTAATGACACTGATATTAGGCCTGAGTGAGTACACAGAAAATATTTTCAAGAATATTTTGAATGATAACAATGATGTACTGATGAACATTTAGCTCCAAAAGGATGATTAGCAAAAGATATAATTGCACTGATTTAGGACAGGTTTAGTTCAAATGTTTGCAGATGTACGCGACATCAGATTTATCATTCACATCCTCTTTGCAAAATCCCAGCAATGGTGGATATTGTTCAGTTTTCCTACCTCAAGATATTACAATTGTTCAACTCTTGACTCCCATGCTGTTTGTTACAGACATTACTCCTGATTTACTGATTTTTCTGAATTTACAAGAATTTCTCTGGAATCCTTGTTATTTAAACTACATTTATGTACATATGTATAAAGAAGCAAAATTGAATACTGGAGGTTGCCATAAAAATTGTAGCTGGTACATACTATGAATTCAACATGGCAGGACGTGAAGTTCACGAATGAAGATCCTCTGCAAAATTTGGCCAAGCATCATGCAGTGCCATCACTACACCACAATACCAGGAATAAGGGCATGCATAAGATCTATCAAAGGCAGAAAAAAAACATTGTTTTACACATGTACATATGTATACATACGGATGCACTACCTCGTGTATTATTGTTGTGGTTTTCATTGTTACATCAAATCTCTAGAAAATCTTTCATCGGTCAAATAGATCAGGGCCCTTGTTACTTACATTTTTGGGTCCATGTATCTAAAAATTCAATATAAAAATAAAGGGAATGTACAACATTGGTATATAGTGAATTAACATCCTTGTAAAAATATAAACAAAATCTATTTACTGTTTTTCGTTTTTATGTGATTCCTCTTTCTCTAACATGGCAAATCAACCTGGGATAGTTGATTTATAGGTTTTAGATTTACAGTTGTAACTTCCTTACAGCAATTTCATGGTACGGTTTACACATACAAAGAGTTGCTACTTGAAACAATAAGTATCTGTAAGTCTGTTCATTTCTAACCCATTGCCGGACTGTTTCCTATAACTCTTACCTTTGCAGCTAATCCTACTGTTTGCAATGTTCCCATACAGTGATCAAACCATCGCCACTGCAAATTGGGGAGTTCCATCTAGGAAGATCAGCTGTGAAAGAAATTAAACTCAAAATAAGCATAACTTTTATTTGTTGTATTCAAACCACTAGCGATTTCATGTGATCACAAATTCTGAAAGGTATCATAAATGATACTTGTTAAATTTCATGATTAAACAAGAGACATTACCGGTACTATGTGAAATTCTCTGTGGTAATGGAAATCCTGAGACAATCAGGCATGCTGATCAAAATGTCAGTTGTAACCTCTGCACTTTTTCAGAACTAATTACTACTCACTAGTATTCCACGTGTCTTTTCTGTCTTACCTATCTTCTTCACCATTCAAAGCTACAAGTTTTCTCGTGTCGCGGTGTTGTTGTAAATATTAGTGTCAACAAAATTATTTAAAATGTACCTTTGCTAATAAACTCTGACTTGTCTGAAATATTGCGACATACATATAATTTACAAAGTACATGTATTAATACATACATGACATTTATTGTATGTCAGCATAATGTTTTAATGTTTTCAGCCCTTAAACATTGTTGTTCACTGTTCAGACATATTTATTTGTTTGTTTAATTAATCAATTGACATTTAATTTCCACAGAGCTAACATCATTAGATGTTTAATAATACACTGAGTACATCCTATTTGATACATCTAATTAACAATTTTTTTTAATTCCCAACTAATTGCCTCATGCCTAGGCTACTCTCTACAGACTGCCACCCTATGACTATTGATATTTCAAAAGGAGTCATGGAAAGAGCACGTAATTTTAAGCATAACTTTTGTTTACATAAAACCGTTGCACTAATTAGTCCCAACGTTTGAAATACTAGTACACCATTCACAACATACCCGTACACATTACTGACTGACTGTCATCAGCCTACACATGCTACTAGCCATCAACCAACGTTACACTTACATCTGACATGTCTGAAGCGGTTAAATACTTATTTTAATCAAAATTCTCGAAAAATTTAGCTAAACTTTTCGTTTACACTCCAATTAAGTGTGCATAATAATATCTATTTCATGAAAACATCCACTCGTGATAGGAAGAATTGAAAGAAAATGATGAAAAGCTTGCTTTGTGGAAGGTTTTCTCTCTACGCAGATCTGCATACCCAACTGTTGAAACATGTGGCAGTTAATCGATTCAACGACCTCGAAAGAGCTATTAATAAAGTGACCTTTTTCAGAATAAATAGATTAGCTGAAGCGCATAAAAAAAAGCTAAAAAGGATTTTGGTGGAAAATCACACCAATACATTATGCAGAAACAAATTGATCAGAAACACAATTTTTCAGGGGGTCACGATAATAGTCAATTGCATTTCAGAGCGTAAATGCTCAATTCCAAACATGCATACATAATAGGCACGACCAGAGCTGATTTAGATTCACCAACAGAGGTGAAACGTAAGAAAACGTTTTAGATATTAGTTTGATCTATCAATCAATCTCGATGACCTAATCATGACGTTACAACTAGTTTTCATCGTGTTATGTTCTAAGTATATGCCAGGATTTGAAGTTCTTATGAAGTTTGCAAATTATGTATTTTGTAGAACAATCTATCCAGAGAAGGAGAAAAAAAAAAAGAACTAGACTTAAGTGGCTGTGTAATACAAAAACACATAGGTGTTCAGTTTTGTCAAATTAGTGATGATGACGTCAGAATGTTTCTTAAATATTTTTGACAATTAACAATCATACAATGCCAAAAACTGTGAATTTACCTGTTGTAGTTGTTGAGATGATTTTCGTAACAAATTTTACTTCCGGTTTGGACAGAGTAAAAAGATGCGATAAGTCATCTTTGTGTAAACATGTTTCGATAATTAACAATCTATACAATAGCGCAAAAAAATGTCAATTTACCTCTTGTGGTTGTGGGATCAGTTGTTTAAATATTAAAATTGACTTCAGTTTGGACATAAAGGTCAAATTAGGGTCATCTTTCTGTAATATATTTTGCAATTAACGATCTATACAATGGTACAAAAATTGTAGTTACCTCTTGTGTGGTTGTTGAGATATGAATTTTTAATATTAAGCTGGCTTTGACTTCCGGTTTGGACAGGAAGTAAGGTCAAATTAGGGTCATCTTTCTCTAAATATTTTGTGACCAATTAACGATCTGTACAATAATTTACAAAAATTGTAGATTACCTCTTGTGGTTGTTGAGATATGGTTGTTTAAATATTAAACTTTACTTCCTGTTGGACAGAAGTGGGTCAATCCGGTCTCGTTTTTATAAATATTTTTGACAATTAACAGTCTGTACAATAGTACAACATTTTAAAGATTACCTCTTAATTGTGGTTGTTAGGAATGTGATTTTTAAATATTAAATTTTGACTTCCAGTTTGGACAGTATGAGTCAGATAGGGGTCATCTTTTTGGAAATATTTTTTGACAATTAACGATCTGTACAATAATTTTTAAAAAGTTATTGAATTTACCCCTTGTAGTTGTTGAGATGATTTTTTTAAGTAATACAAGCTTTTGACTTCGGTTTGGACAGTAAGTAGGGGTCAAATTGGGGTCACCTTTATGTAAATATTTTCGACAATTAACAATCTATAATGGTGCCAAAAATGATATCCAATTTACCTCTTGTGGTGGTTGAGATATGATTTTTTAAATATTAAGCTTTGACTTCCGGTTTGGACGAAATGGAGTCAAAATTAAGTCACCTTTGTGTAAATATTTTTGGACAATTAACAATCTGTACAATGGTTGCAAAACTCTAGATTCCCTCTTATTAGTTGTTGAGATATGATTTTTTAAATATTAACACAGGGGGAGAGGAGGGCTTTTTCCGGTTTGGACTGAAGTAAGGTCAAGTGGGGTCATGTTTTGTAAATATTTTTCGACTGATTAACAACAATCCTGCTATTAGTGCAAAAATGTCAATTTACCTGTTGTGGTTGTTTTATATGATTTTTAAATATTCAATTTTGACTTCCGGTTTGGACAGGAAGAAGGTCATTGGATTTTCCACAACTCGTGTTTCATCTACTTGTTAAGTTCTAAGTATATGCCAAGTTTAGAGAAGTTCATATGAAGTTTGCAAGTATGTGTTTTTTGTAGACAGTCTTTCCGGAAGAAGAAAGAGAAAGAAGAAGGAGAAGACTAGACTTGAAATTTGTCATATAATAAACACATAGGTATTCAGTTTTGTCGAAATTAGTGATGATGACATCAGAGTCTTTGTAAATATTTTGACAATTACAGCAATCTATTACAATGGGTGCAAAAACTTCTTGTGAATTTTACCTGTTGTGAGTTGTTGAGATACGATTTGTTTAATATTAAAATTTGACTTCCAGTTTATGGACAGAGGTAGGTCAAATGAGGTCATCTTTGTGTTGTAAACGATAATTAACATAGTATACAATGGCGCAAAAATTTCAATTTACCTCTGTGATTTGACAGGATCGGTTAATATTAAACACTGACTTCGGTTTATGGACAGGAAGTAAGGTCAAGTGGGGTCATCCTTTTTGTAATCAATACTTTTGACAGTGCTGCAGTCTGTACAATGGTACAAAAATTTGTAGTTACCTGCGGCGGTTGTTGAGATGTAAGATTTTGAATATTTAAACTTTGACTTCGGTTTGGATGAGGAGAGTAAATTAATTGATTATCTTTCTTAAATATTTTTGACAATTAACAGTCTATGCAATGATTTGAAATTGTAATTCCCTCTTATCGGATGAGATATGATTTTTTTTTAATATTAAACTTGCACTTCCAGGAAGTAGGTGAAAATAAGGGTCACCACCTTAAATATTTTTTGACAATTAACGATCTATACAATGGTACAAAATTGAATTACCCTCTTGTGGTTATTGAGATATGATTTTTAAATATTAAGTTTCAGCTTTGGTTTGGACAGGAAGTAAAGATTAAAATAGGTCACCTTTTTAAATATTTTGACAATTTAACGATCTATACAATAGTGCAACATTTTGATTTTTCCTCTTGGTTTGTTGAGATATGATTTTTTAAATGTTAAACTTTGATTTATCGTAATTCGATATCTGATGACCCTATTGTGACGTCACAAAATTTGTTTCATCTACGTGTTAAGTTCTAAGTATATGCCAGTTTCAAGTTTATTGAGTTTGCAAGTATGTGTTTTGTGAAAATCTATCAGGAGAAGGTACAAAGAAAAAACCGAACAACTAACAATAGGTGTTTCGAATTTCTGAACACCTAAAAAAACGAACAACAACGGGTGTTCAGTACATACGGAAAACACCACAAAAACCGAACAAAAACAATAGGTGTTCGGTACATGCGAACACCTAAAAAACAGATATAAGTTTTTGTCTGGCAAAAACTAGGTGTTCAGTTGAAGTTAAAATGATGTTTGTGGCGTCATCAATTTGAGAGTGTGCAGAAAGTCAAATGTTACATCTGTTGAAGTTCACCATGAAGAAGTTTATTTGAATACAATACAATTCTGATTTAAATTATTTTAATATAGCTTTGACTTCCGGTTTTTGGACAGGAGTAAAGGTCAATATGGGTGTCACTGTAAGCTAACATGAGCAATTTAACAACGTCTATTGCAATAGTGCAAAATGTCAATTTCCTCTTGTGGTTGTTCAGATGTAGTTTTTAAATATTAAAAGTTGTTCCGTTTTGGACAGGAAATGGGTAGAAGTGGGGTCACCTTTGTGTAAATATGTTCGACAATTAACAATCTACACAATGGTGCAAAAATGTCAATTACCTCTTGTGTTGTTGAGATAGGATTTTTTTAAATATTAAACTTTGACTTCCAGTTTGGACAGAGTGAGGTCAAGTCAGATGTTTTGTAAATATTTTTTGACAATTAACGATCTGTACAATGGTACAAAATTGTAGTTACCCTTGTGGTTATTTGAGATATAGTTGTTTAATTATTAAACTTTTGATTTATCGTAATCGATATCTGATGACCTAATGCTGACGTCTGAAATTATATTTCATCACATTATTGCCATTAAAGTATATGCCAAGTTTGAAGTTCAATATGAATTTTGCAAGTATGTGTTTGTAGACAATAATCAGTCCGGAGAAAGAAAGAAGAGATGCCGGGCACCTAAAAATTACCACCTTTAACCTCCATAGCTGGTAAACAGAGGTGCCCGGTGGTGAACTTGATTTCAAGTCACAGATCATGATTATTTTGTCTGCATCAGCCACGCAAAACGCCGTTTACCCTACTGGCTATCCACAGCCCTAACTCGCGATCTCAGACTTGGCCCTGTTGTGTTTGTAGGATATTCATGTATTCCATAACAAATTTACATAACTAATACGGATGTAGAGATGGCCAATCAGGCCACACTAAACCTTGTAAATACGCGTCTGTACTAACAGGTTAAACTCATACGTATTTCTATAATATTATTCGATATTAAATTTGTATAGTGTGGTACGTAAACTAGTATTTGAAATGATAGAGTAAATTTAGCTGAGATCTTAGAGTTGTAAAAACACAAAATAAAATACATAATTTCTTCTACAAAAACGTCTGCCTACAGTTCGTGGAATCATTGGTATCGCCTCCAACTGCATGTGGAAGGTTTAATTTGAATATTCATATTATGGAAGACTTTCCGACCAATCAGGTGTTCCGTCCACTTCTGGACTAATTGCAATAGGTTGTGTACAAACCAAAGACAACATTCCAAATGTAGTCGAGAGTTATTATCGAGTTAATACACAAGGGCGCTATTTAATGCGATGCACAAGAGCCGTATTATTGGCTTCAGGCAGACAAAAAACACGTCACAGACTTGTAAACAAGTCACCCGGTAGTCTGCCTCGTCTTCCCTTAAAGGGTCGAGTTTATCAAAGTCGAGTTGTCTCATGGGTCGAGTTGTTTCGTGGGTCGGAGAGTTGTTTTCGTGGGTGTCGAGTTGTCTGGTCAGTTGTTACAAGGATTCGAGTTGTCTGGTCGAGTTGTCATGTGTCAGTTGTCACCTGACCATTGGATATCGATTGTATGCACAGCACGCGCACTAGTAGTGAGTGGTGGGTGCATGACCCAAATAGCACGAAATCGGGCTAATTCATGCTTTTGATTTTTCGTGTTATGGCTTTATTTAGCTGTATTTTAATACGGTGGCCCAGAGCGGACAAACTGAAAAATGGAAAATCCTTTATGACAATTTCAAAATTATTTGTATCTCCTTCAGGCATACTTCATTTTCTGACGGCAATTTACGCCATTATAAAGGCAGGCCAATTAATTTGTTAAAGCGCAGTTTTGTAAAATAATTCTTAGGTTACAATTTGAACAATAAAACACAATCAAGTAAACAGTTAATTTTATAACTGAAAATTCTGGCGACAAGTTCAGCCTATTGAGCTAAACTTGATTTTGGCTGGTGTCACACGCAATTAGTACACACGAAAGCGCATTTTATTAATAATGAAAAATTGCCACATTTCTCGTCTAAATATTGGTATTATATAACACACCCTTGTACCTACAATCTTAGTGAGCTAATTTTAGCGACGACAAATTGCCATTGAATTACTACTTTATTGATAATTTTAAAATTAACAGTTTTGCGTTAAAAATGATGTTCAGATCCTACAAAATAGTGCAACAAAAGCGCATTTTGATGAAAAATTTACCACATTTTCGTCTGAAATGTTTAAAAATATTTTATAGCATCCTCTAGAATATACCTTCTGGTAGACTTAATTTTAACGACAGAATTCTGTCATT
>JAQQFT010000324.1:0-30409 GCA_029582265.1 Zoroaster sp. YZ-2022 | reverse complement strand
TTCAGGTTTTTATGATTCCCGGGGTGGACAGGTTTTATACTCGATATTGTTGTTAAATGATTTATTAGAATTATTGTTTGTTGAATAAATAGTTCAATAACAGAACTTGTTATGTTGACTGTGACATTTGGCTGTTTGTCCGTCATTTCACCTCCACCGTCCTAACTCAGTGTTCAGCATAATAGGCCTACCTGGTTGTATATTTCAACCGAACGAATCTTAGCCAGGATTCACAACAATTTATTGTCGAAGTAGCCACCACAGAGACGCTCGAAAGAGCGCCCTCTACGTGACAGACCAGGTGTGAGGCGGCCGCACACGCGACAGTTTGTTTACAACTTTTTTCCAAAACCATCTCCCATTGCGCGCGCTCAATTCCCTAGTATAAGGCTTATAAAGTTATAGGATGACGAATGTGCATTACAAAAAGAACGACGTATACATAATTATGCTAAATTGAATATAATGCTAATGAATTTGCATGCCTGAAAATGAAATTGAATGCTTGATTCGAAACACAGTAACAACTGATGATGCAAAATCGCTTTAATATGAACGTATGAAAGTGAAATTGGCTGTATTTGCCGAAATTGACTGGGAAAACCGGCAGAATTAAGTGAGGTAAACTGTAGCTTTGCATGGTGAGGATGAAAAGTAAGACTAATTGCGGTGACACCATGTGGAATCTCAATTGAGTAGTAATTAGTTCTGAAAGAACTGGAGGTACAACTCGACGTTTCGATCAGTACTCAGTAATGCATGCTCTGATCGTCCTCAGGAGAATTAAGTGAACGAGGAACAAAGGCCTGGGAACGTGATTGTAGTTGCTATGGAGGCGCGAGCAGCTAGCTAGCCTAGTTGCTAGCAGCTGCGCTAGTACTGCGTGCATATGTTTTCATGCAGCGCTGGATAAACGATATCGATCGGCGCCGATCATCGCGCATATGACTGCCCCAGCCCTTGCGCTAGCTGCCTCAACCGGATCCGGATATCGCACGGTACGTAAGTCGTAACTGTTAGCCTCATGGTAGGTACTACTATAGTAATACTATAAACGTTGCTTGTAATTCTTGTTGCAGTTTTGTCATTAAATTTAAGGTAGACTTGTCTATCCTTGTTCTTGTGTTGTTCTGTAACAATATCGTCCATGTATGATGATGTACGTAATTGCTGCACTCGTGAAATGACGCACCTATCTTGACTTTGGTTTGGCTTAGCATTTCTCGGAAAACTTACAAAATTGCGTATTACATATAGGCCTACTGGTTGCATAAACTTATCGAAGTCGTGCTTGTTACAGAAATAAAATTATAGTGAAATTGTATGATTTACTGGAAAGTTAGTGCTTGTGAAAGTGGAAAAGTTGTTTAACCACAGATTTCTAGATACAAATAGTAGAGATTACATGACCTCAATCTTTTTCACGAACATCTGTGATTTTATTGTTCTATGCCGTCAACAAGCTGTTGTCTGTGGAAACCAAAATGCTTTGCATTTGCAATGATTTTTAAAAGAAATACTGATCCTCAAATTGGACACATTCCTATAGAAGAAGCGAGACTGAGACTTAATTCGTTGGTGTTTATTTTGACGGATGGAAAAATTGAGAAATGAAACATTAATATCATGGTTATGAAAAGAAATCTTTTAATTATTTGTTTTAAAGTACTTTTTGCAAAAATTTAACCACCTTCCATTTATTGTCTTTCAGAATATTGAATAAAAGTTTGAGAGCTTCTCAAATTATACCATTTTATTTTAAAATCGAAAACAATATTTTATTTTCAAGTTTAATAACAATTTTACAACCATCTGGAATAAGATGAAACATGATTTCAACTCGACAACTCGACCCTTGTGACAACTCGACCTTGTAACCTCGACCATGAGACAACTTCGACCCTTGTGACAACTCGACCCTACGTGACAAGCGACATGGTCACGGACAACTCGACCCAATTTATCGTTGCTAGAAGTGGATCATCGTTTTCCCTCGAAAAAGATTGATCATAACATTAGGCTTATTCTAGCACCAAATGGCTAAAGTTGTAGCACAAATTCAATCATTTCCCCGTAATAGCGGCTGGCGAGATAGTTTTAGGACTGAAGTTTAACGTTAATTCATGCGACGTGCGTTGCTTTAGCCTTACTGGACCTGTTGTGCATGTAAGTTTAACATACATGTAGTACTAGTAGTCGCGCATTTACTATTTTACTTATTTTAATTGGTGTGATTGTTTGTAATTAATAGTTATAAAGATGCATTTTCCCCTTCTAGATCGCATCACAACTAATTATATACATACTGTAGCAGGCTTTGTAAGGGGATCCTTTGTAATTATCGGGTTTGACTGTAGGCAGCAGCTTGGTTTTCATTGACTGCACTTCTGCTGCCAAACATAGGCCTTATTGATTTCAGTTCATCAAAGAGCCGTGCAGTGAGAATTTTACCAACAGTGACCGTGAGCGACGGTGTCATCACATGATGTCAACCCACAATTGTCGTCAAACATGATTATATATATTGGAAAAGATTTAAGACATATTTAACTCTTGGAAAATCCTTTTAAGAATGTTGTAAATACAGTAAATATACCTAATCCCCGGGGAAATAAAATATTAAATAAAAAGAAGAGTCCAATTGTATAAAAATTTTAAATATTATATTTTATTGAATGCCATTCAAATAGTAATAAACCATAAAAAGGGCTATAAAATCAACGACAATATAGGCTTATAATTAGGCCCTACACATTTTTAACACGTGTTCATGCCATTGCCGTGTGGCTTTCTCACTCTCCCTGTGGACGAATCGCGAGAAAATTATAGATTTATAATTATTTGAAAATTATTACAAAAGCGTGTTTTACTGATAACATCCTTGATTTCATTATAGAAAGGAAAATAAATTCTTTGAAAAGTGAATGTGTCATAAGCATGGTTTAACGTTAACAGTAAAACTATGCTTTTGAAATGATCCGATGAAAAAACCCAGAAAATCGTTGTCAATTCGGGTCAACATCAATCCTTCCATAAAAGAGTCGACTTGTCACATAAAGCCCTGGTCGAGTTGTCCAAGTTCGAGTTGTCTGAGTTCGAGTTGTCTCGTGGGTCGAGTTGTCACAAGTTCGAGTTGTCTGTGGTCGAGTTGTCACAAGGTCGAGTTGTCTTTCGTGGGTCGAGGTTGTCCTGAGGGTCGAGTTGTCTGGTGGGTCGAGTTGTCCGATGGTCGAGTTGTCCGTGTCGAGTTGTCACTTGGGTCGAGTTGTCTTATGACCCTACACAGTTAGGCCTAACCGTGCGTTAACGTTAACAATAACATGGTTAACATGTTAACAGTAAGATCCGAATGCCTCTTCCTTTACAGTCTCCTATTTTTAGAATAATGACATAATTGTCGCTGAGAAATTCAGGCATGTCTCATAGTCATACTAGCCCCATTCTAACACGACAGTTGGGGCCAGTACACTGGACCGGGTCCTAGTATTAAAAGCGTCAAGGCCAAGCAAGGGTTGGATTCGGCGTCAGGCCTAAATCGTTACATCTCAAGGCATCAAGGGTTTTCTACAACCACAATGAGTAAAAATAGCAGATAACAACATGTGAAATAGGGCTAAATATCTAGAGAAGCGTTAATGTAATACAAATATTTTTGGAATTTCTAAAGTCTTTTACCATGAAAAAAAGACTTTTATAGAATCAGAGCCACACTGAAGGTTACTTTATAAGTTTACGTAATCCGACTTAAAATACACAACGCGGTTCCTAGGTCAAATTCAGAAAAAGGAAAAAAGGTTTTGAAAATTTGGCCTGCATTCTACAGGTACTCCAAAAATGTATAATTAAACTTGAAAACGTTAACATTTTATGGCGGCTATTTTGCCTTTTCCATATTCGGTCATGCGCGAAATCGTACAGTCCTATGCGCATGACCAAACAGGAAAAGCAAAATGGCCACCGTAATTTAACATTCAAATGTCAAGTCAAAATTTACATTGGGTAGAATGTAGTGTCCGACCGCCACTTTCTCATTCAATATAACCAATAATGCAATCTTACCTACCCAGTAAGGTGGAGAACATATGGATGATGATGGACATATGCTTCAAATTTTCCAGATAAATCAGGCATTTTGGTATACAATGACTTCCTCAGTCATTCAGTCTGATCTTGTCAACTCCCCATTAGTGACTAATACGGTCATTGTACATGCACTAGTGGCAACATAATAGGATCCTTCTATTTTCTGAAGGGAGGTTTTTAGAGGAAATAAAGTCAAAACCATCATAAAAGTGGATTTTAAAGATAGTTTTCACTTTCTGTACTCCAAAAACGATATATAATAATTTTTAACTGGTTAGTGTTGCAAAAAATTTGAAAAAGCCCTTAAAAGTGGCGTGTCGGATCGACATTCTTTCCTTTACATTTTTCATGGTAAAAATCTCCCAAAATATTTATATCACATTAACGCTTCCTCTAGGTATTTGGCCATATTTCAAATGTTCTTGTCAGCTATTTCTGCTCATTGTGGTGAGAAAACCCTTGACGCCTTGAGATGTACATAGGCCTTGACGCGAATCCAGCCCTTAGCGCGAATCGGCCTTGGCGCTTTTAGTAGGACAGCTGGACTCCCTCTATCTTGCTAACACTGTACCAAAAGGGCGATCTTTGATCTGCTAATTATTACGATCAACAATTTTGTGATTAGGTAAGCAACCAAGCAGACACTTTTGCAGCAAGTTTACTACTGTAGATCGATAATTTTGGTGAAATTTAAATTTTATTATTATTATTTTTAATTTCAAAAATATTTCATGAAAGTGAGATATCCCACAATAATGGATTTTATGCCAAAAGTGTCTGCTTGAGCTTACCTAATTACTAAGTTTTAGTTGTAATAATTAGCAGATCAAAAGTTGAAAAAATAAACTTGCTCCATTTTGTACATGTGGCGTAGGCCAGGATACGAGGAATTCAGTAATTGCCCTAGAATGGGGCTATAGTCTCATGTTGACAAATACTGTAACAATTAACTGTTAACTTGTAAATGTATGATTCTCCCTTCTAGAAAAATCCCTGCGCTTTAAAATTGGTGGTGATGGGCTTTTTGTGTAATCTTTAGTTTTTGCCAACCAAAAATACCCGATACATGTAACGTTATACGGTTTTATTTGGCATGCCACTCACGTTCGCCACAATCGGGTGCAAAGATCCCATTCAAAAAAATTGGTGGCTGCACCTCTATGAAGGCCTTCGAAATGACATTTTATGTTTTCCTCGATCAATAACGTCTTGATTTTAATATGGACGGGAGGCTAATGAATAGCAAACATTTACCAAGGGTTGATAACGTCCAAATCTTTCCAGAATTTATACAAAATCTTATTTGAAAACTTTGATTGAATTATAATAAAAAATGAAGAACTATAAAAATTTCATATCAACATCCTAATAATAAAAACTGATCATAAAATGAGTTGTTTCATGTTTTAAAAATTATTTTTTGTTTTGAGGAATATATAGCAAAAGCTGTTTTTTTGGTACAGCCTTGAAGTGCGTAAATTATGCGCGATCAAGATGAAGGAATCAAGTGCTGCACAGTGCTCAAAACTTCGTCAGAAGTTTAAAGTATGAATTGAGTGGCTGGAATAAAGAAATGGACAATCTTGTCTTTAAGAACAGCATTCCAGGTAAATGGTTTATTGATTTTTTGATTCAAATTATACTTCATTTATAGGTTGGTGAAATTCTTATACTTCATTTATTCGCAAAACAAAACTGGGTTTTGGTGAAATTCTTGCGTCGGAGATAAACAATTGATTAAGTTTGCCCTACACCGCGTGTGTATAGCACTGTATCTCGTATACTCGGTATACTACACTAACCTATATATTCGCGGAACCGCTGCTATATGGATTCTAGGACCAATTGTCATTGGGCAAGCTCGGTGTGAGAGGTTAAGGCTCTGCACTAGTAAGCAGGAGGTGGGTTGAATCTCGCCGAGTCACCTGTAAGTTTTTCACTGAAAGCACTGGTATACAGTGCTATACACACATCGGTGTAGGGCAAATTAAATCAAAACTGGGTTTTCTTCCTCCATAATTTTACACACATATATGCCTGTTGAATATGTGCTACTCTCCCCACATTCACAGCAATGAATAAATAAATTGTAGGGCTACTCGTTACATGTACCTTAAAACTATAGACTAGGTAGGCCTACTTGTAAGAGTTAGTTTGTTTCTTTTTTCTAATCTCGATTAGATAATTTAAATAATTTTTTTCTTGGCCCTTTTCCATTTTTTCATTCTTGAGGCATCTTCTTTTCTGTGAAATTTCATAAGCAATTCCATTTTGTTTCTTTAAAAATATTAAATACAAGTTTTGTTGTTACCTAATTAAGTTTTTCGAATAAAGAAACAAAATAGCTATTTAAAAAAAAATGTAAACAAATGAAGATAAGAGATTTTATGCATTATTTTTTTTTTTGTCTGCAGATTTCACTGGTTTGAAACCCCAGTAGCAAATGTTGCTCTATTTAATGTATTGCAGGCCATCAACATCAACGGATACCAGTTCAATTCTTTTGTCAAACTTTTCCCCAAGGTGTTCTCTGCATTGGGACTAAAAAAACATAAATATGCATTTACTGTCCAGTATAGAATTTATTTTTAAAAAAGTAACCTTTTATGTATTTGAATATACTATAATGTACTGGTGTGCATTGTGTACAACTGTGTTCATTTACACTAATTGTCATAATTTCCCTTTAATTTGCATACTCCTAAACTACAATGCAAGTCCAATTTAATGTTTAGGGCCAAATACATTACTGTCCAGTGTATAAGTTATCTTTGTATGTACATGTCATTTGAATGTACTATAATGATGATAGGTATGCAAATGTGAACTGTGTCGTTACACTAATTAGTTTTAAATTTGCATACTTAAAAAAGCTACATTCAAGTTTATGACACTGTGATGTTTGTTCGTTGATCATACAGCAATAATTATGCATAAGTATGCATTTCAATTAATTAGTTTTTCTAATTAGCATATGCAAAATTAGTTGTTTTAATTATTTTTTCATCAACAAAATTGTCAAATAATGTTCAATCTCATGTCTTCAAATTTCAGTAGGTGGATTAATTTTGAAAAGATGAGTACGTGCATACCAAGAGTTACAGATACAGATGGAGGGATTTTAACTGATACCGTCAGTCCTGTACCTCCAAGTACAGGGCCACAACAGTGAAAACTAAAATATTAATTATTTTTAACAATGCTTTATCGTTCGATGAAACAAAACAAATTACCATTTTGAAACAAATTAAGATATTTATTGTTTTGAAGCCTTTGATTACAGCTAATGTTTGGGGTGACATGCCTAGTTATATGCCTTAACGGGAATTGCTGCGACCATGCGTATTGCCTTTGGGAAAAAAGAGTACCCTTACGCCCCCTCACCATAATGCCCCAAACCAACGCCTTATCACCATTACGCCATCCCATAAGCCCCCATTGCGTACATCGCCTTTACACCCTATCACCGTTATGTCCCACCCATTCGTCCACCTATAGAATTTGTTGTAAAAAAAAAAAAACAAAAAAACCGCCAGGGTAATATTGAAAAAATAAAGTATCCATTAACTTAAAAGTATTCATTAATTTAAAAATAATCAAAAAAAATGGGAAATTCAAGAAAAAGCGGTCAGATGTCGGGGCATGAACATCTCCACTTAATTATATTTTAGGAAGTCGCTGAGTGACATTTCTAACGTCCTATAGAACAGTGATTTTTATTAGTTGGTAAGTAATTGTTTTCTTTTTCCTTAAAAAAAAAGTGGGAAAATTTAAATTTAAAAAACCTTTTAAAATTGAGAAAATGAACATAAATATATCAGGGTTTTATGAAAAGTACCACCCAAATTTTTATTTTGGGAATTTTGGGAAAAAAATTTTTAAAGGATGGGGACCCCGAGGACCGGGATTGCGACAGTATATTTTGGGAGGGGCGTTTAAACCCTTTTGGGGGGCAAACCTGAAGGGTAAAAAGGGTTACGGGGGTATTAAAGTAGGGATTTTTCCCCAGGGACGGAGCACTCCATATAAAGGGGCCTTACAAACAATTTGGCGATTTCCCCTTCCAAGGGCAGGGTTGCCCCAAAAATAAATTAAAAACCAATCAATTGTAAGACCAAAATTGGAAAATGATCAAATTATTTCATTCAATCAAGCAAAAGTTCAGAAAACCAACGGGAAAGCTTTACCTGATACAATTAAAGTCAATAAAAAAATAAAGAAAGGGGAAATCCTACTCTAAACAAAAACCAAAGCTAACTTAGGCCTAATTTTTTCAAATATTTACAAATTTTTGTACATAATGCATTTTTAATGTAATTTTTTATTGGTTTCAATTGGGAAAGGAAAAATAGGTTTGTTGGTAAAAAAAAAAATTTAATGATAAAAATTTTTTTGGGATAATGGATTGATTTTGCATGAATGTGTTTTAAAAAAATTTAAAATGGGGACACCCCTAGGGGTGGGAATGGCGGGGGCAAAAAGGGGTTTGGGTAATGGCGATGGGGCATTAGGGGAAGGGGTTAGGGTTTTGGGGGAAGTGATGGGAATTTCATGGTGGGGGGCCCCATGGAAATCAAAAATAACTGGAAAACCGGAGGAGGATAGGAAAAAAAGTTTTTTGGAGGAGTGATTTTTTTGAAAATTTCCGTTTTTATATTATGAAAAATTTTTTGGAGAATTTTTCCTAAAAATTGATAAAACTAAACAGAATATTTAAAAATTATTATATCAAACCCATTTTCAAAAAAAAAATTTCTGTAATGTTGTCATAGTTTCTTTTGAAAAAAAAAAACCCCCTGTTGACTTTTACATATACCCCGGTGGGGGGTCCCCTTTTTCAATCAATCAATCAAAAAAATTTTATAAAGCGCCAAATCAAATTTTTGCTCAAAGGCCTAAGGAAACAAAAAAGAAATAAATAAGTCATTGTTTAGGCCCTAAACAAGGGGGCTTTCAGAAGTGTCTTAAATGTTTGGAAAGATTTTTCCCGGGATGGGGTTTTGGGAAGTTTATTCCGGGTTTGGGCCCAAAGGGACTGAGAAGGCTCATCGGCAGAAGTGACGGATTTTTCCCCTTTACAACAAGGGTGGGGGCCGAGCGGTCTGGGCCAGGGACTCAAGTTCGGGTTTAGAGCAGAATGGGGTTCAATCCGGTCGGGACACTGGGTTCCTTACAAGACATTAACCATAATTGCTTCTCCCACCCAGGGGTTAAAGGGGCCCTGTGGGGGGCAGAGTTGGTTGATTAGCCCATATGCCCCCTGTAATGGCAGAAATTGAGCTGTATCCCCCCGGGGGGAGGAGATGGTTTCAAAAATGATTTTTGGCCTTGAGCGGGGGAAAGATAAAAATGTCCTAGCACCACTTAGTTGGTGGGGTACGCGGGCCATATAAATCCCCCCACATTATTATTCAGGGGTCGTGAAATCTCCGCTTTTGCGGATTCGGGTTTTTTCCCTTTTCTCCCCATTTTAACCGCTTTTTAAAAACCCCCCAAAAAAAGCCGCTTTTTTTTGTTGTAAGGGGATTGCGAATTTTGTTTCACCGGGTCTCGACCCCGGGATCCGTGGGGTTTGGGTTCCCCCCCCCAGATAATTTTTGGGTATAGAGCCGGGAACCAGCGGGGATGGCTGATCGTCACAACCCTATTTGGGTGTGTCCACTGGGTTTTTGGCTGGGAAAATGTGCCCCCGGGAAACCAAAGCTAGCGGGCCAATTTTTATAGACCCTGGGTTTTTTCCCCCGAGCCAAGGAATTATACGGCCTTTCAACCGCCGAAACACCCACAACAACCACCATTTTTTCTTTTTCCCCCCCCAGGTACACACGCACAAAGAAACTACTTTGTACTTGGAGTTTTGACATTTTTTTAAGGTTGAATGGTTTGTTTTATTGAATCGCCAAAGATGTCCGGGGTCTATTGCAGCACAAATGCGGATAGCCAAAGAGGACTGGGGAAATTTTAACCACGATGATAAAAGAAGAACTTACTAACCCGGAATTGGGGCCGGGGTGGAAACAACCGAGATCACGAAGGACACAAACAGAAATTAGGGGGGAAACCCTCAGAAAGCTTCAGAAAGTCGGTGGATCCCCATCCTCCAAGGTTTTTCTCCATTGACAACGGTCTTTTTTGGTTTCCCCCTTTTTCCTGTTTTTTCAAACCCCCCCCAGGCCTGATTATTATTATTATTATTATTATTAAAAAAAAGGGGAAAGGGGCATTTGATCGGGTTTTTCCCTTTTAGCAAAACTTAAAGTCCCGGGTGAACAGGGTTGTTTATAAACCCTTTAAGTTTATTTTTTGTTGGTAGGAGCCCTGGTTTGATTTGGTTTTGGTTTAACTTTGCTTTTTTCCAGATGAGTTTTAGCAGCAGTTCCCGAACGTTTTTTGCATCCTTTGAGTTTTTTACTAACCCCCTCAAAAACCTTCGCAATCGCCCTTAAAAACCAAAGGGGCACTGCCAACTTGGGTGCATCGACAGTCAGCAGTCACGGCCCCGCCCCAAGAGGGGAGGTATTGGGCTTGATTTGGGGGGAACCCCAGACATGGGCACCCGGGTCAAACATGACCCCAGATTTCTTTACTGGCTTGGTTTTACCAAGAAAGCCCAAATCCAGCAACTTTCAAGGATGGGAGATTGAACCTTTGGGAAGTTTTGCCTGAACCCCCGCATTTCCTCAGTCTTGTTTGCCGGGGTTTAGAAAATTTGATGACATCCAGGGTTTTACCTCAGTTTGCAATCTTGACTTTTGACACATTTTTAAGGGCCCAGAGGAATTTTACAGACAAAAATATATAGATCTGGTGTCACGGTCAGGGGTTTTCCGGCACGAGGGTTTTTTTTCAAGTCAATGTCTATGCTCGTAATTCAGATAAGGCTTATTGAACCAGACCAAACTTCCCATTTTTAAAAACAAATTATAACAAGAGGCACCGGTAATATGCCCCTTTTGGGTTTTAAAATTGTTTATTTCCAACATGTTCTAACTGCACGCCTGTGACTTGAGGGGGGAAATTCAACACTGGCCCAGATGGCAACAAGTGTTCAAAATAAACAATGTTCCCCATGTAAAAAAAAATTGTTTAAAACATCCCAAAAAATCCAATTGATCGAGGAATTTTGGCTGTAATTTGGGCATCATTTCATAAAAAACAAGATAATTAAAAAAGCCACCAAATTTTGGGGCTGATTCGCCCAAAAAAACCAGAAACCAGGGGAAAACCGAGCCTTTTTTTTTGGGCCCTTTCGGGTTACATAAGAATCATTTTAGTTATTGGCTGTTAAATTGGGCACTTACTTTCAAAAAAAATCTTTTTTTGGGTACTTTTTTCCAACTTTTTTTGTTAAAAGCACCGGGGGTATGAGCTTTCCCTGACTTTTTTAAAACGACAATTATCGAGTCATTATTCCAAAAAAAGGGGACTGAAGGGAAGAGACATTCGACTAAACCCCCTATCGCCAATGCCCCTCAATATAATGCCCCATCGCCTTAAAAGCCCTTGGCAAAAAAGCTCCATCACCTTTTTGCCTAGACATAACATCAAATCTGTATTTAGCCGAATCTGGTTGTGTTTCTAAAAAGTCCCACCCGGGATTGATCGGAGGCCGGGTTAATAACAGACTTAAGTCGGGGATCGAATTCATATATTCAAGAATGTAGGCCAATGAAAGAGCCCCAAAACATTTGTAGATGCTTCCATTATCTAGGTTAAAACTAGCTATGACAAATGCAATTATCAACATTTTCAATTAAACATACATATGAAGACTGAGCCTCACAAATATTTTAAAATTTAAATAAGAAATAATTCACAATCTTTAAGATCGTGTTTTTATTTTTGATTTTATCTTTTTTGGCAGGAGATCCTATAGTGGGGCGTATGCAAATTTGGGGCATAACGGTGATGAGCGAATGGCGTACATTTTTGTCAGGGGCGTTAGGGTGATGGGATAACGACTGGATACCGCCTGTACTGTATGACCTTATTCAATAGGCTACTGCATGGTCTCATTGACATTGTCTCATGATATCATAGACAAAGTTTACTCTTGCATCTTCTTAAAATCTTATTTCTAGTCTTAGTAAAAGAATCAGACGGGTCAACTCAACCCAAATCAACTTTTCCAGGTCAACTCGCAAAAGGTCAACTCATACTAAAAAACAACTCAACATACCCAAGTTATCAGATTAAATTTAAAAAAAAGGAAAGAAGCACAGAGGGTGCCGCTTATTACATTTGTAAGACAATTAGTACAGAGTGTGATCCTACGTGAGGGATGGACATCAGTGAATTAATTGATGTGCCAAATTATTTGGTATTTTTTTAATCAATTAAATTTACATATATTTGGCTCACATGTGTGATGGTTAAAGTTGAACAAACCCCAAAACCAAGTTATTCTTGCTGTTCTTTTGTAAGAGACAATTTTAGTCGTGAGGGAGGGAAACTTTAACACATTAATGAAACACCCCAAATTTTACCTTAAATGATACTCAACTCACTCACAGGACATTTAAAGAGTGGATTAACTGAGGATGGAAAACAATATTACATGTAGATGTAATATGTCATTTGGGAATACAATCACTGACCCTAATTGGTATAAATGTAGCAAAGAAAAATAAATTGATTAAATTTAAACCCCAGTGTTTTTGGGCCACATTATGTAAATGTGAGGAGGGGCAACATTTCTGATTTCTACAAATCTGGTATCAAATGAAAGAGGAAAATTTTAAGAGAATAACTATATCAAAATCTCACTCTACCCAATTTCAAAAGTGAGTTTTTGGGATAGTCTGATCCCAGCCCCTGTGTTGAGTCCAAGTCCAGAGTCATGTGGTAAGTCCAAGTTTGAGCCACAAAGGTCGAGTCTGAGTCAAGAGTCATTTGAAAAAAAAAAGAAAAAAGAAACCTTAAAATGTACATATAAAGGGTTCAAATTTAAATGGAAAATACTTGACATCTGGGCCAGTGTCTCATCAGTTTTACTGAACCAAAGATTTATTTCTAAAATCAACATTATTTGATTTACTTTTCTTGTTTTAATTAACTTGAGTAAAAAAATTTTAAAATTTAAAAAAATAACACATACACAATTGTAAATTTTAAAAATTTAAATGTATTTGATACAAGACAACTTATTGAATTTTGTCTTTCTTGTACATGTACTTTATTTTGATTAATACAGCATGTGTGAAAATCATCACAATAATTAATCTGAGTTGCTTTTATACATGATGTATTCCATCCATCTTTCTTCAATCTCCATGTTGCATTTGCAAGTTATAAGATACACAATTATGAGCTTAAAACACTCTGATCCTCGCATTGTAAAAAAAAATTATGGAGTAATATTTTTTAGCTCTCAAACTTGGAATAAAGATAGATAAATTATCCAAAAGATGTTAAATTAAGACAATTTACCAAAGGGACAGTGTACATTTTCTTCATTCCATTTTCTACAATGGATTCTGAACAAATGCCATGAAAATTGAGAGACCAGTGATTGGGACAGTGTAATTTGTCATGAAAATGATGTCACGGCAGTTTTAGCTTTTTTTTTGGCTCTTTCAAAGGGGCCTTAACTTGTTTAAAATTGAGTGTAATGACATGAATGTTCACATTGGAGACAATTTATCACATAAAACTTGTAAACATTTTTTATTTCAAGATTACAGTTGTTTAAAAAAAAATTACGGAAAATAATATTTTTTAAAAATTTAAATTATTTTACTTATATGTAGATTAAGGGCACAAGTGTCGTGATTAGGCTATTAAAGAAGGTTGTCCAACAATAGTCTAAGACTAAGTCACCAATGTTAGTTTGGGTGAAAACCATGGTCATGGGTCAGAATTTGAGTTATTATTTTGTGTTCAGGTCGGGTTTTTTTTGGGGTCATAAAATGTCATGTTGACTTTGGGAAAAGATTTTTTTATTTTTATTGTTTATCTTTCCTCAATGATTACAGTGTCCTTTCTGTATGATTCTATGTAACACATTCATAAAACCGTCCATGAGAACGACTTGATTTGTTAGTGATCCAACAGCCCGATGAACAGATTCAGTGTGGATTGAGGGGAAACTGTGTTTTGTGTGGATTGAACCTCCTTTTCCCAACTGGAAGTAAGGTTCAACCTGCAACACGCCTGTTAAAACATGTCACATATTTCACGCCCTTCTTACGATGATCCAAAATTAGCATTGGTCTCAAGTAATTGAAGAGATATCATTGGGTTTTCATAAATATTATTGTATTTTCATTCTTAAACTGTTATTTTGACAGCAGTGATGATGTAATTATGACATCTTAGATTTACATTAATTCCCTACATGTTAAAGAGACAAATCGGGGCCATGATCAGAGCAGCCTTTTAACAGAACATGAAACTGTCCTAGTTTAAGATGAAGTGACTGGAAATTACTGCCTCATTTATGCAGTAGCAGCACTTTGAATATGACCTTATCATGTGGTTATTATATTCAGTCACTGAGTTAATCTAAAACTAGCACTCAGATTCCATGTCCTTTTTATTGTGGTGTGACCTTAAGGTTAATGTATGGTGTATGTGGCAAGTGGGAAACTTGAACTTTGTAGTTGAATAAACATTTGTAAAAAAGGAGAAAAAGGGGGAAAATAATAAATAAAAAACTTGAAAATTTAATAGGTGTTAGGTTTAACACCAAAAATTGTTACAAGCATTACTGGACTTTTTTTTGACTGGGTTGAGGGGCCCATGATCAAGTTCTACACATTTTCGGGGTGACAGTCAAGAAGAGATGACGTGGGTTTAAATACAAACCCTAGAAAGGACAGGCGGGGTTGTGGTGGTTTAAAACTAAGTTTATTGCACTCGGCCTTAAGGGAAATAGGACCAAATTTTTTCAAATTTTTTTTTTGAATAGTAGTAGACCCAGTTCATTTCAGAAGACTTCAGCGTTCTAAATCTTTCCCCTTTTTTCTTGTCAATGTTGCCCTAGGCTCTATGATGTCGATCGGGGGATAATAAACGCTTCCCCAAATTGGGGTTGTCGCATGCACCCAAAAATGGTGGTAAAAGAACGTTAGAAACCCCCTCCCCCCAAAGGGCTGCGGTTGATTTGATCCCCAACCGTGTGCTTTTTGAAGAAGGATACCGGCCCCGGGATAGGGCCCTTAGTTGCTCAATTTTAAAAATATTTTTTAAGATTGTATTGCAGTGCTTTTTAGGTTTTGAAACCGAATCTTATTTTTTCCTAGCTGCAGAGTTTGGGACCCAGACAAGATCTATTGGGAGACACACCCCTTTTCCCTCTCAAACATACATTGTACCATTCTTTTTCGGTTAAACCTACCTCTGATATATAGATTTTTGTACTGGGAGTCTTGCTTGAGAATACACGACATTGTTGTTGATACTTTCGAATTTTCCCCTTTTTGATTTTGAAAAATTTAGCCCCCCTTATGTTCACTTTTTCCCCTTTAAATTTTTTTTGTGACGGCAATTTAAACAGTCTAAGTCCCGGGGTTTTTTTTCCCCGGCCCCCGTTTTCCGCTTGAATATGCAACCAAACAAGGGCATTTTGTCAAATCCAGCGAAGAATGCAAAAGCAAAAAGGCAGAGTTTTAGGGGACACCCTCCCACCCGTGGTTGGCCCCCCCCTTTTTGGATTGTCTTTTTTCCCAATATTTTCCTGGGGTCCCCCCTTCACACAACATTCGGGGTAAAACCCCCAAACAGTCACCGTGATGACCCCCAGTCTGCCGGGCGTGTGCCAAACCCCAAGCACAGCCGCGTTCCCTATGCAGTAATAATTGCATCCAAATAGTTAACATCCCCGGGGCTTTTTTTCCCCTTGAACCCCCCTCCTTTCTACTGGTTGCCCATCACCCTTTGTCTACCCTTATATGGAACAAGGACCTGTTGTATGTCCTGTTTTTCAACCGTTTTTTAGCCGGAACCCGCTTTCATTGGCTACAAAAGCGCTAAAAGGGGAAATTTTTTTATTCATTCCTGGGGCCCAGTTTTTATAACCCCAAGATTTCCACCCGGGAGTGGGGTTCCCGGAAATTTGGGGGATTGACCCGTCCATGACGGGGCGAAACCGAACTATTACGGTCCAGAGTCGGGGGAACCAATGGGGGCATATGCCATTGGTTCCCCACATGTAGCTAAAGAGTCTGATACACCCGGGCCCCCGCCCAGACACCCATTTAGTCCCCCGTGGCCCCCAAGAGACCACCATGTTTTCGGGAAAATGAACAAACGATGGTCCCCCGCCGCCTCCAAAGGGTCTCCCCCTAAAAAATTAGCACAAGTATATAAGTTTAACTATTGACTAACCCCCCCCTGTCATACATGTTATAGGCCAGAAATAGTGATGTTAATAAAAAACCCAAACCCCCATTGATTGAGATTGAAACAAATTTTGGGCCGAATTTTTGTTGACCCAAAAAATCAACACTGGTGGCTAGCGGGGGATACAAATTTTAACACCTATCAATATGAGAACTTTTAGAACACTTTGCATTATTTATTTTTAAAACCCCCACCATAATGCCAATGTTAGGTCTTTTAGAATAAGCACCACCTTCACTGCCGTAAATAAAAAAGTCTATGCCCTTTCATTTCCCCATTTCCAGTAAATTAAAAAAACAAATCCCCAAAAAGTTTAGAACCGTAGGTAAGTGCCTCCGAACCCGGCACTAACGAATTGCGCCTGTGTCACTAGGGGCGACCCAGCGGGAGCCCCCAGAGAACAGCGCAGGCAGGCGGAGGGGAGGCCGGAAAAGGGGCAGCACGACTAAGTCGGGGCGCCCCTCCCGGGGACACCTTCCCCAAACAAATCACCCCCCCGGGGACCTCCCAACCCCAGCCCCCTTTTCAATTCCCCAGTAAAGAACCCAGAATTTTGAAAAAGTTTCCCCCCCTTTACACCCGAAAATTTTGTTCCTTGCCTAGGAAGGGGAATTTAAAATACGGCGGAAGGATTCATCCCCTTCAAACAGAGGGTTCGGATGGTCTGCACGGAAAAAATTTTTCCGCCACACCCTTAAAAAACCTAAATTTTGTTTTCCCAAAACGCCCATCCCCCCTGGGGACTTGAAAACAAGGTTTTTTTGGGAAAGCCGGTTTGTAAGCCCCCCCCAAACCCCGGCTTTTTTGTCAAAGCAAAATTTTTCCCCCAAAATAACCTGACCAGTGTTGCAGACTCCCCCCTAGTGATCGGGGGTATCCACAGCAGATGGGGCCCAAAATATCGCCCGCATTTTCCCAAGGGGGCCCCTGACCAACAAACTTGTGCCCATTGGAATGACAAACCCAAAGCAGAGGAGGTGGGGGCGGCCCGGGGAAAAAATTTCATGAGTTTGGGGGAAAGCAAAACCCGCAAATATTCCTCGGTCCATGCCGCCCCCCGCCCAAGCCTCCTCCAAACCCCCGGAACAGAGACCCGTTTGTTACCAAAACAAATGTCCAGTTCAAGTATTGATGGCCCAACCCGGGAATAGTTTTTAAATTTAAAAGACAATGTCAACCGCGAAACAAAGCCCTGATTCCAAAAAAAGAAGGGTGGTCAAAAAATGTGACCGCTATAATTGGGAACTCCCATTTTTCCCAATAGTTCCCCCAACACGAAAGAAAGAGCCCCCCTCCCAACCCCCACAGGCGAAAACAGAAGGGACCGGCTCCGCCTGGCTGGGGTCCCCCTTAGAACAACCCTTTTCCCAATGGGCGGCCCAACGGATGTCTGATTTTTAAAAACAAACTTACCGGTTTTAAATCCCAATTTTTAAGAACGGGCAGGACCATTTCACCAGCATGATCCCCGGCCAAAAAACCCCTCAACAAGTCCCACATGAATGTGTAAACAACTCAAAATGAACTTTTGAAGTAGGGGAAAGGGACATTAGTATTGGCAACAACACCCAGTGGGATGGGTTGTTCCCCCCTTTAAGGAGAGAAGAATCCTGTATTTTTTTTTTGACTGCTACTTGAGGCCCGGGTGATATTTTTGGGGTTGGACTTGGGTTCAGTGGACGGTAAAGGGTTCACCCCATGTGTAAAATTTTTTAAAAAAAAACCCCACCAAAATGCAGTGAATGGATTGGGGGCGACCCAAACCCAAAAACCAGCCAATTTTTTGGGTGGGAAAAAAACATTGAAAAAAATCTCGTGGGGGCAGTTTTTGGGGAAGTATGGGGTATAACTGTCCGTTTGAACACACCCCAAAGAAATTGAACTCCGGCAGGAAAGTCTTTGGGACACCCGGATTGCGAGGGGAAATTTAAAAAAAGAGAACTGAAAAAGATCATCTTTCGAGCTTGGGGTATGCAGAGTGCTGGCAAATTTTCATCTCATCGCACCCAACGCCCCAAACCCCCGGGTGCCCCAAAAAAGGTCCAGAACCCCGAAAATTATGGAGGGGTAAAAATTTTCCCTCTCAACAAAATCATTGGGGAACTTTTGACAAGGCATGTGAAATTTCAAACCAAAGGGGCTTTGGAACAATAGGGGGCAGGACACTGGTGAACCGTAAGCAGCGCCCAAAAGGTTTAGGGGGAGGAAAGAAAATACTGAAGCCAACTGAAGGCAGGGGGGATAAAAATCAAAATCCCCCTTACCAAGTTTTTTGCGAAAAAAAGATGGCAGACACGCCCATGGTTAACCAAAGTTAAAAACGAACGCCCGGGATACCCCCCGGATTGATGACTGCCCCATTGCCTCAGTGGGCCAAGATTTTTGCACCTTTTATCGCAGTCAGGGTACTGGGATTAAAATGGGGAAGACCGCCCAAAACCGCTTTGGGGCCCGTGTGGTATACAAACATCACTTCCATTTGGGCTTTGCGCCCGAGCACGTCGGCGGATGGAATTTTGGAAAAGGTTAAGGGGAAAACCTTTTGATATACTTATGCGCCATCTATCCTAACTTTTAAGAACAAAAGCCTTTTTAAGAAGTTTTTAAACCTCAAATGCCCGGGGTTTAAACTAAAAAACGGCAAGTGAGCTCTTCCTGATGAAGTTTTTTTTCGTCCCCCATAACCCGGGTGGTGTTAAAAAGATCCCACAAGGGCGCAGTTCAAGACGCCCCGGGCCGAATATCACTGATTCGCGTTTTTACTCTGTTATTACTATGGATTTATAGCGTTCCGACGAAGCCATCCCTTTCGCCTGTTAGAGGCGGACAGATATTTATGGGCCCCCCACTGTCAAACCGCGTAAACATTGAAAGCCATGACAGGGGAACTTATGTGCCCACAACGACAGACTTTCATACGTACGATGCCGGATACGATCGGTGCCACCGTCCAAAAATTGGGGGGCCAAAACCCAGAAAAAAGAAGAGCCCGGGTCGATGCTGCCGGGGCGTGACCAAACCTCAAAAGGGGAATTTACCCGAGGCGGAACCCGTATTGCGTTTTTGGTATTTTGGCCCTTTGTTTGGGAGTTCCCGATGCAAACCACAGTGCTTTGAGATGGATAAGACATTAAAGATCCCGTTGATCAAACCGATGGTGGGGTTTTCCCCTTTTACTTTTTAAAATTGAACATGAGGGAAAAAAACAAAGAGATGCCCCTCTAGGTGCCGGGGATCCCGCGAGTGCCCCCTATCGACGGAGAACCATTTTCACTGAACTACCATGGGGGTTTTGACAAGGTCACTAAGAGGAACCGGTGATTTCAACAAAGTTTTTTGCAAACCCCTTCGACCAGCAATGTTCCCTGCAGACAAAGGGGAACCCCCAGAACACTCCCCCCATTTTCAAACTTTATGCAATGAAGACCCCAGGATGTTTTGACTTGTTAATCCCAGGTCCCGAACTTTTATCAAGGACAGGTTCAGCCATCCCCCAGGCGTTCTTACTGATGGCAACAGTGGTAACACCCCTTTGTTATTTGCAAAATGGGAACTGTATTTGGGGCCCCGAGTACAGTTATAATGACATGTGGGTTTGACCCCCGGCCCGGAACACAGTTGAGAAACCCCGGGCAAGCGATTTTCCCAAAGCCCGCCAGGGAATTTCAACAAAAATGAGTCAAAGCGCAGAAAACCCCCAAATAGAATTTAAGATACAGGGTGAACCAAAAAAAGTAAATGAACAAAACCCCCCCCCCGACAAGGGGGTAGCCTTTTAATATGGGGAACTTCAGAATACCCCCTTCACCCAAAGCCAAAACCACGATAGTGACTTTTTCCGAAGTAATTCCATAATGATGCCGGGGGTTTAAATGCTGGTCAACAAGACACACCGGGGAAACCCCTTTAGGAAATGAAAAAGGAAACGATCCAGATATTGGCATTTTGATTTTAATAAATCCCCCAGCGCCAGGAAGAGACTTGGCAATCAAATCCCCAACCCCCAAAAATCTGGTTTTATGGCAACTTATCGTCCAAACGGTGTCCCTACAAGAGATGGGAAATTGGGCAAAACTAATCAACGGAGCGGGTAAAAAGTGCAAAAACCCCCCTTTAAAAAACGATGAGTGGAACCCCCCGGTAAAGAAAATGTTCACAAGACAAAAAGCAAATTTCTGGACCGCTGAAGGGGAAACAATTGAATTGGATAAGAAAAAAAAGTGTGGTGCCCCGGGGCCCCACAAAAAAAACAGCCCCCTTCAAGACTATAGAGTTGGCACCATGATGCGGTAACGATATCCGGCCCACCAATCGTGAGCAGGGGTTTAACTCCCTTTTTAATTTCAAATGGATGAAAATATCCATCCCTGACCAGACAGCAGAGACGCCCCCAAAATATTATGAATTTATCTCAAGATTTTTGTCCCCCCGATCTACCTCGACCAAGGCGAAACTATAATCAATTTGTTCCCCTTTTGTTTGCGTTTGAGAAAACAAAAAACCCCAACACCCCATCACCCCGCCAAGCTGAAAAAATTTAACCCAAATCCTTGAACATGATTTTAGCACGTTGATATAACCAAAGAAAATGGGGCATCCATCTCCCCTTCTAACATCCCTTAAAATTGCCGCATGGCCACTGGTTTCCCCCGTTGCTTTTGCTTGGTCGTGAGACTCACGCCCCATCGACTTAATGTTTGGGGCCCCCCCCAAGATTGAAGTCCACCCCCAAATGAGTGTGATTCCCTTGCACTGAAAAGAGGATGACCAATCCATCATATATCCGGAACACCTTGGCGCCAGTCAACACAGAAAAAAACCCCGACAAGTTTTCATCACAACCGCAGTTGGTGATCTTGTGTATTTTTTGGACAGCACCAAACGGTCTTTCCCCCAAAAAGAAAAGGGTTAAATGGATAGGGCCTTTCATCATTGAACAACACTGGAACTTTTTTGGTTAAAACAGAGAGGAAGTCCAAAATTTTTCATCATGATGTTAAAAAATTTAGAATTACCATGGATGAAGGAAAAAAAAAACTTTGAAAAAAAAGCGCAGTGGACCCAGCCGCCATATCCCCTGACAACGCGATCCCCAGACCACGACATGTTCGAGTTCCCTTCCCCAAACCCCCCAGGAAAGACCATCCCCATCATCCCCGGTACCCGAAAATTGCCCTCCACAAGAAGAAGCCAACGTTGCCAGCCCCCAGCCAGGTTTTTTCTTAGCTCCCCTTTACATACTGCTTGATATTTGACCCTTTAGGTCAAGGGAAAGTAGAAACAAAAAGAGCAGAGCGGGGAAACCTTCATTCATAAAATTTCAGCCCAGACTGTAAACCCACAAGAATTTGCGGTTTTAATCTATATGGGTATGTAAGATGCCACACAGCGTCCAATTCTTGTGCATGTGTAAAGGTACATGTTGTATATGAGAATACGTTTTTTGTTTTCCCTAGTAGAAGATTTATTTACATAATTAATTGTTTTGCGTTTTTGAGTTCGAGCCAAAACTGTAATGATGAACCTTTTTTAACTCTAGACTTTGTTTTTACCCGAACCGAGCTGATTTACCATGATCATCAGAACTTTTGATTTTATGAAAGTAAATGTTCCCAATTTGGAACAGCTATTTTTCTGTCAAGATTTTTTTTATTTTTTTTTTATTATTATTTTTTTTTTTCTTTCTGGCAAAAACCCCTTGCCTTAAAACGCACTTTTTGGCGGCAATGGCCTTTTTAGCGAAATGGGCCCTTTTTGCGGCAAATGGCCTTCTTAGCATTGTCAGAAAGGTAACCAAAAAAATGGAAGCTATGCCTTTACGTTTTAAAGCGACAAAATTTAATTAATTATTAGTTATCCCCAAACCCTGCAAATGAAGGAAAAAGTCACAGATTTTAGTGATGTAACAAACGTTGATGGTGATACAACGTTTTGTATAAGGGGGGAAACAACAAACTGGGGAAAGGAAGAAATTTAGATGAGTGCCATCCATTCATTGTCATCAAACATATCCAAATTTTTAGGCCACCTCGGCGGGGCCTACAAAAAACCAAAACCGGGGACAACCCAAAAAAACTCAGGACAACTTCCCCGACCTTTTTTGAGTTGTTGTCAATATTTTTTTCCGTTGTTGTCGGTTTTGGGGTGGACCCTCCCCCCAAAAACCAACAATCACAAACTGCGCAACTAAACAACTCACACAACCACATTTTTAAAAAATTAAAGCCTGTATTAAAGAAAAAGATCGGGGTTGGGTATAACTTAGGGGGGGCGGATCATAACATTATAGTCCAACAAAAGAAAGGTGTTCCCCGGGACAAACACGGTAAAAAAATTGATGAGTTCGTGATGATAAAAAAAGGGTTAAGTATTCCCTCTTGTGAAAATTTCGACCTAAATGACCTAAAACGGCCAATGCATTTTTGGCCTGCCCCCAATGGTCAATGTAAAGATCAGGCCCAGCCACAACTTGGGTTGGGGGTCGCCATAATCATAGTCCAAAAACCCGGAAAGTTTGGTTTTTTCCCATAGGACAAACACCAACATATTTTTTTTTTCTTAATGATTTTAACTATTTCATTTAAACAAATGAGATTTTTGAAACAGAGGGGGAAAAGTTTAACACCCCTTTGATTTTAAAAATTTCCCCCTCAGTTCACTTCTTCCACTTTCAATATTTTTGCATGCAATTTCAAATCAAGTCCCCCGGTTTTTTCCCCCACCCCCCGATTGTCCGCTAAAATGCAATCCATAAAGGGGGCCCCTTTGCCATGCAATCCAGCGAATCAAGATAATTTAAAACCCCAAAAAGGTTTCGGGGAAGCCCCCCCCCCCACGTGGCGGGCCGCCTTTTACTTAGTCATTTTCCAATACTTTTCGGGTCCACCCTTCAACAACACGGTTCGGGGGGAAACCCGCCAAAAAGTCACCGTGGACCCCCTCGTCGCCCCGGGCCCTGTAATGCCCCCCCAAACCCCCTTTCCCCAGCAGTAATATTAGATCCAAGCAAATAAAAATCCCCGGCTTTTTTTGAACACCCCTCCTTCAAAGTTGTCGATCATTCACTTTAAAAAACCCCTTTACCTTATATGGAACAAGGATCTTTGTACCGATTTTGCCCCCTTTTTCCCCTTAGGCAAGCCAACTCCACAAGCGCAAAGTGGCTAATGTTTTATTCATTTAGGCCCCAGTTTTTATAAACCCCCAAAATTTTTGATCTCGGGTAGGGGGTTTCTGAATGAAATCGCCTGATCCGATCCGCGGGGCGAACCAACAAAGGTCCAGAGCCTCGTTGGAACCAATGGTGAGGGGGCGAAGGGCCCATTGGGCCCCTTGTAATGCAGTCTGATCACATTGGCCCGCCAGACACCCAGTAAGCCCGTGGCCCTTTTAAGACCAAACCCAGCCCCCGCCTCGGTAAAAATAAACAAACGATGGCCCCCAGACTGTCCCCAATAGTTGGTTTTTAAAATTTATTGGGAACTTAGCACAAGTATATAATTTTAATTTACGTATTTATCGCCCCCCCTGTCAAATTTATAGTGCCATTGTTAAAATGATGTTAAAAAAAACCCAAACCCCCTTGATTAGATTGTCACAACAAAGTTTGTATTATTATTTGTTACCCAAAAGTGGGGGAAAGCAACAATACCCAACTAAAACAGAAGGGGAACTTTTTTCAACGAGGGGGGCGTTTTGACTGAACCGGCAGTTTCTTCCCATTTGGGTTGGGAGTTGTTTGGGGCAAGCGCATTGTTCTGAAAACGGGCCAAGTTTGGATCGGGTTGCTTGGTTTAAGATGGGGTTTAAAAAATAAAAAGTTTTTAATTATTTGTTAAAAAATTTTAAAAGATTGTTCATACGTATATCTTTTTAAGATTTTTAGACTCACAAAGTTCATTTTGCAAAATTGAATTACTAATTGAAAAAAAGGGGGTCAAATTTTACTGAATTGAAAAAAAAAGGGCCCAAAATTTGACTGAATTGAAAAAAAAAAATTTACGAATTGTAAGTCAAATTTTATAATTGAAAAACAGGGGATCCCAAAATTTTACTGTTGAAAACAGGGGGCCCCAATTTTTTGGGAATTTTTGCAAAAACGCTTAATAAAAATTTTGCAATTTTTCCCCGATTTTTTTTTTTTTTTCCAAAATGTTTTGTTTGAAAAAACTCATACCGAAATTGTAGGGGTCTTGAGGACCCAGAAAGGCTGTCCTTTAAAGGTTAAAAACTGACTGAATACCCCGTTACAGGGGTTTCATATTTTTGGTTGGTTAACTGTAAACAACATATGAAATTGGGGTTTAGGGAAATTTTTGCCAAAAAAAAATAAAAAAATAAGCGATGTTAAAAAAAAAATCTTTTTTAAAAAGGGGGAGAAACAAATCAGTGCAACCATGAAACCTTTTTTAAAAGGCCCAAATTGGGTTTCTATTCATGATGATCGCTATTAATTTTGTTAGATCCATCCCCTTTTTCTACTCCAGAAAACCCCCTTTCCTACAGCCCCCCGGACTGTAGGAAGTAAATTTACCACCATTCATGTGCGTCTGTATTTTTAAATTCCCTTTTAAATCATCAGGAACTTTTAAAATTGCAGCCAAAATTTGGGGTTTTTATGAAAAGGGCCCAAAAAAAAAGTTAATCTGATTGGTTAAATAATTTGTATAGTAAAAATCAGTGCCGGGATTTTGTGAAGGGGGAAATTTGGCTAACTGGATAAGAAAATCATCTACAACAAAAAAAAAAAAAAAAAAAAAAAAAAAAAAAAATGACATATTTTGTTCAGATTTCATTTTATACAGCCATTTATTTGACTTAATTATTTCAGCGTGTTTAACAAAATTTACTGGATTAGTTTATTTTTTTGCCACCTGATGCCCCCAAACTATAAGACAAATTAATTTTTTGAGCCCACCCGGGGGAGCGCTTTCCCTCTAGTTTTCCGAATCACATGACCCAACTGCTCGGCCCGGGCGGTCCTCATCCCAAGGACCCAGAAACATTTCACATAAATATGCATTTTCCAAAAAAATCAAAAGATTTTTTTTTTAACCCCGGCATTTTAATGGGAGGTTTTTTCATGTGTTGGAGGTCTCCCGGGCATTGGAGGGGCGGATCTGGATTTTGGTTTGTGGGCGGATAGTACATGTGGCTCTACAGAAGTGGGGAGATGGGGCGCCCCGGGCCAAAAAACTCCATCGGGTGGGGGGGGTTTAAAAACGCAGGCCTATTTATTGTTTAAAAACCTTCCCAGCTGGGTAGAAAGCTCATAGAAGTAGGAAAAGGAATAACCAGGGATATCATCAAGATTTTTTTTTTCTGTTGTCCCCAATCTGTTGTTGTACATGTTTTTGCCGTCCGTGAATTCCCCGCGAAATTCTGCCGGGGAGTACATTTCATTCATACTGGCTACGGGGGTAATTGTTAAAAAAAAAGCAATTACATGAACACAATTTTTAAAAGTCTGCATTTTTTTCAATCTTTTCCTGCAGTTTATTTACTCGGCAGGTACCCCCCCATAACCCTTTTGAGATTTTATTACGTCATGATCACGCATACTGGCCTGGGCAAAAGATGCCCGTTGAAAAAACCTCAATCAGAAAAAGTTTTTCCGTCGGTTAATAACTGTGACCGATGGGGAAATTAACTTCCCGAAAAAAAATTTGGGGAAGATCTTCGGGCTGTCAAATTTGGTCTATTAATTTTTTGGGTTAGGGAAACAGTTTGATGATTTTCCCCACCCAATTTAACAAGTTTTTTTTTTACTGAAAGTACTTTACCCACACTGGCACACCCAGAATAAAATTCCCATTTTTGTCGATTTTATATATAACCGGCCTGATGTGATTTTAGGGCATTTCAGAATGATTGCAGCAGGATTACTGAGTCATTGTCAAAAACTTCTTTTTGTCGCACTAACCTTTTTCGAAACAATTTGTGGACACCATAAAGAGAATACCAACTTTATCCATTCATTGCTGAAAGTAAACCGTTGATCATAAAAAAGTGGGCCCCGTAGCCAGTGTTGTGAGTTTGTTTCCCCAAAATTTACATAAAAAGAGCAGCCGAACCAAATGTTGTGATGTTTGTAATTTCCATTTTTCAAAAAAGAGCAGCCGTAACCAGGTTGTGATGTTTGCAAACATTGTAATAAAGAGTGACACATGGGAATTAATTGAGTAAAACCCCAAAAAAATGGGGGTAAACCCACGTTTTGATCAGTCGTTCTACGATCGAACATCGAAAGATCGGGCGATCCGTCGGTTGTCCTCCGTTCTTTTTGAACAATAAAATTAATTTCTTGGGGACCACTGCAATTTGTTTTCTTTTTCATCCTCCCATGCCACAAGTTTTACCAGATAGCCTGTGTTTGATGTTTTGCTTGCAACATTGTTTATAATAAAGTAGCAGCCAAACCTGTGGGATGTTTGCCCAATTGCAACATTGTATCAAATAAAAAAGCCTGTAAAACCAGTGTTGTGATGTTTGTACAAGAAAAGATCATAATAAAGGCACCCGTACTGTTTGGGATGTTTCGGTGCAACATTGTATCATAAAAAGGCGCCCGTAGTGGTTGTGATGTTTTAAATTGCAACATTGTATCAAATAAAGCAGCCAGTAACCGTGTTTTGGGTGTTTGAAATTAACATTGTATCATAAAAAAGGGCCCGAGCCAGTGTTGGGGTGTTTGTACAATTGCAACATTGTATCAAAAAAGAGCACCGAGCCTAGTGTTGTGATGTTTGACAATTTCAACATTGTTCATAATAAAGTAAAAGCCAGTAGCCTAGTGTTGGATGTTTTTCCTTGCAACATTGTGTCAAAAAAAGTGCAACCCGTAGCCCAGTGTTGTGATGTTTGTACAATTGCAACATTGTGTCATAAAAAAGCAGCCAGTAGCCAGGTTGGGTGTTTGACAGAACATTTATAATAAAGGGAAAGTAGTAGGTTGGAGTTTCCTTGCAACATTGTGTCATAAAAAGAGAGCCGAACCCCTGTTTGATGTTTGACAATTTGGAAATTGTATCAAAAAAAACGCCTGTAACCAGTGTTGGGGTGTTTTACAATTGCAACATTGATTAAAAAGTAGCAGCCAGTAGCCTGGTTTGGGTGTTTGTCAATTTCAACATTGTGTCATAAAAAGTGCGCCAAACCTGTGTTGTGATGTTTGTACATGCAACATTGTGTCCCAAAAAAAGCAGGGATCCTAGTGTTTGATGTTTTAAGGGGATTTTTTTTCTTTGGAATTATTTTGTAATTTTTGTAGGATAATTTTTCCAAATTAAAAGGGCCCTTTAAAGGCATTTCTACATTTTAACGTCCAAAAAACAAATAGGGGGAAAAAAACCTTACCCTTGAGATAAAAAGACTTTGCAGTGACACCATTAAAAAAAATTTTAGCCAAAACATGGTTTGGAATGATTTAGAGTTATGAGCCATGAGCAGGGATAATAATATATCCCCTTGGCGCCATTAGTTGGGGATCGGCGCATATAAACCATTATTATTATTATTATTATACATGTAGAGGGAAAGACTTTTTGGGACATTAGACCATGGGGACAAATATTACATCAACGAAGTTTTTCCCCCTGAAATTTTAAATGGAGGGTTGATTTGTTTTTGGCTGGAACAATCCCAAAGGATAGAATGTTAGACAACCTTTTGGGAGTGAACCATGTTTTTTTCATATTATTCTAACTGTTAATTTGTAACAAAATGTCTTAAATTTTACATCTTGACTAGATGATTTTCCCTGAAATTTTTTAAAATTTCTTTTGAACATTGTTCTGGGGGCAAAAAGCACGGAAAAAAAGGAAGACAAAATATTTTATCGTTAGGCCCAAATTATAAATGTTTAAAAATTTTTTTTTTTGGGGGGTCAAAAAAAATTTTAAATTTTCAATTTAAAACCCAAAAAAAAAACAAAAAAAAATACCGGGGCAGCCCTTTTTTCCAATCATCGGGTGTTCCATTGTCAGTCAACTTCCCCCGGGTCTCCCTTTTGTTCCAACGGTATGAGGGGAGACCACCGGGGCTTTTATTAGCAACAGTGGAGCCCTGATTTCAAGTGGATGGTGGGGATTTCGGAACCCGGCTATATGTACCAGGGGGGGAGCCGGGGATTCTGATCCCGGGAGCAATCCAGCAAAGGATCGCCAGTGCGCCCCCAAAAATTCCCAATGGTCAAAACGGACCGAACATTAAATTTAAGCCCCAGTGCCTGGCGTTCACGTTAAAAAACAGGGGTTATCACGGTTGGCAGATACGCCAGATCTGCAACTTTTTTTGGCGCAGAAAAAGCTGATCATGAAAATCCATTCACTGTAACGAACGTTGCCGTACATCCTGTCTGCTATAAAAAAGTCCATTAAACGACTTTTTTGGTTGTTTTGGAACTTTATTTTTTTTTTTTTATTTTTTTATTATGTTTTGGATTTTCCCTTGATTTTTATTGCATTGTTTCAATTGAAGCCCCGTAAAAAATTTTTGAACAAATGCTTTTAAATTTGTTTACCCCAATAATGCACTGAGGGATTTAAATGGGCCGCCAACGTAACCAGAAATCCAACACCTTTTTCCTTTAAATTGCAAAATGGCCCCTTTAAATTAAAAAGCTTTTTTTGAACTTTTTTACAATTATTTGTTATCAAATGGTTTCGGAGCAAAAAAAATAAAAAAAGCGATTTATCCGGGGGATTACATCTCACTTTTTATTTTCATCGGAATCACAACATACACAAAATTATTTAAAAATACACCGTGGGGAAAAATTTTTCCCAGAAAATAGTAGTTTAATGGCATTCAAAGAAAAATAAAAAAATTAAAACCCCCGCATTAAAGCAGTTTTTTTACAAAAATTGCTGTTTTTTTTAACCTCGGACGCCCGCCCCACATACAGTCGTCCGGGGGAAGTATTATTTGGGCAATGCTTGACTTTTTCCCACACACACACAAACAAAGCGAAAAAATTTAAAAAGTGTACAATATTATTATGTACAGACCTCCTGTTTCCCCAACATTCGTTGGTGATTTTCATTTCTGTGTTACATGGAACCCCTTTTTAAAAAGGGCTTCATTTCAGGGAATGCACTGAGTAAACTTTTAGAGTTAAAACAGATTGGAGAAAAAAAAGATGAAAAAAGTTTTACGCTGTGATTAGAAAGAAATCAGCTTGATTTTTTAAAAAACCTACATTCCCGCAACATCCCCCCCTCTCAAAAACGTGAAAAAAGGTCAAATTCAAACTGAACTCCATATACATGTTCCAACAGATTCTAAGATAATAATTGGCCCCCACACACCCGAACCAGGAATTAAAATTTTTACATTGTTAAGGAGATTAACTTAAGGGGAAAAATTTTAAACAAAATGCTCTCTGGGGGGATTTTCAAAAATAAAGTCGCCATTCAGAATCACCGATAATATTTTTCCCTTTCTTGACAAAACAACTGATGTTTTTCCATCTTTACTTTCTGTACAAAGGATGAACACTCCATGACACTGTGCCAATGTTATCTCATTACCATCAGTTCAAACCCCAAACATTATTTTTGTTTATCAGCTTTCGTTATTTCAAACATGGAAAACTCTTTAGTATGCCCAAGTTAAAAATTGTCAACAAATTGTCACATTAACAATGTCACAGAAAGTCCAAGACTTTTTCAAGTTCAATTTAAAAATTGGGTGTTGGTATACATGTAGTTAGGCAAACAGTAAATTGACCCATCACCCGAAACTGGAAAATATGCCCCCCCAAAGCAGAAATGCAATTTTTGAAATCGTCCAAAAAGGATGATGTTTGGGAAATTTCAAAAATTACAGGGGTATGATCACAGCATCCCCCCCATAAACCCACCAAAGTAATTCGAAAAGGGGGTAAGGGATTGGGTGAAAATCGTCAGCAAGGCAAAGGGATCTACACATGGGGGGGGTTAAATAATAAGTTATTAACCCCCAAACGAGGGGCCTTTTTGGGAAA
>JAQQFT010000323.1:0-30510 GCA_029582265.1 Zoroaster sp. YZ-2022 | reverse complement strand
GTAAATACAGTCAAATATTTTGTTTTGCTTTTACTTAAAAATCTGCAATTGCCCAAACCAACATTGAATGGAGGGGTGGGGTGTTAGCATGGATTGTGATGTATTTACATGAATACAAGTAAATGGTTCATTTCAAGTAAAACAAAATCCAAATCTCATCAAGTTGTTTTCACATGGAAAAAATCTTATACCTGTACCATATTTGCATGAAATATCACCCATTTGTATTACTTTCTTCAGTGTAAATACTGATCCAAATATTTAGCTTTTGCACAATGTTTTCCTCCTTTGTATATACTCATTTACATACAAATGAGAGAGTTACTAAAAAGTCTATTCCTGCGGTGAGGCGCACTTCAATGAAATTGTGAAAACCCACTGTGCTGAAGTGACATTGGGCTCCTAATTACTGTGGTAAAGAAGGTAATCTCTGCATAACTGGCTGGTAATGAAAGGGTTAATAGAGCATGCTGTGGTAAGGAGGGTATGCCTTACAGAAGTGGCTGGAACTGGAAAGGTTAATAAATAGCTGATTTAGCTACTGTATTCATAGTGCATTGTTCTGTGATAATTATTATTAATATTTACATACTTCACTCATTGTTCAGACAAATATTGTTTGTTAACCCCCAAACCAAAAAAAAATAATAAATAGAAATGTGTTTCATAGTGGCACCATGCGACTTATCTCTTCTTGAGTTTGTGGGTTCTTAAAGAACCGTTTGGTTTCCAACCAAGTTGTTCTTTTAAGAACCTACAACTTGAAAGATTACGTCACATGGTGCCACCTACTTTATCGTATCTCATTCCACTATGCATAGCCTGAAGTCTTATTTATCACTAAATTACTGAGTTAGGTTATTCCTGCAAAGAGTGCCAAAAAGGCTTGGTGACTTAGTCATATTTGTCTAAATTGTAATACTTTGTGTTTTGTGCTAAGAAATAAACACTGCATGAATAAAACGCTAAATCACACAGTTTTGGTTGACATTAAGAATTTTATTTGTTTTGACTTCTGTTTTACATTTCACATTTGTGACCTACTCTCACAAAACCATAAACAAGTCATATTTTGTTGAAATAGAGTTTCTGGTATAGATGGAAGAGGACAACGTTTAGCTTTAAATTTGACACCAGAATTATTGTTATATGTTAATTTTAGTATGGGTGGTTTCATTCAGCTAAAGGAAAACTTGAGCATTTTTCTTGTTTTCATGGTTTATCAGAGGAATTGCAGGATTTTACCAATTGACCGATTTTGTTCTGGCAAAATAAAAAAATAACAGGTGAAAGATAAGGATTAATGTCATCAAATCCACCCAAAACTGCAAATACAAAATTCACTAAATTTTCACCCCATTTTATTTATCCGGTCATAGTAAAAAATCAGCGTGTGCGACTTGTTTCTGTTTCGTTGGAACAGGTCACATTTATTAGTTACATTCATTAATACTTACATGTTGCATTTTTGTTTGTTTGAACTGAAATACCTCAGCAGCAGGTCCAAAAAAAAGGGAAAAACTCTTAATTACCAGTACACCATAATTCCAATCTCTGATCCAGAAACTAGTAATGAGTCATTTTTTAATATTTAATATCAAGGAGCATACCGTCATTTTTGGTTACACTGGGCCCAACACCAATTTTCTAAACAGTGTATTTTAACATACCCAATCAAAAAGTCCCCCCCCTTATACTTTTTTTTCCCTAATTACAAACTATTGAGCACTTTTTGAAATAACCAATAATCAATAGAGAAACTCTAGGAATCCAGCCACTCTTTATTTTGCTAAACAATTTTATGGATGAAATTAAGCAATTTATGTCCAGGCTAAAAGTGAAAAAAGTGGACCAATATATTATTAAACATTACATTGAAACAATTCTTTTGTTCACTGAACTTTTAAGAACATGACAATTATGCACCCAAACGGGGAGAAAAGATTAATGGTTATTTGACTGAAAAGTGCTCAGTAGTTTTGAATCAGACCAAAAGTTTTTTTTTTGGGAGGCTTTGTTTTGGTTGGTGATATTTACTATCGTGCACAGTTTAGTATACACCATTTGCAAACATCAAAACAAAAATAGTAATTATTATGAAATACCTTACTTGACTGTAAGTGAAACAGTCTCAGCATCTTGTGAAATAACGGCACATGCTGTGCTGTGGTCCTCAAGAAAATTGGGAATTTGTATCAATTTTCAACGATTGCCGCCGGCAATCATTGGAAAACAACATTTTCAAACACTACACAAGACTACCAGAACAGCATTTTTTTTGGAGGGGATTTTCAAGTCTATGAACACAAACTTTAAAACAGGTCACCGTCACAATATTTATATATGAATCCCTAACCATCCATGTTCGAAATTACAGCAAAGCAAATGGTGTAATACCTTTTAAACCGCAAAAATGACAACCATTTGGACATGTTGCACATACATAACACTGTAAGTAGACAAATGAAAAGTGGTCATGATATTACATTTTAATAATTCATTAAGATGCATTATTTGACTTAATCAACAATGTTTTGTTCATAGTATTTCTTAATATCAATTCATAACAAACAAATTAAACTCATTGACAAATATGGGGGATGTGTGAATCTATCATCAAATTTTTTTTGGATTGGTTATAAATATTTAATAGGTTCTATGTACTGTTTGATTTGTTATTCAATACGTGTCATTCCATGAACTCAACCAGAGAACCCAAAATTTGAGTTAGTCACCACGGGGCCTCTGGGCGAGTTCATGGGAATGACCCATGACAATTCTAACAACTTCAAACCATTTGAAAATCTTTGGTTTGAAATCGTCTTATTTGGGATGTTTAATTATTATCCTTATTGGCCATTTTCACTAGTATACGAGACATTGCCGTTTTCATAATCGCAGAATAACCTTGTTTTCTATTAATATTTTGCTTAGTAACTTTTCGCTATACAATATGCTAATGGCAGCAGAATCAACCTTGAAAAGTATGCACTGTATCAAGCCAGGACCAGTAGCAACTACTGAATTACTACTACCACGGTCATGTAGAGGGCTAGCAATTTTAATTCTCAACAATAGTCATTTATAAATAATGATTGCATTATAGGTAATTCACTTAAATCATCTTCACATTGGTTATCCAGGGCGAAATGTGCAAAAGCCAAAGGGACATGCAGCTATATCCTTTTTGTTGTTCTTGTGAATGATGAAAATGGAATGTTCCACCTGGCTGACATCATCTCAGTCTGTGTTCATCTACAGAGCCACCACTAATGTAAACCAAGGGTTGCTTTCCAGTGTAAAATGTGGAGTCTCAGAAAGTTAGATCTCTTTGCATACGACTCTGGTGCTGATATGGACCAGTCATTCTTCTAATGAAAGCTGGCATATCATTCAAGGCAACACTATAGCGGTACAACAAAAATCAGCAAGAAACGAACGTTTACGTATTTCTGCTCCAACCCAGGTAAACGTACCTGTCACTTGGATTAAGTGAAGGTTTTGAACAATGTTATTTAATGGATTCAATAGAAAGTCATTATTGCAATTTGCTGGCCCGGCTATTCATGTTTCCTGTATTTCTCCATATGCCGTATGCTAAATGTACTTATCTCAATTCTGATTGTGAATCACATTTCTTTTATACAGCAAGGCCACACTCATTGCAATTACAGCCAGACTGGGCAGTTTTGGTGAAGGAGTTCAACTCACGTGTGAGAGTAGCCTGTTCCAGTTGCCTGTAGTGCCCCTGTGTGTAGCTCCATGCATTCTTATGAAAACACTCTGAGACAGTCCCTATGCAATATGACTGATTGGATTATATTTTGACACTGGCTGTAGTGTGAAGGGAAGTGGGGTATCACAGAGGGTAAGGGGGGGGGGTAGAGTATTCTGTGGAAGGTATATTTATTCAAATTGTGATATTGACTTACATATTTGTGGCTTTTTTTGTCGTTGAACTGAATACCTAGCAGCAGGTCCAAAACAAAAGGAAAACTGCCATCACCAGTGCATCATAATTGCCAATCTCTGATCCAGAACCAAGTAATATCATTTTTTTATTTAATATCAAGGAGCACACGTCATTTTTTGGTTACACTGGGCCCAACACTACAATTTTCTTAAACAGTACATTTTAACAATATACCCAACTAAAAGAGTTCCTCCCTCTGTTTCTTTTGTTCTGCATTCACAATTATTGGAGACTCCCGGTGAAATAACCACAATCAATAGAGGTTCTAGAATCAATACCTTATTTTGCTAAACAATTTTATGGATGAACTAAGGCCCATGTCCATGCGAGCAGTGGACCAATATACATTAAACATTACATTGAAGTTACAATTTGTTTGTTCACTGAACTTTAAGAACATGACAATTTATGCACACCAAAACGGGGAGTAGTGCATTGTTTGGTTATTTGATCAGGAAGTGCCTGTGTTTTTTGGAATCAGACCAAAAACTATTTAGCTTGCTTTTTTGCTGGTGTATATTTACTCATCAAAAAGAAGCGCTTATATACACCATTTGCAAAACATCAAAAACAAAACTAGCAGAATTATTATGAAATACCTTACTGACTGTAAGAATAACAGTTCAAGATCTTGTGAACACTGCACATGCTAAAGGTAGTCTCAAGAAATTAGAAATAGTGATCATTTCTGCCACCGTGGCCGGCAATCATTGGAAAACCAAAACATTTTCGTGCACTGACCACAAGATCATCAGGAACAAAGGTTTTTGAGGGGGGATTATGAATCTAAGAACACAAAATCTTAAAACAGGTCACCGTCACAATATTTACTACAAGCAAGATTCCAACTATCCATGTTCGAAAAAAATTACAGCAAAAGCAAATATGTATATCACCTTGCAACTGCAAATGACAACGTATTTGACATGCTGTACAATAGGAAACACTGGGCAGATTAAATAGTATGGTCATGACACACATTTCAATAATCTATTAAAAGATGCATTATTTGACTTAATCACAGACAATGTTTTGTTTCAGTAGTATTTTGTCATCAACGGAGTAACAAGTACCAAACCTATTGGACAAACAGGAAGGTGTAGAAATTCATCATCAAATTATTTTGATTTGTTATAAATGATTTTAATAGGTTCTAGTGCAGTACTGGTTTGATTGTTATTGTCGACAGGTTATTCCATGAACTCGAACCAGAGAACCCAAAATTTGAAAGAATACCATTGTGATCTCTGGGTGGCTCATATGGAATGACCCATGTACATTTGCACAACGCCAAACCATTTGAAAATCTTTATGGTTTGAAATCGTCTTTGATGGGATACACTATTATCCCGGCTATTATTTCATCAGAAATATACGAGTCATTACCAGCAACTGGAGTAAATGGACCTTTACTTTCATTAATATTTGTTTATAACTTTTTCAAGTACACAATATAAGCACGGCAGAGCAGAATCAACTCGGAGTATGCACCATCAGTTTGCAGACCAGTAGAAGCAACTCACTAGAATTACTACTTTGTCATGAGGGTAGTAATTTTAATTTGAACAATAGTCGGCTTTATAAAATGCAATGATTGCATTAGAAAATTTCATCAAACATTCTATTAATATTATCCAGCATGAATGTGCAAAGCAGGAAAAGCACATCTTTTTGTTATTCTTGTAACTTGATATGAAAACAGCAATGTTCCACCCAACAGACATCATCTCAAATTTGCGTGCCCATCTACAGAGCCACCACTGTAAACCACAATAGCTCAAAGAAATGGGAGTGTCCTATGAAAAGTTAGACTTGCATTAATGACCCCAGCCGATATGTGAGACTGGTTTGGTCTTCCTAACAGCAAAGCGGCATATCATTCCATGCAATACGCAGTGGCACAACAAAATCGCTAAGAAAACACAGAAGCTCACGGGTATTGCTCCAACCTATAAAACGTACATCTGTCACTGGACTTCAGAAGGTTTTAAATAATGTTATTTAATGATTCAATAGAAAGTTTTGCCACAATTTCTGCTGGCCTGGTTATCTTATGTTCTCAGTATTCTCTCCCACATGCCGTATACAAATGTACTTATTCCAAATTTTTATCAGGAATCAATATTTCGAAAGCACAGCAGCACAGCCACACCCATTGCAAATACAGCCAGACTGCAGCTTGGTGAAGGAGTTCAATTCACGAGGTGCCCTGTCTCTGAAGGTGTCTGTGCCCCAGTTCCCATGCACCTGTAGAAAACATAATTTGACAGTCCCTATTATAAATAAGTGACTGATTGGATTACAGGCTTGACATCCCTGGCAGTCAGGAAATGGAAGGGCGGGGTATCAAGGAAGAGGTAAGGGGAGGGTGAGGATTCGGTGGGGGTTGTATGTATTCAAATCGTGGATATTGAACGAGAGAATGAGCAGGTTCATTATTGAGATTAGTGCACAAAACATGGAGTGTCTTCCTGCGCTAAAATCTCCTGCAACACCTAGAAGAACTCAATCTAAATATAGCGACAAACTGAAAACTGTAAGGAACAACCATACCTGGAAACTATTTTTGCCACTTTTTCTGTCATATCTAACCTGAGATACCATCAATCACAGAGGCACAAAAATGAATATAAGAGATAAATTAGTTTATGGTGGTAATATTTGATTGAATGATTTCTGCGACCCTCGGTCGCAGTTTGGATGCAGACAGTTCGCGACGGCACACTGCTCGACTTGTATCAATACGGTGTTAGTTTAAACGCAACAGCATAGAACTTAACAGTTAGAAATTTATCGCTTGAGTCTACAAAGCGAAAAGCAAAACCACTCAATAGATGTAAAATATATCTTGTGTCAGCGAACCAGCGTCATCAGAGCTATGCAGACGTCTTGGCTGCGCCGTCTGGTTTGTTTATGAAGTGCCCTCGCTATCAATGATGGATGAAAACTTTTATGTTGCGTAATTTCACCGGATACCGCTTATGGTTATTATTTCATTGACACCAAAGGCCACTCTGAACTGGCTAGAGTCCACATAAAAAACATCAAAGTCCAAATAGATTATGTATAAAGGTCAAATATCACATTTTACATTAAACCCAACAGTAATGATAAATTATGCAATAATTATAATAACGTACCTGTATCAAACCCACCAGGCTGAATCAGAGCAACCAGCTCTTCCTGACTGATACAAGGCTATAATAATATAAACAATAATATGTACAATAGAAAAATACAGAAACAAATGATCAATATAAGCCAATAATAAATAATAAAGATTTATAGGAAGTGCGCATATCTGATAAGTCTTCCATAAAAGTGAAACAAAAGAAAAACATTAATACAAAACAACATACAATGATATCATATATGAGAAAATGGCACTGAAGGTAACCATGGTCCTGAATCCCTCTTTCTATACCTCTTAACTTCGTTACATCGCCGAAGTTGGTCTTGTAGACATCTAAGAGGGAGGCATGCAGCAACATGTCCAAATGCGTATTGTGATCACAGTCTGCTACGACTGCTCTATTTATGTGTAAAATCTTAGTTGATCATGGTATTTCATCGGTTTGAATTTATCAATCCTAAATACTTCAACTGAAGGTCCACGAATGGGGTTAATTAATATATTGTCTACATATAAGTCTCACTAAATCATCTTCAAAAGAAATACTCAATGTGGAAACATTCAATATAGCGGATGTCAAAATGTTCAAACATTCCTGAGCTGACATGAGTTTGATGATTGATGTCAACTCAGGTTGCGAAACAAACAAAGAAGCAACGGTTGCTCATTTTTAGTAATAGTGACCTCAAGATTACTGTCTTTTCGAGATCATTCAAATGCTGACCAAAATGTTTGGGTTAAAGGTGCGAGCGGTAAACCGTGAGCCAAAAGGGACCAGCTAACTTAGTTTTGTAGCATGCACAATGTTGGCTTATCTGTATTCCACAGTTTTATATATATATACTGTGGTAAAGTCGGCAAATCATTTTGACAACTGAGCTGGAGCATAGAGACACGCAGGGAAATCGATAACCAAAGTGTTGGCCTGTTCAGGAAGATGCATGTTAGGTACAAGGTGCCTCACTGACATTTGTTTATTTTCTCTGCCAGAGAGTAGACAGGAGGGTACTGCCCACATATGGGTTGGAACCGAAAAGGTTACGAAACAACTCATTTAGCTACTGGTATTCAGTAGTGCATTGTTTTCTGAAATAGCAATCATTATATGTTTTACACATTGACCATTGAGAAGTTCAGACAACATATTTTCAGTTAACTCAACTACTTTAATTTGACACCAGAATTATTGTTATACATCGGAAGGCATGTGCCTTGCCTCAGCTAAAGGAAACCACTTTTTCATAGTTTATCAGTGAATTCCACGAAAACAGGTGAAAGATAAGATTATCGGCACCAAGTTCAAAACAAACTGCAAAGTATGGAAATTCACAACATTTTAATTCTGTTTTATTTATCCAGTCACAGGCGCGCAAAACAGTCTGTGCGACTTGTGTATTAGTTGGTCACAACTCTTTTATCCCACGGGCCTCAAAAGAGCTTTGTTGTGACACGCCTTCCCGTGGGTCAGCAAAGCGACTGCGTTCTTGATTTAATTCACGGCGACCAAATCACCATCTGAAAACGTCGATAGTTTTGCTGGCGCCCCATTGACAGGAAATTAAGCGTGGAAGGTGTTTATGAAAAGAAAGTGCGTCATTGCGGTGCCTGAAGCAGCGTCCACCGCGCCCACAACGGTCAGTTTAAATTTGAAGCTGCACCGTGATGAAACGGACACAATGATGGCATTTTGCTGAGATTTTGCAGACAGTGGTTTTAAATCAGATGACGAAGTAATGGATGACGACAGTTAATAGAAGAACAATTCATGGAATTGAACTTAAAGAGAACTGCAGTAAAATGAATATTGTAATAATAACGTTACTCTCTTCATAATACGTATTTCACTTTATTCCTAGGCTATAGTGTAAATAAATGTTACAACTGTTGAGTTATAAGTACATGAGGTCAGGATCCTTTAATAGATTGACCAATCCCACCCTGGACTGGTCAAAAGTCAAGGAAATGTGAAGCAATTAGTAGTTTGTTGGGAATGCTGGGGTAATATTTGTATTCATTGAAAACAAAGTGTTGATGGTAGATAGTATAGACATTTAACATTCACCCATATAGCCGGTCAAAGGTTAGGCGTTAACAGGCTGAAATGCACTCTGGAAGTTCCAAGCTTTCTCCAAAGAATAGCTTTGTATTCGAAAGGCCCCCAGCGTTTATTATGCAAGAAGTTGGGGAAATTATTAACAATCCCACATTAAAACGAAAATTTATCGACAACGAGCTTGATGAGTGGATGAATCACCATATTTTTTTTCTGTGCACACACATTCCATTTTGCATGACCCTGTGGCCTGTGCACATGCAGCATTTTGAGAGTCAGCCATAAAGGACCAGAGACGAACTTCCTTGTTTTGTTTTTCTGCCAGGAGCTTACCTACCAAGGTGATGAGCTTTCTATCTGAGATCAAGGAGGACGAGGAAAGTTAGATTTGATCCGGCTGGGGAAATGACGAGACCACGCGATGTGGGACTGTAGTTCAATGGAAATTTCATTCCCACTTAAGGACTTGGCTACACCAATGCAGGTAGAGATCTTCGTTGTATTTTTGTCAACCTGTATGGGATATGCTCGTCGATGAGACTAACTATGCAGCAAAATACTAGACTCAAACTTGTCAATAATTTGGCACCCAAAACCAACATTCCAGAAATGATGGCATTTGTGGCACTTCTCACACATGGGTAAGTATAAACAAATCCTCCTGTCACAAGATGTACTGGTCAACACTAAGTCTTTTCAACCCATTCTACCCGTCGATCATGTCCCGAAATCTGTTCAGTTCAATTCTTCTCCACATCTCAACAACCAAAATTCTAGAGAGTCTTACAATGGGAGGCAACCTCCAAAGTCCGGCCCTTGATAGAAGTCCTGTCCCCAGTTTCTCAACCCAGCAACCTGCGGCAGAATCTGTCTCCAGATGAGATACAGTCTGGCGACGGGCTAGCCGTCTGTACGCCAAAAACCCCATCAACGTGGGGTATGTGCCATCTCCTGAACCAGTCCAAGCTGTGATTACACGTAAGCTTGGAAACTGCACATGGAGCCGAATGACACCTAAAACCACGATAGATGGACCTAAAGTACATAGATGTCAAAGTCAGACTGCACATCCACCCAAACCCAATAAAGGTAGGAAAGTTGTCATTGAACTGGTCCATGGACTTAGAATATGGACATGTAATATAACAGATAATTATCAATAGCCCATAGCCCTTTTATTAAACTCATAGTTAAACTAGGACCAGATGTTGTGGAACTGTTCGTTACACTACACGGGAATACCCCAGGCAGCAAACCCAAAAACCATAAATGGAAGAAAGGAGATGACCATTTTTGGCAAAGGCAAAATGTGTATCGTTTAGCAAAGACAAAAATCTAGCTACCAACTGATGAGTGTCACCATCGTCCAGCGAGCATCTGGTGTGTTAAAAGGACAAGTGGATTTTGTGACAACAGGAAGCCCACCCCAGTTGACGGATTACAAATAAAATAGTGGAACTGATCTTTATTTCACCAACGTTTTCAGTACCACAACGCGTTACACAGAAGCTTGAAATGGTGGAAAGAGTCGGCTATGCTAGTCATTCCCGCTGTTGGCAGAGAAGGTTCTCACCAGCATAGCAGGGAACAAAATGTCAGTAACCTTCTCGTGGCGCAGGGATTGCACAGGGCTTGCTGTTAAGCTGTAAACGTAACGCAACAAGTCAGTTGAGATACCATATTCCTATCGAGCTGACAGCAGCACTATCCCGGCAAAACCCCAATGGAAAGAAATGCACTGCATGGAGCCAGAATTGCAATAGTATATGAAACAAATGAAGACATTCCAAACAAAACCTGTGTATAGTTCCTTGCTTTGAGGAATATCAATGATTATAAAACCGGTAATGTTTATTTGTCACTTCTTCTCTAAATTAATGCCAAGGCCACAAGCGCAGATTACAGTCCAAACCATCACTGAATTAAAATATCAGGATGGTTTACACTGAACAGGCAAATGGATCATCAGCACAAAACAAACAAAAATCCCCCAAAATTCTCATCACATGGAAAAAATTCACATCGAAAATTGGTCAAGGAAAGGCACGTCCAATTTTTAGACATTTCAGTGTAAATACTTGATCTACTCTGCTCATGCTTTTTATACTACCTGCTTCCTTGTATACTTGTATCATTTTAAGAATGAGAAAGTTAAAAAGGCCTATTCCTGTGTGTGATGCACTTCACCTGAAATTCTGTGAAACCCCACTGGTGCCATGGAAGTGACATTACTGGGCTCCTCACTGTGGTAAAGAAGGTTCTCTATTATAACTGGCTGGCATTGTTAGCTTGAATATATAATATGGTGAGGCAGAAGGCGAACTGGTGTTAATAAATAGCCACGAAGTGTATCGTATTTATAGTGCATTATTGTTCTGTGATAATCATATTAATGACATTACATACTCTACCCATTGTCTGTGACAAAGCATGTCGTTTAACCCCCCAAACCAAAAAAATAGCACATGTACTGTAGAAATAGGTTAGGCACCACAGATTGCCACCAGTTTTAGGTTCTTAAAAGAACTGTTTGTTTAAATTGTTGTTCTAAGAACCTTCACACCCCAGAAAGATATTATAGTCATGATGGTGCCAATGCAAACATTACTGTATCTCATTCCATTATGCATAGCCTGAAAGCCTTATTGAATATCAGCCATGAGTTAGGCGGTTCTCAGGTGTAAGCAAAAACGGTGACGGTATGTCTATTGTATCAAAGCGAAGAAGAAATAAACAATGTGAATAAAAACGCTAACTCCACAACTAGTTTGGAGCATTATTAAAGAAATTTATTTGTTTAATTTGCCTTATATTTTGCATATCGGCATTCATTTCACAAAACCATAAAATTAGTTAAGTTTTGTTGAATTGAGTTTCTGGGTATATGGAGAGACGTTTGTGCTTTTAAATTCTCACATAGAATTATTGTTATATGCACTCCAGTATGGTATCTTATTCACAAGGAAAACTTGAGCATTTTTTTTTTTCTTTGTTTTCATGGTTTACTGAGAAACGGCAGGATTTTATCAATTACTGTCGTTTGTTCTGCACAAACAAACAAATACACAGTGAAAAGATAAGATATTATTACTGTCACCCAACCACCCAAATGGCAAATAAACGCGAATTTCACCCTATTTTATTCTTATCCAATAGTAGTACAAAACAAAAGAATTTGAGCTTGTTTTGCTGGAACAGGTATTTATTAGTTACTATTAATACTACATATTGCATTTTTTGTTTGTTGAACTGAAATACTTGGCAGCAGGTCCAAAACAAAAGGAAAACTGTTAATTACCAGCCAACTATAATTACAATTTGGATCCAGAAATTCAAAATAGCCATTTAATTATTAATATCAAGGATATTTACTGTCATTTTGGCCACACTGGGCTCAATAATCAATTTTCTCAAACACAGTGCAGTATTGTCAATGATAACCAAAAGAAAGTCCCTCCCTTATACTTTTCGTTCTAATTCAAACTATTGAGCACTTTTCGCGAAATAACCAACAATCAACAGGAGAACCCAGGGAACCGTTTCTACCTTTATTTCACAACAATTTTAAGTGGATGAAATTACAATTCCATGTCCGTGTGAAAGGACCATTATTAAAACATTACTGAAGTAATTTATTGTTCACTGAACTTTAAGAACATGACACTATGCACAATTCGAAATGGGAGAGGACACGGTTATTTGACTGGCGTTTCAGAAGTTTTTGAATCAGACCAAAACTATGGGGGCTTTATTGGTTAAGTGGGAGGTTACCACCGTGCACAGTTAGGTGTTATACACTATTTGCAAAACATCAAAACAAAACTGCAATTATTATAGCCATCAGACACTGGGTAAGAATAACAGTCTTGAAGTATTCGGTGGTGTCAATGGTACATGCTGTATGGTCCTGGCGAATGGAAACAGATTATTTCAACGATTGCTGCTGGCACTGGAAAACTCAACATTTTCAAACACACCACAAGACCACGGTGAACAGCAGGTTTTTTTGAGTGGGGATTACACCTGCGAACAAAATCTTAAACAGGTCACCGTCACAATATTTGCTATAAAATATGATCTCAACCATCCATGTTCGGAAAATCACAGCAAAAGCAACGGTGTATACTACCTTAAACCAAATGACAACGACGGACATGTTGTACACACATAACACCGGGCAGACAAATGAAAAGTATTATTATTGATTACAATTATTAGATGCATTATTGACTTAATCACAGACAACATTTTGTTCATAGTATTTCAATATCAATTCATATCAAGCAAATTAAACTCATTGACAACATGGGGATGTGTGAATCTATCATCAAATTGTTTTTGACGTATATAAATGATTTTAATAGGTTCTAGTACTGTTTGATTGTTAATGTTTAACAGTCATTCTGGCTGATGAATCAAACCAGAGAAACCTAAAATTTGAAAGTTAGTCAACACGGGACCCTAAGAGTTCATATGAATGGACCTATGTACATTCTAAATAACTTCAAACCATTTGAAAATTTTTAGTTTGAAATCGTCTATTTGGACGTTTAATTATTATCTCATTGGCTATTTCACTAGGTAGCAATGGAGACACGCTGTTTCAGCAATCGCAGAAATGGACCTTATTATTAATATTTTGTTTAGTAACTTTTATACACACATGTTAATGGCAGAGCAGAATCAACTTGGGAGTGCATGTAACGTATCAGTTTGTGACCAGTAACTCACTCAGAATTACCACTACTACTTAATAAGGAGGGCAGTAATTTTAATTTAACAATATCATTTATAAATGCAATGATTGCAATAGAAAATTTACTTAAATCATCTTCATTAATATTATCCAGTATGAAACGCACAAAGGACACATGAATGTATCCTTTGTTATTCTTAGAATTTGATGAAATGAATGTGTTCAACTCCAGTCAGACATCATCTGTTCCAGTCTACTCCACAGAGCCACCACCATCAAACCAAGGCCGCAAAACAGGGAGGTCTCAAGAAAAGCAGCATCTCGCATAACAGACTTCTTGTGCTGATATGGACTGTTTGCCCTTCTAATAAAAGGCATATCATTCGTGCGCAATACTTTGTATGGCACAACAAAAAATCAGTTACAACACAAGCTCATGTATTTCTGCTCCAACCCAGTGGCAACGTACTGTCATTGGATTGGTGAAGGCTTTAATGTTATTAATAGATTGGTTAGGCAGTTGCTAACAATCTATGTCTGAAGTATCTGTTATAAGCCCCTCGTATTTCCTCCATATGTTTGCTACAATGTAATGGCTCTACCTGACGTAGAATCATTTTCGAGCACAGCACAGCCACACCCATTGCAATACAGTCAGACTGCGCTATGATGGAGTTCAATCTACGGAGTAGGCCTGTTCCAGTTGTCTGTGTGCCCTGTGTGATCAAAGTGAAATATAATTTGAGATGGTCCCACAGTAAATAAGGACTGATTGGATTATATTTTGACACTTAAAAGCTGTGAATGGAAGGAAGGGGTATCAAGGAAGAGTGGCAAGGGGGGGAGGATTCTGTGGGGTTGACACATTCAAATTGCAGATATTACTTGTTATATTTTTGTGGCTTTATTTGTTGAACTAGTCTATTCTAGCAGCAGGTCCAAACAAAAGGAAAACTATATCAATAGTATACTACAATTCGCTAACTTGATCCAGAAACCAAGTAATGAGCTCATTTTATTTAATATCATGAGACATCATTTTTAAGGTTACAATGGGCCCAACACCATCTTTTCAAACAGGTTTAACAATTATAATCAATCCAAAGAAAGTCCCTCCCTATACTTTTTTTGTTCAATTACCTTATTGAGCAATTTTCAATGAAATAACCAATAAATCAATAAGAAACCTAGAATCCAGCCCACTCTTTATTTTACAAACAATTTTATGATGAAAATTAAGTACTAAAAGTGAGAAAGGGACCAATATATATTAAACATTACATTGAAGCAATTTGTTTGTTCACTGAACTTTTAAGAACATGACAATTATACACCAAACTTGTAGAGAAAGATTAATTTATTATTTGACCGAAAGTGCTCAGAAGTGGAACCAGACCAAAACTATTTGGGGCTTTATTGGTTGGTGTGGCACATCATCGGCACAGCTTAGTATACAACTATCGCAAACATCAAAACAAACTAGTGGAATGCCCATATAAAGCTCGATTGATCAGGTGAATGAACAGTCTCGTTATCTGTGAAGGCCCATATTAGCTACAGGCCAGTCCTCAAGAAAATGGAAGTTTACCATTCTTTCAACGATTGCTGGCCGGCAACTGGCTGGAAAACCCGTCAAATGAATGCAGATTCACTCAGTGAACAGCAGGTTTTTTTGGAGTGGGGATTTCAAGAATCATGTGAACACAAACTTTAAAACAGTCACCGCCAAATATTTACTATAAAATATGATTCTCAACCATCCATGCAATTGAAAATTACAGCAAAGCAAATGGTATAATACCTTGTAAACCAAATGATGCCTTATCGACATAAAATACTACATAAACACCAAGAAATGGAAAAGTGGTCATAGAACACACATTTCGCACTATTAAAGATGTATTATTTGATTTATCATGGACATGCTTTGTTATAGTATTTTAACATCAATTCATGTCACAAACTAAAACCTATTGACAAATATGGGGATGTGAATCTATCATCAAATTGTTTTGATTTATATAAATGATTTCTATTAGGTTCAGTACTGAACATTTACATTCATCATAAAATGAGCCCACATGAACCAACCATGAAAGAACCCAAAATTCTGAGTTAGTCACCATGACCTCTAAGAGCCCATGTGAATGAATTTATGGCTACCCTAACAACTTCAAACCATTTGAAAATCTTTTGGTTTGAAACTGTCTTATTTGTATTATCACATCCTTATTGGCTATTTTTAATGAAGATAACAGGACATTGGCTGCTCATACCCGCAGAATGGACCTTGCTTGGCTTGTCGCTTAGTAACTTTCGGCACACAATATGTTAATAAGCAGAATCAACCCTGAGTATGCAATTGCATCAGTTTGTGACTGCAGAAACCACTAGTAGAATTCATTACTACTTGGTCAGAGGGTGTGTACTTACTAATAATAGCTTATAAAATGAACAGATTGCATTGTAGTACCTTACTTAAATCATCTTCATTAATGGCTAGTTCAGTATGGGAATGCAAAGCAAAGTGATTATGCAGTTATATCCTTGTTATTCTCTTGTGGAATTTGATATAAACAAGAATGTGTTCCACCTAACAGACATCATCTCACCCTTGTGTTCATTCATACAGAGCTGTTTTACTCATAAAACCACATGTCAGTGTAATGTGGGAGTGTCTCATGAAAAGTTAGACTTTGCATAATGACCTTGGGTGCTGATATGGAATTGTCGGTTCTTCTAATAAAAGCTTTTTACATATCATTCCTGAAGGCACAGTTTGTGTATGGTACAGTTGCACCGTTATGAAACACAAGTCATCGTATTTCTGCTCCAACCCAGGCAAACGTACCTGTCACTGAAGAAGGTTTTAATATGTTATTAATGATTCAATAGAAGTTTTGCCACCTACAATGGTCTGTTTCCTGTATTCTCTCCCATATGCCGTATACAAAATGTACTTATCTCTACCTTATTATGAATCAATATTTTCGAGCACAGTACAGCCACACTCCATTGCAATTACAGCCAGACTGGGCAGCTTGGTGAAGGCAGAGTTCATCCACGTGTGAGAGGCCTGTTCTTAGCAGCCAGTGCCTGTGTAGTTCTCTCATGCATCTCTGTGAAAACATAATTTGAGACAGTCCTAAATATAAATATGACTGATTGGATTATATTTTGACACCTGGTAGTCAGGGAATGGAAGGGTATCATGAAGAGGGTGAGGGTAGATTCGGTGGGGGTTGTATACGCATTCAACCGTGATATTAACGAGAGCACGATAGGTTCAATATTGAGATTAGTGGGTAAAACATATGGAGGTCTTCCCAAAATGAAACTTCCTTGTACTAATCTCAGTTTTAGAACTCAACCAACATATGGGATGAAACTTGTGCAAAATTGTAAGGAACAAACCATATTCGAAACTATTTTTCGCCACTTTCTCGTCATATTCAATCATATTACCATCAATCATTGTAAATGCGAGCAAGGTGTCGCGATCAGCAGAGATAAATTATGGTGTGTGGGTTATTTGACGATTTCTGCGACCCTCGTAGTCATCGTAGAAGTCGCAGACTTTGCAGATAAAGTTCGCCGCGATTACAGTCACCTGCCGATTTTGTATCAACACGCATGTTAGTTTTTAAACGCAACAAAGACAACTTACAGTTGGTGAAACTCATCGTGCCTTCGGGAGTCTATGTGCTGGAGGCAAAACCCACCAATAGATGCGTACATATTCGGCGTCATGAACCAGCGTCATTGCAGCTATGCAGACGTCTTCGTATGTGCCGCTCCGTTTACATATGTGAAGCGCCTTCGTTATCAACGGGATGCATGAAAACTTTATGTTGCGCACTATTCCTTGATACCGTTGGCAGGCGATTATTGACACGGAAGGCCACCATGAACTGCTAAGAGTCCACATAAAAGTTTATCAAAGTTCAAAACAGATTATGTATATAAAGTACAACATCACATTTTGGCATTGATGAACTTAAATATGCAATACACTATACACACCATGCATTATAACGTACCTGTAATTACTCTTTTTCGTCCACCCACTATAATGTAGAATCGAAAGGTGTCTGCAATGCTCTTCCCGACTTGCAGATACAAAGGCTATAATATCATAAAATAATAATAGAAAATAATAGAAAATAATAGAAAAAATTAATAATAACATAAAATAATAATAATAATAATAAAGACGGCGCGCACATATCCACTTGATGGGTTCATACATGGAAACAAAAGAAAAACATTACTGCAAACAATATACAATGACATCATAGTGAGAAAACTGTAGTACATCACAAATTCAAGCCTGAATCCTTCTGTACCCTAACGCCACATCGTACGAAGTTGTCTCGGCATCTAAGAGGAGGCGGCATGCAGTGCAACATGTCCAAATGTATTGTGACTACAGTCTGCTGTTATCGTTTACGCAGGTAACCAGCTGATCAAGTATTTATCGGCTGAATGATTAACCTGACAAACATTTCAATAATAATCCATGAATTAAGTTAAATTAAATATATTGAGTCCCAACAGTCTGCTACAAGTCCACAAGTCTTCTCCATTCTCAAAATATAATATTTCAATGTAGAAACATCTGTCATTATAGTAGATGCTTGTAAATATTCAAACATTCGAGCATGATGATGCTTGATGATTGATGTCACCAGTTGATAAGGAAACAAATGGGTAAAGGTTAACGGTTTCACTATTTTACAGTAATAAGGACTAAGATTATCAGATCTTTTTTCTCGAGACGGTCTACCAAATGGTTGACCGTGCATGTTTCTAATGGGGTTGGGGTAAAGTGTATACGGTAAACCGCATGTGTGGACCAATCTTAGTCTTTTGAAAAGTGCGCACAATGCCCGGCTATTCGGTCTGCTGTCATCATATATATACCGGGGTAAAAAGTTGGTAAAATCATTTGACAACTGAGCTGAGCAGCAGAGAGAATGTAGAACCGGATAACCCGGGCAAGCGAATTAGAATTAGGAAGATGTGACATACAGGCAAAATAATACAGGTGCTCTCTACTGACATTTGTTTGGATGCCTACAGAGTGACAGAGGGCTGCTCATATAGCATGTAAACTGAAAAAGGTTGGGTTAGTAATCATTGAAGGCTACTGTATTCATAGTGTATTGTTTTCTGAAAATAGTTAATCATTATATGTTTTACATAATGGACTCATTAAAGTTCAGACAAATATTGCTTGTGTTAACTCCAAACGTTTAGCTTTAATTTGACACCAGAATTATTATATATTAATTTTAGTACGGGTATTTGTTCAGCTGAAGGAAAACCCCACTTTTTTCATAGTTTATCAGAGAATTGCAGTACGGAAAAAATATGGGTGACAAGATTAACGCCACAAGTCCAAAACAAAACCGGCAAATACAAAATTCACGTAACATTTTCACCCCGTTTTTATTTATCCGGTCATAGCGCAAAATCAGTTTCAAAGTGACGGTGTAATTGCTGGCTCACACAATCCTTTTCGATCCCACGGCTCTAAAAAGGTTTTGCGTTAAAGATGCCTTCCCGTGGCCTAAAAGGTGCTGACCGGCATGCCCTTGACGACCACGGCGACTGCCTAAACCACCACCCGAAAACGCCTTAGTGGCGGGGGTTACGCCTTTGGCTGACAGGAATGAAGCGGCATGCTGGCGAAGTAGTGCGCGTCATTTTGCGGTGCTCAGCAGTCCACCTGCTTCCGCTGTAACGGTCAGTTTAATTAGTTGCAATCGCGATGGAAACGACATAAATGATGGCATTTGGGTTGAGATTTTACACAGTGGTTTCGTAGAATCAAGACACGAAGTAAATGGATGACGACAGCAATTATAGAAGAACAAATCGCGAATCTTGAACTTGTGTTAGTAGTAACAAAATCACAGTAAAAATGAATAACTAATATTGTAACAATAGGTTAACGTTACCTTCCCGGCCCAGCTAAAATTAATTACTAATTTATTTCCTAGGCTAGTGTAAAGAAGGTTACAACTGCTGAGCTGGCAATGTACATTAGAAATGATCCTATTAGGATTGACTAAATCCCCACCCCTCGACTGGGTCAAAAAGTCATGAAATGTACAATTACAGTTTGTTGGGAATGTTAGTAATATCATATTCATTGAACAGTGTTGATGTATAGACATAGCATAGATGCACGATTCACCCATAGCCGATGTCGTTGTTTTAGTTACTGTGTTGAATGGACTCTTAGTCTCAAGTTTCAAAAGAATATCTGAAAGCGTCTCCCTTGCGTCGTATTATGCAGTAGTTGGGGAATTTGAGACACAATCCCACATTAAAACGAAATTTATCGACAACGAGCTTTGGAGAGAGTGATGACCTACTATTTTTTTTGTACAATATCTATTTTGGCGCATGACCTCTGTGTACTGCAGTAATATGCAGCATTAGATATTGTACGGTAGTGACCGAGATTAATCCTCCTTTTGCCTTGCTTTTCTGTTGTACTATCACCAAGGTGACAGCCGACCGAGATCAAGGAGGACGACAGAAAACAGATTCCGATCCGGTTGGGAAATGACGACTTCATTACAGGCGGGACTGTGCAGTTCAATGGAAATTTGGGCCCACTGGCGACCTTGCCTGGGCTCACTGTCGGCAGTAGGAGACTGCTTGGCTTTGGTCAACTCGTATGGGACATGTCTGTCGATGACTAACCGCTAGTGCAGCAAACAATAGACCTCAAATCCTCGGTCAATCTTCCCAGCACCCAACCAACATTCCAGAAATGATGGTGTTTAGGCACTTCATTGCTATGGGTACAAACAACCTTCTCAATACAACATGCACGACAACATCTGAGTTCTTTCATCCTGGTCTTCTACCTGTCGATCATGTCCCGAAAATCGGTTCAGTTCTTTCATCCTCGTCACATCTCAACAACCAAATTCTCAGAGTTTGACAACTGGACAAACTTTTCCAAAGTTCGGCCTGATAGAAGTCCGTCCTGAAGTCACAACCTGTATAACCCCTGCGCAGAATTATTCCAGATGAGAGAAAGTTGAACGGACGGCGGTTCAAAGCATACAAAAAATCACACAAACGGGGGTATTAAAGCGCCTCTGAACGAGTCCAAAATAGGATACACGGTGTTTGAAACTGTACAGGAGCCGATTTTGATACCCAAACTGTTTATGGGGATGCAGACTCAAAGGATAGATACCAAGTCAGGATCGCCATCCACCAAACCTGAAGAAGCTGGGTGGCAGGAAAGTCGTCATTGAACTGTCCAAGGATTGAGAATAAGGGATGTAATATATTGTGACACCACGAACGAATACCCAGCAAAACCCAAAACCATAAAATGAAGAAAGGAGATGACCCATTTTTAAAGTAGCGGCGGCAATTGTGTATCGTTTGGCAAGACAAAATCTGTAACACTTTTAACTACTGTGTAGGCGTCAATTGATTTGTCCAAAGAGTACATTCGTAATAAAAGCACAAGTATTTTAGATGTTATGGAAGCCCACCAGGCTGATGATTGCAATAAAACATGGGTGGAAACTGATCTGCCCACCAATGCTTTCGTACGCGAACGGTTAATACACAGCTTGAAAATGGTGGAAAAGAGTTTTTCCATATGTTGAATATCTGTATTGTCAATAGCAGGGCTATGTCCACCAGTATAGGTACCAAAATGTCAGGTAACCTTTTGATTGTATAGGGATTGTACAGGGCTGTTGCTGGGAACGCAACGCAACAATAATGCAGGCACTATATCTTATCGAAGGCGCTGACAGTGGGGCCAGTACTATCTCAGCAAAACCCCAATGAAAGAAATGCGACTGGCTGTTTGCAGCAACCGCAAAATTAAGGTACAGTTAAACGAAGATATCTTGTAACAAATGTACAAAACCTATGTACATAGTTCTTGTTTGAGAGAAATACATCAATTGATTGTAAACCTGTACTATTTAAAAGAACCCTCTCCACTCCAATGTTGGAAAAGGCCGATGCTGCAGATTACAGTCCAACATTGAATTGGGGTGGGGGCCAAGAAAGGATTGTGATGCATTATACCGAAGTAAATGGTTCATTCCTGGCATGTTAAACAAAATCCTAAAAAATCTACTACGGGAAAAAAATCTTATACCTGTACCCAGAATGGTAAGGAAATATCACCCATTGGTAATATTACTTTATAAATACTGATCTAATTATTTCGCTGCACGTTTTCTCCCTTTATTACCTATTTTACCACCACTTACATTAAACAGAAAAGCAAAAGCAGCTCATTCCTGCCGTGAGGGCGTTTCAATGAAATTGTGAAACCCATCAAAGGAAGTGACATTGGCCCTAACAGTAAAGAAGGGTTCTGACATAACTGGTTGGTAACGAAAGGGTTTTAATATACGTTAAAAAGGAGGGCATGCCTTACAGTTGCTGGAACTGGAAAAGAATAAATAGCTGATTTAGCTACTGTATTTAGTGCATTGTTCTGTGACAATCATTATTACGAGGTTACATACTACCTGGCTTGCTCAGACAAATATTGTTTGCTGAACCTCCCCCAAACCAAAAAGTACAATAATAAAAATGTAAATATAGTTATAGTAACGATACAATATTACCTTTTGTTTTCTTTTGTAGGTTCTGAACTGTTTGTCGTTCAAGTTGTTCTGAACCTACACAACTTGTGAAAGATATTGAAACACATGGATGCCACTGCAAACATTATCGTATTCTCATTCCACTAAGTATTAGCCTGGAAGCTCAATATCACTAATTCAATGAGTTAGGTTATTCCTAAAAGAGTGCTAAGGGCTCAGTGACTTAGTCACAATTATGCCATTGTAATATTTTGTGTTTTGTGCTAAGAAAATAAACACTGCATGAATAAAACGTAACGTCTCAGAAGCTTTTGGATAATATTAAAGAAATTTATTTGTTTACCCCTTGTTTACATTTGCAATATTTAGACCTACTGTCAAAAAACCATAAATGTCATATTTTTGTTGAAATTGAGTTTTTGTATAGATGGAAAGAGGACAACGTTAGCTTTTAAATTTAACACCAGAATTATATGCGGCGTTAATTTTAGTATGGTGATTTATCTAGCTAAAGGAAAATTTGGAGCATTTTTTTCTTGTTTTCGCCATGGTTTATCAGAGAGGAATGGCAGATTTACCAATTGTCCAATGTCACCCGGCAAATAAATTTCAAAAATACTTGTGAAAGATAAGTATATTACGTCACCAAATCCACCCAAAACTGCAGCAACAATAAAATCACTAAATTTTCACCCCCATTTTATTTTATCCGGTCATAGCATTGTAAAAATCAGCAGTGTGCGACTTGTTTTGTTTTCGTTGCTCAGGTCAGTATTTATTGTTACTTTCATTAATACCATATTTGTATTTTTGCTTGTCGAATTGGAAATACTCAGCAGGTCCAAAACAAAAGGGAAACTGGTGCCATACCAGTGTCACCATAATTGCCAATCATCTCTGATCCACAGAACTAAGAATGAGCTATTTTTTAATTTTAATATCAAGGAGCATTACCGTCATTTTTGGTTACACTGGCCCAACACCAATTTTCAAAATGAAAGTACGAACATACCCAACTAAAAGTCCCTCCTTATACTTTTGTTCTAATCAAACCATTAGAGCATTCTTTCGGTGAAATAACCAATAATCAATAGAGAAACCAGGAACCAGCCACCTGCCTTGCTAAACAATTATGATGAAATACAATTCATGCCTGCGCGTGAGAAAAGTGGACCAATATATTATTAGAAACATCACATTGAAGCAATTTATGAAAACACTGAACTTTTAAGAATATGACAATTATGCACACCAAATGGGGAGAAATAATGGTTATTTGACTGAAAAGTGCTCAGCAGTTTTTGAATCAGACCAAAAACTAGTTTTGCTTGGTTGCAGGTTTACTCATCGTAAAAAGTTGGAATAGTATGCGTCAATTGTAAACATCAAAACAAAACTATAATTATTATGAATACCTACTTGACTGTGGGTGAATAACAGTCTCAAGCATTCAGGAAATAACGGCATGCTGCTGCTGTGGTCTCAAGAAAATTGAAGTTTAGAACACTTTTCGTCACTGCCGGTCGGCAATCATTGGAAAACCCAACATTTTCAAACACTGACCACAAGACCACCAGAACAGCAGCAGGTTTTTTTTTGGAGGGGTGGGATTTTCAAGAATCTATGAACACAAAATTTAAACAGGTCACTGTCACAATATTTACTATAAAATAGATTCTCTTAACCATCCATAAATTGAAATACAGCAAAAGTAAATGGTATATTACCTTTTAAAATGTAAAATGACAACGGTATTTGGACATGTTACATACATAAACACCGCAGACAAATGAAAAGTGGGTTTATGAATATTACATTTTCACTAATTATTGTAAAGGCGCATTATTTGGACTTAATCATGACAATGTTTTGCTCATAGTATTTAATATCAATTCACAACAAGCAAATAAACCTGTTGACAACAAGGGGATGTAGAATCTATCATCAAATTGTTTTTGGATTTATATAAATGATTTAATAGGCCTGTAGTACTGGTTTGATTTTGTTATCATCTATTAGTTGCAGCCGTTCCATGAACTCAAACCAGAACCCAAAATTTGAGCACCACGGGACCTTCAAGAGTTCATATGAATGACCCATATTATTTCAACAACTTCTGTAAAACCATTTGAAATCTTGGTTTGAACGTCTTATTTGGGATGTTTATCTTATTATCCTTATTGGCTATTTTCACTAGTAATGAGACACTGGCTGTTTCCAGCAATCGGCATGGACCCTTGTTTTCGTTTAATATTTGTTTAGTAATCCTTTCGTTGTCAACATGTTAATAATGGCAAGCAGAATCAACCGAGTATGCAATTGAATAGTTTGTGACCAGTAGTAACTCACTAGAATACTTACTACAATACCGTCATGAGGCGTGTACTTTACCCTTAACAGTCATTTATAAAACGGCCGATTGCATTGTAGTACCCTGATGGAACATCTTCATTAATATTATCCAAAGTGAAATGTGCAAAAGCAAAAAGGACATGGTAGCTATCCATATTTTGAATTTGATAAAATGAATGTCTCGGACCTAACAGACATCATCTCAGTCTTATGTTCATTCAGAGAGCCACCACCATGCAGAAACTAAGGTTGCTTTCAGTGTAAAATGGGAGTGTCCTGGCGAAAAGTTAGATTCTGCATAATGACTTTAAGTTGATATGATGGACTGTATGTCTTCTAATAAAGCGGCATATCATTCCGTATGTAACAAATGCAACAAAAATCGTTAAGAAACAAGCTCATTTATTTCTGCTCCAACCCAGGTAAAATGCACCTGTCACTGACTGGTGAAGGTTTTGAATAATGTTATTTAATGGATTCCACAGAAAAGTTTCGCTGCCACCCATGGGCTCCTATATCTATACGGTATTTCCTCCCATATGCTGCATACAAATGTAATTTATCTCACCTGACAGTAACCAATATTCTCGATGGCTGGCATGGTGCCACACACCCATTGCAATTACAGCTTTTCAGACTGCAGCTATGAATGAGTTCAATTCACGAGAGTAGCCTGTTCAGCTACAAAAGCCCCTGTAGCTCTATGCATTCAGAAAACATAATTTGAGACAGTCCTATTATAAATATGACTGATTGGATTATATTTGACACTTGTGTCAGAATGGAAGGGAAGTGGGGTATCAAGATAAGGGGTGTGGAGGGATCGGTGAAGTTGTACATGCACTGTCTGTGGATATTGACTTACATATTTGCATTCTTTTTGTTTGTCAGAAAATACCTAGCAGCAGGTCCGTGCAAGTGAAAAAAAACTCAGCTAATCAATTAGCACAATTATAATTGCTTAATCTCGATCCAAAACTACAATGAGTCATTTTTTATTCAATATCAATACACACTGTCATTTTTTTGGTTACACCAAATGGCACACCACCTTTTCTAAACAGTATTTAAACAACATACCCAATCCAAAAAGAGTCCTCTCCTTATACTTTTTGTTCGGTTCACAAACCATTGGAGCACCCTCGGTGAAACAATCAATGAATCAATAGAGAACCCCAGGAATCCAGCCACCTTTTATTTCGGCAACACCTTATGGACGAGTTCACACTGGCGTCTGAAAAGGAAAGTGACCAATATAATATTAAACATCATACTGGCTTAACGATTGTTCACTGAACTTTAAGAATAACAGCGACAATTATGCACACCAAACGGGGAGAAAGATTAACGGTTATTTGAGACTGAAAAGTGTCTGAAGTAGTTTTGAATCACCAAACTATTTAAAGTTTGTTTTTGGTTGGGTGTATATTAACACGTACAGTTATAGCACCATTTGCAAACATCAAAAAATGCAAACTATGGAATTATTATGAACACCACTTGACTGTAAGCAACAACAGTCTCAGCATCTTTGTGAACACCCACATGCTGTGTTGTGGTCCTCAAGAAACAGTTTAATAATTTTCTCAACGATTGCTGGCCGGCAATCATTGGAAAAACCCAACATTTCAAACACTGGACCACAAGACTGCAGTCTCAGAATGCAGTTTTTTCGATAGTATTTCAAGACCTATGAACAGGCACCTCTTTAAAACAGGTCACTGCTCACAATATTTTACTATAAAATATGACTCCCCAACCATCCATGTTCGAAAACTGTGCCAAATGCAGAGATTTTCCTTAAACTGCAAATGACAATTTATTTATATACAGAAGGAGCAACACTGGCAGACAAATGAAAAGTGGTCATGAATATTACATTTTCAATAACGCATATTAAATATGAATATTTGACTTAATCACAGACAAACATTTTGTCTATATTTTAATATCAATCTGATAACACAATTGTTCCATTGACAAATATGGGATGTGAATTATCATCAAATTGTTTTTGATTTATTATAAATGATTTAATATGTCTGCACCAGCCTGATTTAATATTCCATCAGGGTAAAACATTTCACATGAACCTCAAACCAGAACCCAAATTTGAGTTAATACCACGGGACCCTCTATGAGTTCACGGAATAATCTGCATATTTCCTAACAAACTTCTTAAACGTATTGAAAATCTTGCTTGAAATCGTCTTATTTGGGATGTTTAATTATTATCCTTATTGGTTATTTTCACTCAGGGGTATACAAGAGACATTGTTCATAACTGGCAGAAATAACTTTTATTTCTATTAATATTTGTTTAGTAACTTTCACACACACATGTTAATGGCAGAGCAGAATCAAATCAGTGCGTACCGTCAGGACCAGTAGCACCTCACTAGGAATTACTTACTACTACTTTGTGGTCATGAGGGTAATTTAATTTAACAATAGTCATTTAGTAAAATGCAATGATTGGCATTGTAAAAATTTATTTAAATCATCTTCATTATTATCCATGAAATGTGCAAAGCAAAGGACACGCAAAGCATCCTTGTTATTCTAGAATTTATATGAAAATGAATGTCTCCACCTAACAGACATCATCTCAGTTCATGTTCATCTACAGAGAGTCACCACTAATGAAACCAGCTCAGCAGTAAAAATGGGAGTCTTTTTATGAAAGCAGATCTCTTTGCATAATGTACCTGTGCTGATATGGACTGTCGTCTTCTAATAAAAGCGCATATTCAGTTATCAGTGGTACAACAAAAATCGTTATGAAACACAGTCAGTATTTGTCTAACCCAGGCAAACGTACTCGTCACTGGATTGGTGAAGGTTTTAACACGTTATTTAATGATTCAATAGAAAGTTACTACAATTTGCTGGCCTGGTTATTTTATGTTTCATTCCCTCCCATGCTGTACAATAAATAACAATTTATCTCTACACAGAACCAATATTGGAGCAGCACAGCCATTGTTCCACGGTAAATACAGCTAGACTGCGTTTTGCGAAGGAGTTCAATTCACGCGGATGAGCCATCTGTTGTTCGTAGTGTCTCGTGTGGCTCCTTCTGCCATTCTAGGAAATATAATTTGAGACAGTCCCCTATTATAGCGATCATTGGATTATATTTTGACATCTCTAGTCAGGGAATGGAAGGGAAGTAATCAAGAAGAGTGGGTGTAAGGGAGGGTGAGATTCAGGAAGCATACGCATTCAAATCGTGATATTGGAACGAGGTTACGATAGGGTTCACATTGAGATTATGTACAAAACATGTGAGTCTCCTCGTGCTTAAAAACTTTGTAACTAATTCCAGAAATTAGGGAACCCAACCATAAATATATGGACAAAACTTGTGCAAACTGTGGCAGTCGTCCATATTCGGAAACCACGCTGCCACTTTTCGTCATATCTAACCTTAGGACACCATCAATCACTGTAAATGCGAGTACAAACGTGATTTCCCGCGAGAGATAAATTCAATGGTGGTAGCATTTGATAATGATTTCATGACCCTCGCAATGTAGGGCTGCAGACTTTGCAGATGAAGTTCGCGATGCTGACCGCTGACTTCAGTAGATCACCACTTGCGTTGGTTTTAAACGCAACAGCATTGTAACTTACAGTTGGTGAACTTATCGTAAGCCTCTTGAGTCTATGTGCTTAGAAAAGCAAAACCACTAATTAGATGTAAACATATATTATGCTGAACCAAAGGTCATCAGCCAGCAGGCGTCCGTGCATGTGCCGTCTGGTTTGGTTTACGGAGCGCCCCTCACAACTGACGGCGAAACTTTTATAAAGGTGCGGCATCAATTTTGATGCCTGCTTACGTGTTTATTTCATTGACACTGAAGGCCACTGAACTGGCTATATCCACACAAGCTATATCAGTCCGTAAATAGATTACAAATGACGTATTTTACATTACGAACCTAGTCATGCAATGACATCATAATAATTACATTATACCCTGCACCTGTACCTTTTTCGTCCACCTAACTATAACAATGAATTGAGTACAACTGCACAGTTTTCCGATTTATATAAAGCAAATACTATAATATATAAAATAATAATAGAAAATAATAGAAAATAATAGAAAAAAATTAATAATAATACAAAATAATAATAATAATAAGATTAGAAGCAATATATCCACTCCTGATGGCGCTCAATAGAAACAAAGAAAACATTAATTACAAACATACAATGATACTGGTAGAAAACAGTACACTGCTGTAAACGCGTCCTGAACCTCTGCACCCAACTTTTGCCACCGTACGAAGTTATCCCGTGACATTCAAGAGGAAAGGCATGCAGCAACATGTTCAAATGCATTGTGACCACCAGTTCGTTACGACTGCTCTAGTTTATGTGTAAACTAGCTGACGCGGCATTTCATCGGTTGAAATGATGAATTCATAAATACTTTAACAATAATCCACGAATTAAGTTAAATTAAATATATTGTCCCAATATGTCTTACATGTCTCACACAAGTCTTCCATTCTCTCAAAAGAAAATACCTTCTCAATAATGAAAATCTGTCATATGGATGGTTGTAAATATTCAAACACCCTGAGCGCATGATACGAGCGCTTTACGGTGATTGATGTCACCAGGATATGAAAACAAATAGCGCTAACGGTTTACCATTGTTATGTAATAAGGACTTCAAGATTATCAGACTGAGACGTTATTCACTAAAAATGTACAATGACCGTGTATGTCACGGGGTAAAGTATATGAAATTTGAGACAAAAGGGACCAGTTTAACTTGCGTCTGAAAAGTGCACGTGTGCACAATGCCCGGCTTATCTATTCCGCTGCTTCATATATATACAACACAAGAAAAATGGTGGCAAATCATTTTGACAACCGAGTCGAGCAAAGAGACACGTAGAAATCGGACAACTGAAAAGGAATTAGAATTGTGGAAGATGCGATACAGGTAAATAATAATAGTAGCCTCTCTGCCGACATTTGAGCTCTATTTTCTGCCAGAGGACAGGAGGGCAGTCTGCTTCATAGTGGTTATTACAACCAGGTATAAACAACTCATTTAGCCACTGCACTATAAAATGTTTTCCAGCAAAGCAATCATTATATACGGCACACTTGACTCATTGAAGTTCAGACAAATATTGCTTGTAAGCCACCAAACGTCAGGCTTGACTGACACCAGAATTATTATTATATATTACCTAGTACGGGTGGTTTTGTTCAGCTAAAGGAAAAAACCACTTTTTCATAGTTAATGTAGAGTGAATTGCACGGAAAAACAGGGTGAAAGATAAGATTAATGCCACCAAGTCCAAACAAACTGCAAAACACAAAATTACTAAACATTTTCGTTCTCTACGAGTTTTATCCGGTCATAGCGCAAATCAGCTCAGCGACTTTGTGTATTAGTTGGCTCACATTAACCTTTCGATCCTACGGCTCTAAAGAGTTTTTGAGCGGAGGAATGCCTTCCGGTCAAAGGGATCGGCATGCCTGACGACCACGGCGACTTAAATCACCATCTGAAAACGTGTCAGAGTGGTTTTTGGGTTATGCCCTATAATATTACAGGAATGAAGTACAAGTTTGCGAAAACAGCGCGTCACCTCAGGTGCCCGGTGCGCGTCCACCGCTTCCCACAACGGTTGCTTAATTTGAAGGTAACCGCGATGCGGA
>JAQQFT010000322.1:0-30633 GCA_029582265.1 Zoroaster sp. YZ-2022 | reverse complement strand
GGGAATAACTTTTAAAGTTTTCAAGGGAGGCCGATAATTTTATATCTAAATTAAAGCTTAGGTTCTCCCTTTCAGAAAAACACCATACTTTTGAGTTTGGATAATTATTTCGTACCTTAAACGGCCTCCATGGACACTTAGCCCTCTGTAAAATACGGTCAACTTGCATGCGGTTTCACCGCAAACAATACAGAACTATACAGTCTTACGAAAAAACATTTCTATGGTTGGGAATAACTTATAAAGTTTTCAAGGCAGGCCGATAATTTTATATCTAAATTAAAGCTTAGGTTCTCCCCTTTCAGAAAAACACCATACTTTTGAATTTGGATAATTATTTCGTACCTTAAACGGCCTCCATGGACACTTAGCCCTCTGTAAAATACGGTCAACTTGCATGCGGTTTCACCGCAAACAATACAGAACTATACAGTCTTACGAAAAAAAACATTTCTAGGGTTGGGAATAACTTTTAAAGTTTTCAAGGGAGGCCGATAATTTTATATCTAAATTAAAGCTTAGGTTCTCCCCTTTCAGAAAAACACCATACTTTTGAATTTGGATAATTATTTCGTAAAATACCGTCAACTTGCATGCGGTTTCACCGCAAACAATACAGAACTATACAGTCTTACGAAAAAAACATTTCTATGGTTGGGAATAACTTTTAAAGTTTTCAAGAGAGGCCGATAATTTTATATCTAAATTAAAGCTTAGGTTCTCCCCTTTCAGAAAAACACCATACTTTTGAATTTGGATAATTATTTCGTACCTTAAACGGCCTCCATGGACACTTAGCCCTCTGTAAAATACGGTCAACTTGCATGCGGTTTCACTGCAAACAATACAGAACTATACAGTCTTACGAAAAAAAAACATTTCTAGGGTTGGGAATAACTTTTAAAGTTTTCAAGGGAGGCCGATAATTTTATATCTAAATTAAAGCTTAGGTTCTCCCCTTTCAGAAAAACACCATACTTTTGAATTTGGATAATTATTTCGTACCTTAAACGGCCTCCATGGACACTTAGCCCTCTGTAAAATACGGTCAACTTGCATGCGGTTTCACCGCAAACAATACAGAACTATACAGTCTTACGAAAAAAACATTTCTAGGGTTGGGAATAACTTTTAAAGTTTTCAAGGGAGGCCGATAATTTTATATCTAAATTAAAGCTTAGGTTCTCCCTTTCAGAAAAACACCATACTTTTGAATTTGGATAATTATTTCGTACCTTAAACGGCCTCCATGGACACTTAGCCCTCTGTAAAATACGGTCAACTTGCATGCGGTTTCACCGCAAACAATACAGAACTATACAGTCTTACGAAAAAACATTTCTATGGTTGGGAATAACTTTTAAAGTTTTCAAGGGAGGCCGATAATTTTATATCTAAATTAAAGCTTAGGTTCTCCCCTTTCAGAAAAACACCATACTTTTGAATTTGGATAATTATTTCGTACCTTAAACGGCCTCCATGGACACTTAGCCCTCTGTAAAATACCGTCAACTTGCATGCGGTTTCACCGCAAACAATACAGAACTATACAGTCTTACGAAAAAACATTTCTATGGTTGGGAATAACTTTTAAAGTTTTCAAGGGAGGCCGATAATTTTATATCTAAATTAAAGCTTAGGTTCTCCCCTTTCAGACAAACACCATACTTTTGAATTTGGATAATTATTTCGTACCTTAAACGGCCTCCATGGACACTTAGCCCTCTGTAAAATACGGTCAACTTGCATGCGGTTTCACCGCAAACAATACAGAACTATACAGTCTTACGAAAAAAAAACATTTCTAGGCTTGGGAATAACTTTTAAAATTTTTAAGGGAGGCCGATAATTTTATATCTAAATTAAAGCTTAGGTTCTCCCCTTTCAGAAAAATGCCATACTTTTGAATTTGGATAATTATTTCGTAGCTTAAACGGCCTCCATGGACACTTAGCCCTCTGTAAAATACGGTCAACTTGCATGCGGTTTCACCGCAAACAATACAGAACTATACAGTCTTACGAAAAATCATTTCTATGGTTGGGAATAACTTTTAAAGTTTTCAAGGGAGGCCGATAATTTTATATCTAAATTAAAGCTTAGGTTCTCCCCTTTCAGAAAAACACCATACTTTTGAATTTGGATAATTATTTCGTACCTTAAACGGCCTCCATGGACACTTAGCCCTCTGTAAAATACGGTCAACTTGCATGCGGTTTCACCGCAAACAATACAGAACTATACAGTCTTACGAAAAAACATTTCTATGGTTGGGAATAACTTTTAAAGTTTTCAAGGGAGGCCGATAATTTTATATCTAAATTAAAGCTTAGGTTCTCCCCTTTCAGAAAAACACCATACTTTTGAATTTGGATAATTATTTCGTACCTTAAACGGCCTCCATGGACACTTAGCCCTCTGTAAAATACGGTCAACTTGCATGCGGTTTCACCGCAAACAATACAGCACTATACAGTGTTACAAAAAAACATTTCTATGGTTGGGAATAACTTTTAAAGTTTTCAAGGGAGGCCGATAATTTTATATCTAAATTAAAGCTTAGGTTCTCCCCTTTCAGAAAAAACACCATACTTTTGAATTTGGATAATTATTTCGTACCTTAAACGGCCTCCATGGACACTTAGCCCTCTGTAAAATACGGTCAACTTGCATGCGGTTTCACCGCAAACAATACAGAACTATACAGTCTTACGAAAAAACATTTCTAGGGTTGGGAATAACTTTTAAAGTTTTTAAGGGAGGCCGATAATTTTATATCTAAATTAAAGCTTAGGTTCTCCCCTTTCAGAAAAACACCATACTTTTGAATTTGGATAATTATTTCGTACCTTAAACGGCCTCCATGGACATAGCCCTCTGTAAAATACGGTCAACTTGCATGCGGTTTCACCGCATACAATACAGCACTATACAGTCTTACGAAAAAACATTTCTATGGTTGGGAATAACTTTTAAAGTTTTCAAGGGAGGCCGATAATTTTATATCTAAATTAAAGCTTAGGTTCTCCCCTTTCAGACAAACACCATACTTTTGAATTTGGATAATTATTTCGTACCTTAAACGGCCTCCATGGACACTTAGCCCTCTGTAAAATACGGTCAACTTGCATGCGGTTTCACCGCAAACAATACAGTCTTACGAAAAAAACATTTCTATGGTTGGGAATAACTTTTAAAGTTTTAAGGGAGGCCGATAATTTTATATCTAAATTAAAGCTTAGGTTCTCCCCTTTCAGAAAAACACCATACTTTTGAATTTGGATAATTATTTCGTACCTTAAACGGCCTCCATGGACACTTAGCCCTCTGTAAAATACCGTCAACTTGCATGCGGTTTCACCGCAAACAATACAGCACTATACAGTCTTACGAAAAAACATTTCTATGGTTGGGAATAACTTTTAAAGTTTTCAAGGGAGGCCGATAATTTTATATCTAAATTAAAGCTTAGGTTCTCCCCTTTCAGAAAAACACCATACTTTTGAATTTGGATAATTATTTCGTACCTTAAACGGCCTCCATGGACACTTAGCCCTCTGTAAAATACGGTCAACTTGCATGCGGTTTCACCGCAAACAATACAGAACTATACAGTCTTACGAAAAAAACATTTCTATGGTTGGGAATAACTTTTAAAGTTTTCAAGGGAGGCCGATAATTTTATATCTAAATTAAAGCTTAGGTTCTCCCCTTTCAGAAAAACACCATACTTTTGAATTTGGATAATTATTTCGTACCTTAAACGGCCTCCATGGACACTTAGCCCTCTGTAAAATACCGTCAACTTGCATGCGGTTTCACCGCAAACAATACAGCACTATACAGTCTTACGAAAAAAAAACATTTCTATGGTTGGGAATAACTTTTAAAGTTTTCAAGGGAGGCCGATAATTTTATATCTAAATTAAAGCTTAGGTTCTCCCCTTTCAGAAAAACACCATACTTTTGAATTTGGATAATTATTTCGTACCTTAAACGGCCTCCATGGACACTTAGCCCTCTGTAAAATACGGTCAACTTGCATGCGGTTTCACCGCAAACAATACAGAACTATACAGTCTTACGAAAAAAAAACATTTCTAGGCTTGGGAATAACTTTTAAAGTTTTCAAGGGAGGCCGATAATTTTATATCTAAATTAAAGCTTAGGTTCTCCCCTTTCAGAAAAACACCATACTTTTGAATTTGGATAATTATTTCGTACCTTAAACGGCCTCCATGTACACTTAGCCCTCTGTAAAATACGGTCAACTTGCATGCGGTTTCACTGCAAACAATACAGAACTATACAGTCTTACGAAAAAAAGTCATTTCTATGGTTGGGAATAACTTTTAAAGTTTTCAAGGGAGGCCGATAATTTTATATCTAAATTAAAGCTTAGGTTCTCCCCTTTCAGAAAAACACCATACTTTTGAATTTGGATAATTATTTCGTACCTTAAACGGCCTCCATGGACACAGCCCTCTGTAAAATACGGTCAACTTGCATGCGGTTTCACCGCAAACAATACAGAACTATACAGTCTTACGAAAAAACATTTCTATGGTTGGGAATAACTTTTAAAGTTTTCAAGGGAGGCCGATAATTTTATATCTAAATTAAAGCTTAGGTTCTCCCCTTTCAGAAAAACACCATACTTTTGAATTTGGATAATTATTTCGTACCTTAAACGGCCTCCATGGACACTTAGCCCTCTGTAAAATACGGTCAACTTGCATGCGGTTTCACCGCAAACAATACAGAACTATACAGTCTTACGAAAAAAACATTTCTATGGTTGGGAATAACTTTTAAAGTTTTCAAGGAAGGCCGATAATTTTATATCTAAATTAAAGCTTAGGTTCTCCCCTTTCAGAAAAACACCATACTTTTGAATTTGGATAATTATTTCGTACCTTAAACGGCCTCCATGGACACTTAGCCCTCTGTAAAATACCGGTCAACTTGCATGCGGTTTCACCGCAAACAATACAGAACTATACAGTCTTACGAAAAAACATTTCTATGGTTGGGAATAACTTTTAAAGTTTTCAAGGGAGGCCGATAATTTTATATCTAAATTAAAGCTTAGGTTCTCCCCTTTCAGAAAAACACCATACTTTTGAATTTGGATAATTATTTCGTACCTTAAACGGCCTCCATGGACACTTAGCCCTCTGTAAAATACGGTCAACTTGCATGCGGTTTCACCGCAAACAATACAGAACTATACAGTCTTACGAAAAAAAACATTTCTAGGGTTGGGAATAACTTTTAAAGTTTTCAAAGGAGGCCGATAATTTTATATCTAAATTAAAGCTTAGGTTCTCCCCTTTCAGAAAAACACCATACTTTTGAATTTGGATAATTATTTCGTACCTTAAACGGCCTCCATGGACATAGCCCTCTGTAAAATACGGTCAACTTGCATGCGGTTTCACCGCAAACAATACAGAACTATACAGTCTTACGAAAAAAAACATTTCTATGGTTGGGAATAACTTTTAAAGTTTTCAATGAGGCCGATAATTTTATATCTAAATTAAAGCTTAGGTTCTCCCCTTTCAGAAAAACACCATACTTTTGAATTTGGATAATTATTTCGTACCTTAAACGGCCTCCATGGACACTTAGCCCTCTGTAAAATACCGTCAACTTGCATGCGGTTTCACCGCAAACAATACAGCACTATACAGTCTTACGAAAAAAAACATTTCTATGGTTGGGAATAACTTTTAAAGTTTTCAAGGGAGGCCGATAATTTTATATCTAAATTAAAGCTTAGGTTCTCCCCTTTCAGAAAAACACCATACTTTTGAATTTGGATAATTATTTCGTACCTTAAACGGCCTCCATGGACACTTAGCCCTCTGTAAAAAACGGTCAACTTGCATGCGGTTTCACCGCAAACAATACAGAACTATACAGTCTTACGAAAAAACATTTCTATGGTTGGGAATAACTTTTAAAGTTTTCAAGGGAGGCCGATAATTTTATATCTAAATTAAAGCTTAGGTTCTCCCCTTTCAGAAAAACACCATACTTTTGAATTTGGATAATTATTTCGTACCTTAAACGGCCTCCATGGACACTTAGCCCTCTGTAAAATACGGTCAACTTGCATGCGGTTTCACCGCAAACAATACAGAACTATACAGTCTTACGAAAAAAACATTTCTAGGGTTGGGAATAACTTTTAAAGTTTTCAAGGAAGGCCGATAATTTTATATCTAAATTAAAGCTTAGGTTCTCCCCTTTCAGAAAAACACCATACTTTTGAATTTGGATAATTATTTCGTACCTTAAACGGCCTCCATGGACACTTAGCCCTCTGTAAAATACGGTCAACTTGCATGCGGTTTCACCGCAAACAATACAGAACTATACAGTCTTACGAAAAAAACATTTCTATGGTTGGGAATAACTTTTAAAGTTTTCAAGGGAGGCCGATAATTTTATATCTAAATTAAAGCTTAGGTTCTCCCCTTTCAGAAAAACACCATACTTTTGAATTTGGATAATTATTTCGTACCTTAAACGGCCTCCATGGACACTTAGCCCTCTGTAAAATACAGTCAACTTGCATGCGGTTTCACCGCAAACAATACAGCACTATACAGTCTTACGAAAAAAAACATTTTTATGGTTGGGAATAACTTTTAAAGTTTTCAAGGGAGGCCGATAATTTTATATCTAAATTAAAGCTTAGGTTCTCCCCTTTCAGAAAAACACCATACTTTTGAATTTGGATAATTATTTCGTACCTTAAACGGCCTCCATGGACACTTAGCCCTCTGTAAAATACGGTCAACTTGCATGCGGTTTCACCGCAAACAATACAGAACTATACAGTCTTACGAAAAAACATTTCTATGGTTGGGAATAACTTTTAAAGTTTTCAAGGGAGGCCGATAATTTTATATCTAAATTAAAGCTTAGGTTCTCCCCTTTCAGAAAAACACCATACTTTTGAATTTGGATAATTATTTCGTACCTTAAACGGCCTCCATGGACACTTAGCCCTCTGTAAAATACGGTCAACTTGCATGCGGTTTCACCGCAAACAATACAGAACTATACAGTCTTACGAAAAAACATTTCTATGGTTGGGAATAACTTTTAAAGTTTTCAAGGGAGGCCGATAATTTTATATCTAAATTAAAGCTTAGGTTCTCCCCTTTCAGAAAAACACCATACTTTTGAATTTGGATAATTATTTCGTACCTTAAACGGCCTCCATGGACACTTAGCCCTCTGTAAAATACCGTCAACTTGCATGCGGTTTCACCGCAAACAATACAGAACTATACAGTCTTACGAAAAAAATATTTCTATGGTTGGGAATAACTTTTAAAGTTTTCAAGGGAGGCCGATAATTTTATATCTAAATTAAAGCTTAGGTTCTCCCCTTTCAGAAAAACACCATACTTTTGAATTTGGATAATTATTTCGTACCTTAAACGGCCTCCATGGACACTTAGCCCTCTGTAAAATACCGTCAACTTGCATGCGGTTTCACCGCAAACAATACAGAACTATACAGTCTTACGAAAAAAACATTTCTATGGTTGGGAATAACTTTTAAAGTTTTCAAGGGAGGCCGATAATTTTATATCTAAATTAAAGCTTAGGTTCTCCCCTTTCAGAAAAACACCATACTTTTGAATTTGGATAATTATTTCGTACCTTAAACGGCCTCCATGGACACTTAGCCCTCTGTAAAATACGGTCAACTTGCATGCGGTTTCACCGCAAACAATACAGCACTATACAGTCTTACGAAAAAAAAACATTTCTATGGTTGGGAATAACTTTTAAAGTTTTCAAGGGAGGCCGATAATTTTATATCTAAATTAAAGCTTAGGTTCTCCTCTTTCAGAAAAACACCATACTTTTGAATTTGGATAATTATTTCGTACCTTAAACGGCCTCCATGGACACTTAGCCCTCTGTAAAATACGGTCAACTTGCATGCGGTTTCACCGCAAACAATACAGCACTATACAGTCTTACGAAAAAACATTTCTATGGTTGGGAATAACTTTTAAAGTTTTCAAGGGAGGCCGATAATTTTATATCTAAATTAAAGCTTAGGTTCTCCCCTTTCAGAAAAACACCATACTTTTGAATTTGGATAATTATTTCGTACCTTAAACGGCCTCCATGGACACTTAGCCCTCTGTAAAATACCGTCAACTTGCATGCGGTTTCACCGCAAACAATACAGCACTATACAGTCTTACGAAAAAAAGTCATTTCTATGGTTGGGAATAACTTTTAAAGTTTTCAAGGGAGGCCGATAATTTTATATCTAAATTAAAGCTTAGGTTCTCCCCTTTCAGAAAAACACCATACTTTTGAATTTGGATAATTATTTCGTACCTTAAACGGCCTCCATGGACACTTAGCCCTCTGTAAAATACGGTCAACTTGCATGCGGTTTCACCGCAAACAATACAGCACTATACAGTCTTACGAAAAAAAACATTTTTATGGTTGGGAATAACTTTTAAAGTTTTCAAGGGAGGCCGATAATTTTATATCTAAATTAAAGCTTAGGTTCTCCACTTTCAGAAAAACACCATACTTTTGAATTTGGATAATTATTTCGTACCTTAAACGGCCTCCATGGACACTTAGCCCTCTGTAAAATACGGTCAACTTGCATGCGGTTTCACCGCAAACAATACAGAACTATACAGTCTTACGAAAAAACATTTCTATGGTTGGGAATAACTTTTAAAGTTTTCAAGGGAGGCCGATAATTTTATATCTAAATTAAAGCTTAGGTTCTCCCCTTTCAGAAAAACACCATACTTTTGAATTTGGATAATTATTTCGTACCTTAAACGGCCTCCATGGACACTTAGCCCTCTGTAAAATACGGTCAACTTGCATGCGGTTTCACCGCAAACAATACAGAACTATACAGTCTTACAAAAAAATTTCTATGGTTGGGAATAACTTTTAAAGTTTTCAAGGGAGGCCGATAATTTTATATCTAAATTAAAGCTTAGGTTCTCCCCTTTCAGAAAAACACCATACTTTTGAATTTGGATAATTATTTCGTACCTTAAACGGCCTCCATGGACATAGCCCTCTGTAAAATACCGGTCAACTTGCATGCGGTTTCACCGCAAACAATACAGAACTATACAGTCTTACGAAAAAAACATTTCTATGGTTGGGAATAACTTTTAAAGTTTTCAAGGGAGGCCGATAATTTTATATCTAAATTAAAGCTTAGGTTCTCCCCTTTCAGAAAAACACCATACTTTTGAATTTGGATAATTATTTCGTACCTTAAACGGCCTCCATGGACACTTAGCCCTCTGTAAAATACCGTCAACTTGCATGCGGTTTCACCGCAAACAATACAGAACTATACAGTCTTACGAAAAAAAACATTTCTAGGGTTGGGAATAACTTTTAAAGTTTTCAAGGGAGGCCGATAATTTTATATCTAAATTAAAGCTTAGGTTCTCAACTTTCAGAAAAACACCATACTTTTGAATTTGGATAATTATTTCGTACCTTAAACGGCCTCCATGGACACTAGCCCTCTGTAAAATACCGTCAACTTGCATGCGGTTTCACCGCAAACAATACAGCACTATACAGTCTTACGAAGAAAAAAACATTTCTATGGTTGGGAATAACTTTTAAAGTTTTCAAGGAAGGCCGATAATTTTATATCTAAATTAAAGCTTAGGTTCTCCCTTTCAGACAAACACCATACTTTTGAATTTGGATAATTATTTCGTACCTTAAACGGCCTCCATGGACACTTAGCCCTCTGTAAAATACGGTCAACTTGCATGCGGTTTCACCGCAAACAATACAGAACTATACAGTCTTACGAAAAAAACATTTCTATGGTTGGGAATAACTTTTAAAGTTTTCAAGGGAGGCCGATAATTTTATATCTAAATTAAAGCTTAGGTCTCCCCTTTCAGAAAAACACCATACTTTTGAATTTGGATAATTATTTCGTACCTTAAACGGCCTCCATGGACACTTAGCCCTCTGTAAAATACGGTCAACTTGCATGCGGTTTCACCGCAAACAATACAGAACTATACAGTGTTACAAAAAAACATTTCTATGGTTGGGAATAACTTTTAAAGTTTTCAAGGGAGGCCGATAATTTTATATCTAAATTAAAGCTTAGGTTCTCCCCTTTCAGAAAAACACCATACTTTTGAATTTGGATAATTATTTCGTACCTTAAACGGCCTCCATGGACACATAGCCCTCTGTAAAATACCGTCAACTTGCATGCGGTTTCACCGCAAACAATACAGAACTATACAGTTTTACAAAACAAACATTTCTATGGTTGGGAATAACTTTTAAAGTTTTCAAGGGAGGCCGATAATTTTATATCTAAATTAAAGCTTAGGTTCTCCCCTTTCAGAAAAACACCATACTTTTGAAATTTGGATAATCATTTCGTACCTTAAACGGCCTCCATGGACACTTAGCCCTCTGTAAAATACGGTCAACTTGCATGCGGTTTCACCGCAAACAATACAGCACTATACAGTTTTACAAAAAAAACATTTCTATGGTTGGGAATAACTTTTAAAGTTTTCAAGGGAGGCCGATAATTTTATATCTAAATTAAAGCTTAGGTTCTCCCCTTTCAGAAAAACACCATACTTTTGAATTTGGATAATTATTTCGTACCTTAAACGGCCTCCATGGAGACATAGCCCTCTGTAAAATACGGTCAACTTGCATGCGGTTTCACCGCAAACAATACAGAACTATACAGTCTTACGAAAAAAAACATTTCTATGGTTGGGAATAACTTTTAAAGTTTTCAAGGGAGGCCGATAATTTTATATCTAAATTAAAGCTTAGGTTCTCCCTTTCAGAAAAACACCATACTTTTGAATTTGGATAATTATTTCGTACCTTAAACGGCCTCCATGGACACTTAGCCCTCTGTAAAATACGGTCAACTTGCATGCGGTTTCACCGCAAACAATACAGCACTATACAGTCTTACGAAAAAAAACATTTTTATGGTTGGGAATAACTTTTAAAGTTTTCAAGGGAGGCCGATAATTTTATATCTAAATTAAAGCTTAGGTTCTCCCCTTTCAGAAAAACACCATACTTTTGAATTTGGATAATTATTTCGTACCTTAAACGGCCTCCATGGACACTTAGCCCTCTGTAAAATACGGTCAACTTGCATGCGGTTTCACCGCAAACAATACAGAACTATACAGTCTTACGAAAAAAAAACATTTCTATGGTTGGGAATAACTTTTAAAGTTTTCAAGGGAGGCCGATAATTTTATATCTAAATTAAAGCTTAGGTTCTCCCCTTTCAGAAAAACACCATACTTTTGAATTTGGATAATTATTTCGTACCTTAAACGGCCTCCATGGACACTTAGCCCTCTGTAAAATACCGTCAACTTGCATGCGGTTTCACCGCAAACAATACAGCACTATACAGTCTTACGAAAAAAAAACATTTCTATGGTTGGGAATAACTTTTAAAGTTTTCAAGGAAGGCCGATAATTTTATATCTAAATTAAAGCTTAGGTTCTCCCCTTTCAGAAAAACACCATACTTTTGAATTTGGATAATTATTTCGTACCTTAAACGGCCTCCATGGACACTTAGCCCTCTGTAAAATACGGTCAACTTGCATGCGGTTTCACCGCAAACAATACAGAACTATACAGTCTTACGAAAAAAACATTTCTATGGTTGGGAATAACTTTTAAAGTTTTCAAGGGAGGCCGATAATTTTATATCTAAATTAAAGCTTAGGTTCTCCCCTTTCAGAAAAACACCATACTTTTGAATTTGGATAATTATTTCGTACCTTAAACGGCCTCCATGGACACTTAGCCCTCTGTAAAAAACCGTCAACTTGCATGCGGTTTCACCGCAAACAATACAGAACTATACAGTCTTACGAAAAAAACATTTCTATGGTTGGGAATAACTTTTAAAGTTTTCAAGGCCGATAATTTTATATCTAAATTAAAGCTTAGGTTCTCCCTTTCAGAAAAACACCATACTTTTGAATTTGGATAATTATTTCGTACCTTAAACGGCCTCCATGGACATAGCCCTCTGTAAAATACGGTCAACTTGCATGCGGTTTCACCGCAAACAATACAGAACTATACAGTCTTACGAAAAAAACATTTCTATGGTTGGGAATAACTTTTAAAGTTTTCAAGGGAGGCCGATAATTTTATATCTAAATTAAAGCTTAGGTTCTCCCCTTTCAGAAAAACACCATACTTTTGAATTTGGATAATTATTTCGTACCTTAAACGGCCTCCATGGACACAGCCCTCTGTAAAATACGGTCAACTTGCATGCGGTTTCACCGCAAACAATACAGAACTATACAGTCTTACGAAAAAAACATTTCTATGGTTGGGAATAACTTTTAAAGTTTTCAAGGGAGGCCGATAATTTTATATCTAAATTAAAGCTTAGGTTCTCCCCTTTCAGAAAAACACCATACTTTTGAATTTGGATAATTATTTCGTACCTTAAACGGCCTCCATGGACACTTAGCCCTCTGTAAAATACGGTCAACTTGCATGCGGTTTCACCGCAAACAATACAGAACTATACAGTCTTACGAAAAAAACATTTCTATGGTTGGGAATAACTTTTAAAGTTTTCAAGGAGGCCGATAATTTTATATCTAAATTAAAGCTTAGGTTCTCCCCTTTCAGAAAAACACCATACTTTTGAATTTGGATAATTATTTCGTACCTTAAACGGCCTCCATGGACACTTAGCCCTCTGTAAAATACGGTCAACTTGCATGCGGTTTCACCGCAAACAATACAGAACTATACAGTCTTACGAAAAAAACATTTCTATGGTTGGGAATAACTTTTAAAGTTTTCAAGGGAGGCCGATAATTTTATATCTAAATTAAAGCTTAGGTTCTCCCCTTTCAGAAAAACACCATACTTTTGAATTTGGATAATTATTTCGTACCTTAAACGGCCTCCATGGACACTTAGCCCTCTGTAAAATACGGTCAACTTGCATGCGGTTTCACCGCAAACAATACAGCACTATACAGTCTTACGAAAAAAAATTTCTATGGTTGGGAATAACTTTTAAAGTTTTCAAGGGAGGCCGATAATTTTATATCTAAATTAAAGCTTAGGTTCTCCCCTTTCAGAAAAACACCATACTTTTGAATTTGGATAATTATTTCGTACCTTAAACGGCCTCCATGGACACTTAGCCCTCTGTAAAATACGGTCAACTTGCATGCGGTTTCACCGCAAACAATACAGAACTATACAGTCTTACGAAAAAAAACATTTCTATGGTTGGGAATAACTTTTAAAGTTTTCAAGGGAGGCCGATAATTTTATATCTAAATTAAAGCTTAGGTTCTCCCTTTCAGAAAAACACCATACTTTTGAATTTGGATAATTATTTCGTACCTTAAACGGCCTCCATGGACACTTAGCCCTCTGTAAAATACCGGTCAACTTGCATGCGGTTTCACCGCAAACAATACAGAACTATACAGTCTTACGAAAAAACATTTCTATGGTTGGGAATAACTTTTAAAGTTTTCAAGGGAGGCCGATAATTTTATATCTAAATTAAAGCTTAGGTTCTCCCCTTTCAGAAAAACACCATACTTTTGAATTTGGATAATTATTTCGTACCTTAAACGGCCTCCATGGACACTTAGCCCTCTGTAAAATACGGTCAACTTGCATGCGGTTTCACTGCAAACAATACAGAACTATACAGTGTTACAAAAAAACATTTCTAGGGTTGGGAATAACTTTTAAAGTTTTCAAGAGAGGCCGATAATTTTATATCTAAATTAAAGCTTAGGTTCTCCACTTTCAGAAAAACACCATACTTTTGAATTTGGATAATTATTTCGTACCTTAAACGGCCTCCATGGACACTTAGCCCTCTGTAAAATACGGTCAACTTGCATGCGGTTTCACCGCAAACAATACAGAACTATACAGTCTTACGAAAAAAAACATTTCTATGGTTGGGAATAACTTTTAAAGTTTTCAAGGGAGGCCGATAATTTTATATCTAAATTAAAGCTTAGGTTCTCCCCTTTCAGAAAAACACCATACTTTTGAATTTGGATAATTATTTCGTACCTTAAACGGCCTCCATGGACACTTAGCCCTCTGTAAAATACGGTCAACTTGCATGCGGTTTCACCGCAAACAATACAGAACTATACAGTCTTACGAAAAAAACATTTCTATGGTTGGGAATAACTTTTAAAGTTTTTAAGGGAGGCCGATAATTTTATATCTAAATTAAAGCTTAGGTTCTCCCCTTTCAGAAAAACACCATACTTTTGAATTTGGATAATTATTTCGTACCTTAAACGGCCTCCATGGACACTTAGCCCTCTTTAAAATACGGTCAACTTGCATGCGGTTTCACCGCAAACAATACAGAACTATACAGTCTTACGAAAAAAACATTTCTATGGTTGGGAATAACTTTTAAAGTTTTCAAAGGACGCCGATAATTTTATATCTAAATTAAAGCTTAGGTTCTCCCCTTTCAGAAAAACACCATACTTTTGAATTTGGTTAATTATTTCGTACCTTAAACGGCCTCCATGGACACTTAGCCCTCTGTAAAATACGGTCAACTTGCATGCGGTTTCACCGCAAACAATACAGAACTATACAGTCTTACGAAAAAAACATTTCTATGGTTGGGAATAACTTTTAAAGTTTTCAAGGGAGGCCGATAATTTTATATCTAAATTAAAGCTTAGGTTCTCCCCTTTCAGAAAAACACCATACTTTTGAATTTGGATAATTATTTCGTACCTTAAACGGCCTCCATGGACACTTAGCCCTCTGTAAAATACGGTCAACTTGCATGCGGTTTCACCGCAAACAATACAGAACTATACAGTCTTACGAAAAAAACATTTCTATGGTTGGGAATAACTTTTAAAGTTTTCAAGGGAGGCCGATATTTTTATATCTAAATTAAAGCTTAGGTTCTCCCTTTCAGAAAAACACCATACTTTTGAATTTGGATAATTATTTCGTACCTTAAACGGCCTCCATGGACACTTAGCCCTCTGTAAAATACGGTCAACTTGCATGCGGTTTCACCGCAAACAATACAGAACTATACAGTCTTACGAAAAAACATTTCTATGGTTGGGAATAACTTTTAAAGTTTTCAAGGGAGGCCGATAATTTTATATCTAAATTAAAGCTTATTTTCTCCAATTTCAGAAAAACACCATACTTTTGAATTTGGATAATTATTTCGTACCTTAAACGGCCTCCATGGACACTTAGCCCTCTGTAAAATACGGTCAACTTGCATGCGGTTTCACCGCAAACAATACAGCACTATACAGTCTTACGAAAAAAAACATTTCTATGGTTGGGAATAACTTTTAAAGTTTTCAAGGGAGGCCGATAATTTTTATATCTAAATTAAAGCTTAGGTTCTCCCCTTTCAGAAAAACACCATACTTTTGAATTTGGATAATTATTTCGTACCTTAAACGGCCTCCATGGACACTTAGCCCTCTGTAAAATACGGTCAACTTGCATGCGGTTTCACCGCAAACAATACAGAACTATACAGTTTTACAAAAAAAACATTTCTATGGTTGGGAATAACTTTTAAAGTTTTCAAGGAGGCCGATAATTTTATATCTAAATTAAAGCTTAGGTTCTCCCCTTTCAGAAAAACACCATACTTTTGAATTTGGATAATTATTTCGTACCTTAAACGGCCTCCATGGACACTTAGCCCTCTGTAAAATACCGGTCAACTTGCATGCGGTTTCACCGCAAACAATACAGAACTATACAGTCTTACGAAAAAACATTTCTATGGTTGGGAATAACTTTTAAAGTTTTCAAGGGAGGCCGATAATTTTATATCTAAATTAAAGCTTAGGTTCTCCCCTTTCAGAAAAACACCATACTTTTGAATTTGGATAATTATTTCGTACCTTAAACGGCCTCCATGGACACTTAGCCCTCTGTAAAATACGGTCAACTTGCATGCGGTTTCACCGCAAACAATACAGAACTATACAGTCTTACAAAAAAAACATTTCTATGGTTGGGAATAACTTTTAAAGTTTTCAAGGACGGCCGATAATTTTATATCTAAATTAAAGCTTAGGTTCTCCCCTTTCAGAAAAACACCATACTTTTGAATTTGGATAATTATTTCGTACCTTAAACGGCCTCCATGGACACTTAGCCCTCTGTAAAATACCGTCAACTTGCATGCGGTTTCACCGCAAACAATACAGAACTATACAGTCTTACGAAAAAACATTTCTATGGTTGGGAATAACTTTTAAAGTTTTCAAGGGAGGCCGATAATTTTATATCTAAATTAAAGCTTAGGTTCTCCCCTTTCAGAAAAACACCATACTTTTGAATTTGGATAATTATTTCGTACCTTAAACGGCCTCCATGGACACTTAGCCCTCTGTAAAATACCGTCAACTTGCATGCGGTTTCACCGCAAACAATACAGAACTATACAGTCTTACGAAAAAAACATTTCTATGGTTGGGAATAACTTTTAAAGTTTTCAAGAGAGGCCGATAATTTTATATCTAAATTAAAGCTTAGGTTCTCCCCTTTCAGACAAACACCATACTTTTGAATTTGGATAATTATTTCGTACCTTAAACGGCCTCCATGGACACTTAGCCCTCTGTAAAATACCGTCAACTTGCATGCGGTTTCACCGCAAACAATACAGAACTATACAGTCTTACGAAAAAAAACATTTCTAGGGTTGGGAATAACTTTTAAAGTTTTCAAGGGAGGCCGATAATTTTATATCTAAATTAAAGCTTAGGTTCTCCCCTTTCAGAAAAACACCATACTTTTGAATTTGGATAATTATTTCGTACCTTAAACGGCCTCCATGGACTTAGCCCTCTGTAAAATACGGTCAACTTGCATGCGGTTTCACCGCAAACAATACAGCACTATACAGTCTTACGAAAAAACATTTCTATGGTTGGGAATAACTTTTAAAGTTTTCAAGGGAGGCCGATAATTTTATATCTAAATTAAAGCTTAGGTTCTCCACTTTCAGAAAAACACCATACTTTTGAATTTGGATAATTATTTCGTACCTTAAACGGCCTCCATGGACACTTAGCCCTCTGTAAAATACGGTCAACTTGCATGCGGTTTCACCGCAAACAATACAGAACTATACAGTCTTACGAAAAAAACATTTCTAGGATTGGGAATAACTTTTAAAGTTTTCAAGGGAGGCCGATAATTTTATATCTAAATTAAAGCTTAGGTTCTCCCCTTTCAGAAAAACACCATACTTTTGAATTTGGATAATTATTTCGTACCTTAAACGGCCTCCATGGACACTTAGCCCTCTGTAAAATACGGTCAACTTGCATGCGGTTTCACCGCAAACAATACAGAACTATACAGTGTTACAAAAAAAACATTTCTATGGTTGGGAATAACTTTTAAAGTTTTCAAGGGAGGCCGATAATTTTATATCTAAATTAAAGCTTAGGTTCTCCCCTTTCAGAAAAACACCATACTTTTGAATTTGGATAATTATTTCGTACCTTAAACGGCCTCCATGGAGACATAGCCCTCTGTAAAATACGGTCAACTTGCATGCGGTTTCACCGCAAACAATACAGACATATACAGTCTTACGAAAAAAAACATTTCTATGGTTGGGAATAACTTTTAAAGTTTTCAGGGAGGCCGATAATTTTATATCTAAATTAAAGCTTAGGTTCTCCCCTTTCAGAAAAACACCATACTTTTGAATTTGGATAATTATTTCGTACCTTAAACGGCCTCCATGGACACTTAGCCCTCTGTAAAATACGGTCAACTTGCATGCGGTTTCACCGCAAACAATACAGAACTATACAGTCTTACGAAAAAAACATTTCTATGGTTGGGAATAACTTTTAAAGTTTTCAAGAGACGCCGATAATTTTATATCTAAATTAAAGCTTAGGTTCTCCCTTTCAGAAAAACACCATACTTTTGAATTTGGATAATTATTTCGTACCTTAAACGGCCTCCATGGACACTTAGCCCTCTGTAAAATACGGTCAACTTGCATGCGGTTTCACCGCAAACAATACAGAACTATACAGTCTTACGAAAAAAAACATTTCTATGGTTGGGAATAACTTTTAAAGTTTTCAAGGGAGGCCGATAATTTTATATCTAAATTAAAGCTTAGGTTCTCCCCTTTCAGAAAAACACCATACTTTTGAATTTGGATAATTATTTCGTACCTTAAACGGCCTCCATGGACACATAGCCCTCTGTAAAATACGGTCAACTTGCATGCGGTTTCACCGCAAACAATACAGAACTATACAGTCTTACGAAAAAACATTTCTATGGTTGGGAATAACTTTTAAAGTTTTCAAGGGAGGCCGATAATTTTATATCTAAATTAAAGCTTAGGTTCTCCCCTTTCAGAAAAACACCATACTTTTGAATTTGGATAATTATTTCGTACCTTAAACGGCCTCCATGGACACTTAGCCCTCTGTAAAATACGGTCAACTTGCATGCGGTTTCACCGCAAACAATACAGAACTATACAGTCTTACGAAAAAAACATTTCTATGGTTGGGAATAACTTTTAAAGTTTTCAAGGGAGGCCGATAATTTTATATCTAAATTAAAGCTTAGGTTCTCCCCTTTCAGAAAAACACCATACTTTTGAATTTGGATAATTATTTCGTACCTTAAACGGCCTCCATGGACACTTAGCCCTCTGTAAAATACGGTCAACTTGCATGCGGTTTCACCGCAAACAATACAGAACTATACAGTTTTACAAAAAAACATTTCTATGGTTGGGAATAACTTTTAAAGTTTTCAAGGGAGGCCGATAATTTTATATCTAAATTAAAGCTTAGGTTCTCCCCTTTCAGAAAAACACCATACTTTTGAATTTGGATAATTATTTCGTACCTTAAACGGCCTCCATGGACTTAGCCCTCTGTAAAATACGGTCAACTTGCATGCGGTTTCACCGCAAACAATACAACACTATACAGTCTTACGAAAAAAAAATTTCTATGGTTGGGAATAACTTTTAAAGTTTCCAAGGGAGGCCGATAATTTTATATCTAAATTAAAGCTTAGGTTCTCCCCTTTCAGAAAAAAACCATACTTTTGAATTTGGATAATTATTTCGTACCTTAAACGGCCTCCATGGACACTTAGCCCTCTGTAAAATACGGTCAACTTGCATGCGGTTTCACCGCAAACAATACAGAACTATACAGTCTTACGAAAAAAAACATTTCTAGGGTTGGGAATAACTTTTAAAGATTTCCAGGGAGGCCGATAATTTTATATCTAAATTAAAGCTTAGGTTCTCCCTTTCAGAAAAACACCATACTTTTGAATTTGGATAATTATTTCGTACCTTAAACGGCCTCCATGGACACTTAGCCCTCTGTAAAATACCGTCAACTTGCATGCGGTTTCACCGCAAACAATACAGAACTATACAGTCTTACGAAAAAACATTTCTATGGTTGGGAATAACTTTTAAAGTTTTCAAGGGAGGCCGATAATTTTATATCTAAATTAAAGCTTAGGTTCTCCCCTTTCAGAAAAACACCATACTTTTGAATTTGGATAATTATTTCGTACCTTAAACGGCCTCCATGGACACTTAGCCCTCTGTAAAATACGGTCAACTTGCATGCGGTTTCACCGCAAACAATACAGAACTATACAGTCTTACGAAAAAAACATTTCTATGGTTGGGAATAACTTTTAAAGTTTTCAAGGGAGGCCGATATTTTTATATCTAAATTAAAGCTTAGGTTCTCCCCTTTCAGAAAAACACCATACTTTTGAATTTGGATAATTATTTCGTACCTTAAACGGCCTCCATGGACATAGCCCTCTGTAAAATACCGGTCAACTTGCATGCGGTTTCACCGCAAACAATACAGAACTATACAGTCTTACGAAAAAACATTTCTATGGTTGGGAATAACTTTTAAAGTTTTCAAGGGAGGCCGATAATTTTATATCTAAATTAAAGCTTAGGTTCTCCCCTTTCAGAAAAACACCATACTTTTGAATTTGGATAATTATTTCGTACCTTAAACGGCCTCCATGGACACTTAGCCCTCTGTAAAATACGGTCAACTTGCATGCGGTTTCACTGCAAACAATACAGAACTATACAGTCTTACAAAAAAAACATTTCTATGGTTGGGAATAACTTTTAAAGTTTTCAAGGGAGGCCGATAATTTTATATCTAAATTAAAGCTTAGGTTCTCCCCTTTCAGAAAAACACCATACTTTTGAATTTGGATAATTATTTCGTACCTTAAACGGCCTCCATGGACACTTTAATAGCCCTCTGTAAAATACGGTCAACTTGCATGCGGTTTCACCGCAAACAATACAGAACTATACAGTCTTACGAAAAAAACATTTCTATGGTTGGGAATAACTTTTAAAGTTTTCAAGGGAGGCCGATAATTTTATATCTAAATTAAAGCTTAGGTTCTCCCCTTTCAGAAAAACACCATACTTTTGAATTTGGATAATTATTTCGTACCTTAAACGGCCTCCATGGACACTTAGCCCTCTGTAAAATACGGTCAACTTGCATGCGGTTTCACCGCAAACAATACAGAACTATACAGTCTTTCAAAAAAAACATTTCTAGGGTTGGGAATAACTTTTAAAGTTTTTAAAGGAGGCCGATAATTTTATATCTAAATTAAAGCTTAGGTTCTCCCCTTTCAGAAAAACACCATACTTTTGAATTTGGATAATTATTTCGTACCTTAAACGGCCTCCATGGACACTTAGCCCTCTGTAAAATACCGTCAACTTGCATGCGGTTTCACCGCAAACAATACAGAACTATACAGTCTTACGAAAAAACATTTCTATGGTTGGGAATAACTTTTAAAGTTTTCAAGGGAGGCCGATAATTTTATATCTAAATTAAAGCTTAGGTTCTCCCCTTTCAGAAAAACACCATACTTTTGAATTTGGATAATTATTTCGTACCTTAAACGGCCTCCATGGACACTTAGCCCTCTGTAAAATACGGTCAACTTGCATGCGGTTTCTCTGCAAACAATACAGAACTATACAGTGTTACAAAAAAAACATTTCTATGGTTGGGAATAACTTTTAAAGTTTTTAAGGGAGGCCGATAATTTTATATCTAAATTAAAGCTTAGGTTCTCCCCTTTCAGAAAAACACCATACTTTTGAATTTGGATAATTATTTCGTACCTTAAACGGCCTCCATGGACACTTAGCCCTCTGTAAAATACGGTCAACTTGCATGCGGTTTCACCGCAAACAATACAGAAATATAGTCTTACAAAAAAAACACATTTCTATGGTTGGGAATAACTTTTAAAGTTTTCAAGGGAGGCCGATAATTTTATATCTAAATTAAAGCTTAGGTTCTCCCCTTTCAAAAAAACACCATACTTTTCAATTTGGATAATTATTTCGTACCTTAAACGGCCTCCATGGACAATTAGCCCTCTGTAAAATACGGTCAACTTGCATGCGGTTTCACCGCAAACAATACAGCACTATACAGTCTTACGAAAAAAAACATTTTTATGGTTGGGAATAACTTTTAAAGTTTTCAAGGGAGGCCGATAATTTTATATCTAAATTAAAGCTTAGGTTCTCCCCTTTCAGAAAAACACCATACTTTTGAATTTGGATAATTATTTCGTACCTTAAACGGCCTCCATGGACACAGTCCTCTGTAAAATACAGTCAACTTGCATGCGATTTCACCGCAAACAATACAGAACTATACAGTCTTACAAAAAAAAATTTCTATGGTTGGGAATAACTTTTAATTTTTTAAGGGAGGCCGATAATTTTATATCTAAATTAAAGCTTAGGTTCTCCCCTTTCAGAAAAACACCATACTTTTGAATTTGGATAATTATTTCGTACCTTAAACGGCCTCCATGGACACTTAGCCCTCTGTAAAATACCGTCAACTTGCATGCGGTTTCACCGCAAACAATACAGAACTATACAGTCTTACGAAAAAAAACATTTCTATGGTTGGGAATAACTTTTAAAGTTTTCAAGGGAGGCCGATAATTTTATATCTAAATTAAAGCTTAGGTTCTCCCCTTTCAGAAAAACACCATACTTTTGAATTTGGATAATTATTTCGTACCTTAAACGGCCTCCATGGACACTTAGCCCTCTGTAAAATACGGTCAACTTGCATGCGGTTTCACCGCAAACAATACAGAACTATACAGTCTTACAAAAAAAACATTTCTATGGTTGGGAATAACTTTTAAAGTTTTCAAGGGAGGCCGATAATTTTATATCTAAATTAAAGCTTAGGTTCTCCCGTTTCAGAAAAACACCATACTTTTGAATTTGGATAATTATTTCGTACCTTAAACGGCCTCCATGGACACTTAGCCCTCTGCAAAATACGGTCAACTTGCATGCGGTTTCACCGCAAACAATACAGCACTATACAGTCTTACAAAAAAACATTTCTATGGTTGGGAATAACTTTTAAAGTTTTCAAGGGAGGCCGATAATTTTATATCTAAATTAAAGCTTAGGTTCTCCCCTTTCAGAAAAACACCATACTTTTGAATTTGGATAATTATTTCGTACCTTAAACGGCCTCCATGGACACTTAGCCCTCTGTAAAATACCGTCAACTTGCATGCGGTTTCACCGCAAACAATACAGAACTATACAGTCTTACGAAAAAAACATTTCTATGGTTGGGAATAACTTTTAAAGTTTTCAAGGGAGGCCGATAATTTTATATCTAAATTAAAGCTTAGGTTCTCCCTTTCAGAAAAACACCATACTTTTGAATTTGGATAATTATTTCGTACCTTAAACGGCCTCCATGGACACTTAGCCCTCTGTAAAATACGGTCAACTTGCATGCGGTTTCACCGCAAACAATACAGAACTATACAGTGTTACAAAAAAAAACTTTTCTAGGGTTGGGAATAACTTTTAAAGTTTTTAAGGGAGGCCGATAATTTTATATCTAAATTAAAGCTTAGGTTCTCCCCTTTCAGAAAAACACCATACTTTTGAATTTGGATAATTATTTCGTACCTTAAACGGCCTCCATGGACACTTAGCCCTCTGTAAAATACGGTCAACTTGCATGCGGTTTCACCGCAAACAATACAGCACTATACAGTCTTACGAAAAAAAACATTTCTATGGTTGGGAATAACTTTTAAAGTTTTCAAGGGAGGCCGATAATTTTATATCTAAATTAAAGCTTAGGTTCTCCCCTTTCAGAAAAACACCATACTTTTGAATTTGGATAATTATTTCGTACCTTAAACGGCCTCCATGGACACTTAGCCCTCTGTAAAATACGGTCAACTTGCATGCGGTTTCACCGCAAACAATACAGAACTATACAGTCTTACGAAAAAAACATTTCTATGGTTGGGAATAACTTTTAAATTTTCAAGTGAGGCCGATAATTTTATATCTAAATTAAAGCTTAGGTTCTCCCCTTTCAGAAAAACACCATACTTTTGAATTTGGATAATTATTTCGTACCTTAAACGGCCTCCATGGACACTTAGCCCTCTGTAAAATACGGTCAACTTGCATGCGGTTTCACCGCAAACAATACAGCACTATACAGTCTTACAAAAAAAACATTTCTATGGTTGGGAATAACTTTTAAAGTTTTCAAGGGAGGCCGATAATTTTATATCTAAATTAAAGCTTAGGTTCTCCCCTTTCAGAAAAACACCATACTTTTGAATTTGGATAATTATTTCGTACCTTAAACGGCCTCCATGGAGACATAGCCCTCTGTAAAATACGGTCAACTTGCATGCGGTTTCACCGCAAACAATACAGCACTATACAGTCTTACGAAAAAAAACATTTCTATGGTTGGGAATAACTTTTAAAGTTTTCAAGGGAGGCCGATAATTTTATATCTAAATTAAAGCTTAGGTTCTCCCCTTTCAGAAAAACACCATACTTTTGAATTTGGATAATTATTTCGTACCTTAAACGGCCTCCATGGACACTTAGCCCTCTGTAAAATACGGTCAACTTGCATGCGGTTTCACCGCAAACAATACAGAACTATACAGTCTTACGAAAAAAACATTTCTAGGGTTGGGAATAACTTTTAAAGTTTTTAAGGGAGGCCGATAATTTTATATCTAAATTAAAGCTTAGGTTCTCCCCTTTCAGAAAAACACCATACTTTTGAATTTGGATAATTATTTCGTACCTTAAACGGCCTCCATGGACACTTAGCCCTCTGTAAAATACCGTCAACTTGCATGCGGTTTCACCGCAAACAATACAGCACTATACAGTCTTACGAAAAAAAACATTTCTATGGTTGGGAATAACTTTTAAAGTTTTCAAGGGAGGCCGATAATTTTATATCTAAATTAAAGCTTAGGTTCTCCCCTTTCAGAAAAACACCATACTTTTGAATTTGGATAATTATTTCGTACCTTAAACGGCCTCCATGGACACTTAGCCCTCTGTAAAATACGGTCAACTTGCATGCGGTTTCTCTGCAAACAATACAGAACTATACAGTCTTACGAAAAAAACATTTCTATGGTTGGGAATAACTTTTAAAGTTTTCAAGGGAGGCCGATATTTTTATATCTAAATTAAAGCTTAGGTTCTCCCCTTTCAGAAAAACACCATACTTTTGAATTTGGATAATTATTTCGTACCTTAAACGGCCTCCATGGACACTTAGCCCTCTGTAAAATACGGTCAACTTGCATGCGGTTTCACCGCAAACAATACAGAACTATACAGTCTTACGAAAAAACATTTCTATGGTTGGGAATAACTTTTAAAGTTTTCATTTGAGGCAGATAATTTTATATCTATATTAAAGATTAGGTTCTCCCTTTCAGAAAAACACCATACTTTTGAATTTGGATAATTATTCGTACCTTAAACGGCCTCCATGGACTTAGCCCTCTGTAAAATACGGTCAACTTGCATGCGGTTTCACTGCAAACAATACAGAACTATACAGTCTTACAAAAAAAACTTTTCTAGGGTTGGGAATAACTTTTAAAGTTTTCAAGGGAGGCCGATAATTTTATATCTAAATTAAAGCTTAGGTTCTCCCCTTTCAGAAAAACACCATACTTTTGAATTTGGATAATTATTTCGTACCTTAAACGGCCTCCATGGACATAGCCCTCTGTAAAATACGGTCAACTTGCATGCGGTTTCACCGCAAACAATACAGAACTATACAGTCTTACGAAAAAAACATTTCTATGGTTGGGAATAACTTTTAAAGTTTTCAAGGGAGGCCGATAATTTTATATCTAAATTAAAGCTTAGGTTCTCCCCTTTCAGAAAAACACCATACTTTTGAATTTGGATAATTATTTCGTACCTTAAACGGCCTCCATGGACACTTAGCCCTCTGTAAAATACGGTCAACTTGCATGCGGTTTCACCGCAAACAATACAGAACTATACAGTGTTACAAAAAAAAATCTAGGGTTGGAAATAACTTTTAAAGTCTTTAAGGGAGGCCGATAATTTTATATCTAAATTAAAGCTTAGGTTCTCCCCTTTCAGAAAAACACCATACTTTTGAATTTGGATAATTATTTCGTACCTTAAACGGCCTCCATGGACACTTAGCCCTCTGTAAAATACGGTCAACTTGCATGCGGTTTCACCGCAAACAATACAGAACTATACAGTCTTACGAAAAAACATTTCTATGGTTGGGAATAACTTTTAAAGTTTTCAAGGGAGGCCGATAATTTTATATCTAAATTAAAGCTTAGGTTCTCCCCTTTCAGAAAAACACCATACTTTTGAATTTGGATAATTATTTCGTACCTAAAACGGCCTCCATGGACACTTAGCCCTCTGTAAAATACGGTCAACTTGCATGCGGTTTCACCGCAAACAATACAGCACTATACAGTCTTACGAAAAAAAAAACATTTCTATGGTTGGGAATAACTTTTAAAGTTTTCAAGGGAGGCCGATAATTTTATATCTAAATTAAAGCTTAGGTTCTCCCCTTTCAGAAAAACACCATACTTTTGAATTTGGATAATTATTTCGTACCTTAAACGGCCTCCATGGACATAGCCCTCTGTAAAATACGGTCAACTTGCATGCGGTTTCACCTCAAACAATACAGAACTATACAGTATTAATAAAAAAACATTTCTATGGTTGGGAATAACTTTTAAAGTTTTAAGGGAGGCCGATAATTTTATATCTAAATTAAAGCTTAGGTTCTCCCCTTTCAGAAAAACACCATACTTTTGAATTTGGATAATTATTTCGTACCTTAAACGGCCTCCATGGACACAGCCCTCTGTAAAATACGGTCAACTTGCATGCGGTTTCACCGCAAACAATACAGAACTATACAGTCTTACGAAAAAAACATTTCTATGGTTGGGAATAACTTTTAAAGTTTTCAAGGCAGGCCGATATTTTTATATCTAAATTAAAGCTTAGGTTCTCCCCTTTCAGAAAAACACCATACTTTTGAATTTGGATAATTATTTCGTACCTTAAACGGCCTCCATGGACACTTAGCCCTCTGTAAAATACGGTCAACTTGCATGCGGTTTCACTGCAAACAATACAGAACTATACAGTCTTACGAAAAAAACATTTCTATGGTTGGGAATAACTTTTAAAGTTTTCAAGGCAGGCCGATATTTTTATATCTAAATTAAAGCTTAGGTTCTTCCCTTTCAGAAAAACACCATACTTTTGAATTTGGATAATTATTTCGTACCTTAAACGGCCTCCATGGACACTTAGCCCTCTGTAAAATACCGTCAACTTGCATGCGGTTTCACCGCAAACAATACAGAACTATACAGTCTTACGAAAAAAAACATTTCTATGGTTGGGAATAACTTTTAAAGTTTTCAAGGGAGGCCGATAATTTTATATCTAAATTAAAGCTTAGGTTCTCCCCTTTCAGACAAACACCATACTTTTGAATTTGGATAATTATTTCGTACCTTAAACGGCCTCCATGGACACTTAGCCCTCTGTAAAATACGGTCAACTTGCATGCGGTTTCACCGCAAACAATACAGAACTATACAGTCTTACGAAAAAAAACATTTTTATGGTTGGGAATAACTTTTAAAGTTTTCAAGGGAGGCCGATAATTTTATATCTAAATTAAAGCTTAGGTTCTCCCCTTTCAGAAAAACACCATACTTTTGAATTTGGATAATTATTTCGTACCTTAAACGGCCTCCATGGACAATTAGCCCTCTGTAAAATACGGTCAACTTGCATGCGGTTTCACCGCAAACAATACAGCACTATACAGTCTTACGAAAAAAAACATTTTTATGGTTGGGAATAACTTTTAAAGTTTTCAAGGGAGGCCGATAATTTTATATCTAAATTAAAGCTTAGGTTCTCCCCTTTCAGAAAAACACCATACTTTTGAATTTGGATAATTATTTCGTACCTTAAACGGCCTCCATGGACACAGTCCTCTGTAAAATACGGTCAACTTGCATGCGGTTTCACCGCAAACAATACAGAACTATACAGTCTTAAGAAAAAAAACTTTTCTAGCGTTGGGAATAACTTTTAAAGTTTTCAAGGGAGGCCGATAATTTTATATCTAAATTAAATCTTAAGTTCTAAACTTTCAGAAAAACACCATACTTTTGAATTTGGATAATTATTTCGTACCTTAAACGGCCTCCATGGACACTTAGCCCTCTGTAAAATACGGTCAACTTGCATGCGGTTTCACCGCAAACAATACAGAACTATACAGTCTTACGAAAAAAAACATTTCTATGGTTGGGAATAACTTTTAAAGTTTTCAAGGGAGCCGATAATTTTATATCTAAATTAAAGCTTAGGTTCTCCCCTTTCAGAAAAACACCATACTTTTGAATTTGGATAATTATTTCGTACCTTAAACGGCCTCCATGGACACTTAGCCCTCTGTAAAATACGGTCAACTTGCATGCGGTTTCACCGCAAACAATACAGCACTATACAGTCTTACGAAAAAAAAACATTTCTATGGTTGGGAATAACTTTTAAAGTTTTCAAGGAAGGCCGATAATTTTATATCTAAATTAAAGCTTAGGTTCTCCCCTTTCAGAAAAACACCATACTTTTGAATTTGGATAATTATTTCGTACCTTAAACGGCCTCCATGGACACTTAGCCCTCTGTAAAATACGGTCAACTTGCATGCGGTTTCACCGCAAACAATACAGAACTATACAGTCTTACGAAAAAAAAAACATTTCTATGGTTGGGAATAACTTTTAAAGTTTTCAAGGGAGGCCGATAATTTTATATCTAAATTAAAGCTTAGGTTCTCCCCTTTCAGAAAAACACCATACTTTTGAATTTGGATAATTATTTCGTACCTTAAACGGCCTCCATGGACACTTAGCCCTCTGTAAAATACGGTCAACTTGCATGCGGTTTCACCGCAAACAATACAGAACTATACAGTCTTACGAAAAAAACATTTCTAGGGTTGGGAATAACTTTTAAAGTTTTTAAGGGAGGCCGATAATTTTATATCTAAATTAAAGCTTAGGTTCTCCCCTTTCAGAAAAACACCATACTTTTGAATTTGGATAATTATTTCGTACCTTAAACGGCCTCCATGGACACTTAGCCCTCTGTAAAATACGGTCAACTTGCATGCGGTTTCACCGCAAACAATACAGCACTATACAGTCTTACGGAAAAAAAACATTTCTATGGTTGGGAATAACTTTTAAAGTTTTCAAGGGAGGCCGATAATTTTATATCTAAATTAAAGCTTAGGTTCTCCCCTTTCAGACAAACACCATACTTTTGAATTTGGATAATTATTTCGTACCTTAAACGGCCTCCATGGACACTTAGCCCTCTGTAAAATACGGTCAACTTGCATGCGGTTTCACCGCAAACAATACAGAACTATACAGTCTTACGAAAAAACATTTCTATGGTTGGGAATAACTTTTAAAGTTTTCAAGGGAGGCCGATAATTTTATATCTAAATTAAAGCTTAGGTTCTCCCCTTTCAGAAAAACACCATACTTTTGAATTTGGATAATTATTTCGTACCTTAAACGGCCTCCATGGACACTTAGCCCTCTGTAAAATACGGTCAACTTGCATGCGGTTTCACTGCAAACAATACAGAACTATACAGTGTTACAAAAAAAACTTTTCTAGGGTTGGGAATAACTTTTAAAGTTTTTAAGGACGGCCGATAATTTTATATCTAAATTAAAGCTTAGGTTCTCCCCTTTCAGAAAAACACCATACTTTTGAATTTGGATAATTATTTCGTACCTTAAACGGCCTCCATGGACACTTAGCCCTCTGTAAAATACCGTCAACTTGCATGCGGTTTCACCGCAAACAATACAAAACTATACAGTCTTACGAAAAAAACATTTCTATGGTTGGGAATAACTTTTAAAGTTTTCAAAGGAGGCCGATAATTGTATATCTAAATTAAAGCTTAGGTTCTCCCTTTCAGACAAACACCATACTTTTGAATTTGGATAATTATTTCGTACCTTAAACGGCCTCCATGGACACTTAGCCTCTGTCTGTAAAATACGGTCAACTTGCATGCGGTTTCACCGCAAACAATACAGAACTATACAGTCTTACAAAAAAAAACATTTCTAGGGTCTAAATTAAAGCTTAGGTTCTCCCTTCAGAAACACCATACTTTTGAATTTGGATAATTATTTCGTACCTTAAACGGCCCTCCATGGACACTTAGCCCTCTGTAAAAATACCGTCAACTTGCATGCGGTTTCACCGCAAACAATACAGAACTATACAGGTCTTACGAAAAAACATTTCTATGGTTGGGAATAACTTTTAAAGTTTTTCAAGGGCCGATAATTTTATATCTAAATTAAACTTGGGTTCTCCCTTTCAGAAAAACCATACTTTTGAATTTGGATAATTATTTCGTACCTTAAACGGCCTCCATGGACACTTAGCCCTCTGTAAAATACCGGTCAACTTGCATGCGGTTTCACCGCAAACAATACGAAACTATACAGTGTTACAAAAAAACTTTTCTAGATTTGGGCCTTTTAAAGTTTTAAAGGCCGATAATTTGATATCTAAATTAAAACAGGTTCTCCCACTCAGAAAACACCAAATACTTTTGAATTTGGATAATTATTTCGTACATAAACGGCTTTCTATGGTTAGGCATCTTAAATTTAAACTGCCGGATTTTATATCAAATTAAACTGTTACTCTTTCAGAAAAAACATTTCTTGTTTTGGGAAATAATTTTAAGTTTTCAAGGATGATTTTCCATGGACTTTAAACCTAGATTCTCAACTTTCATGGGTTTCCCCAAATACTATTAATTGATAATATTCTTACCTTAAACGCTTCTATGTTGGGAACTTTAAAGTTTCAAGGAGGCCGATAATTTATCTCAAATTAAAAGCTAGGTTCCCTTTCGAAAAACAATCTTTTGAATAATTATTTCAGGTAAACGGCCTCATGGAACTACTCAAAGTCCTTCACACCCTCTTTCATTGATAACATCACTAGACCTATGTGCTTAG
>JAQQFT010000321.1:0-30637 GCA_029582265.1 Zoroaster sp. YZ-2022 | reverse complement strand
TTTTTTTTAAAGAAATTTGTTAATTGTCAAAAATATTAAAAAAAGGGACCCCATTGCCCTTTTCTTCCCGTCCAAACGGAAGTCTTTTTAAATTTTAAAAAAAATATATTTCAACAACCACAACAGGTAAAAACTTGAAGTTTGATGGTGAGGATGAAAAAGACTAATTGGGTACAATTAACATAACTCAATTGAGTTTCCCACATGGTGTCCCCCAATTTGTCTTACTCACAAAGGAATTTTCCAAAATTTTACCATTGGACGTTAATTGTCAAAAATATTTAAAAAAAGGTGACCCAATTGCCCTTTTACATCTCCAACACCAGATTTTTGGTAAAGACAACCTAATTTATTGTTTTTTTTTTGGCCAAAGTACAAAATGCCCTTTTAATTTTAATTAAATAACTTTTGGGTTTGCCCTTTCTTCATGAGAATCAAATGTTACAGAAACCAAGATTAAAATTTCATTTATTTTTGTGTTGGAGGAGAAAATAGAAAAATAATGCTTGAGTTTTTGTATTTATTGATGGGGAAAAGGCAAACTGGGATGATCTTTTTGGGAAGGTACATTGGTATTTATATTAGAGGGGGTTTTGGGTGTTTTTGGGACCCTTTTCATTTTTTGGACACCCTTTTTCCCCCGTCATTTACATGAAAAAAGTATTGAAAACAAGGGGACCCCCTGTTTTGAAATTTCCAGCAGATTTGACACCCCAGTTTTTGGTGTACTTTTATTTCAACATTTTTTTCTCAAAATAATCTTAAAATTTCACAGGTGTTTTTTTGAGAAAAATGAAAATTTTATAAAACAATTATGTTTGCTCAGATGACAGTTTTTCAGATGCAAATTGCAGAATGTTTTAATAAGTTCTCTGTTTAAACCCAAGGCCTTTTTTTTAAGAATTAATTTGTTTTATTTTTTTGAAAAAAAATAGATGAAAAAAATTTTCCGGATTTTTTAAACCCAAATCTCAAACCAAGCAAGTTTTTGAGAAACCAAAAGGGGGCAGACACCCCCCCCCTGTCATAACCCATGTTTGTAATTAATTTGGTTTGAGTGAAACCCCCCAAAAAAAAGTTCGGGCAAAGTTTGGGGGATGATTTTTTGTTCCGATGTAAAAAGAAACTGGTGCAGAAAAGTGTTATTCCCTTCAAAATGCCATCTCCCTGATTAGTAATCAGGGAATGGTCCCCTGAAAAGGGAAAAGTCCATAAAATTTTCAAAAACATTGCCCCCCCCCCAAACCACGAAGATGAATGTTTTTAATTCCCAAAACAGGCATGTTTGAAATGTAAAGGTGCCTAAAAAGTTTGTGTGAGGTAGAGGCTTTACTGAGTGGCGTTTAAGATTTTTAAAAGAGCCACGACGAATTCCAAAGGCCCGCAAACCCCCGGCTGACCCTTTGTTAAAGGGGGAATGCCACCCCACACCCGTGACGAGGGGGAACAGATGAGGGGGAGGGTGGGGGTTGGCGGTGTTCGGGCTCTCCCCGCAGATTTACTGAATGAAACCATTTTCAAAAAAAGAAGGAGAGGAGAGTAGAAAAAAATTGTCTGTGTATCTTTTTTTATTAAATTTTGAGAATTAACTATTGAAAAACAACAAATTTTGAAATTTCTTTTTGACCGGAATTCGAAGGATTGGCATTCCATGATTGTAAACAAAACACATCATTGTAAAGAGAATAATCAAGTTTTTGATGATCCCCTTCACGTAATGATGAAGAAACAAGAGATATTTTCCATAAAATTTTACGAATTTTTTTGGGGGGTTTTACCTTTCAAAAATTTAAAAATCGGAAAAATTAAAAGAAGATGTTTTTTAATAATTTTTTTCATTAAAAAAAATGTTGTTTGGGCAATAATTAAAATGGGGCATTTTCCTGTTTTTTATAAAAATGTTTATAAATGTTCATTTTTAAACCAAAAAGTAACCCTGATTAATCCTATGAGTCATATAAAAAACAATTAAAAGCCCAACCGGGCCTGCTAAATGTTCCAAGACTTTAAATGGGCTGTTTGGCCTTGTTTGGGGAATTCCCTAAGATGGAGGCAGAATGAGACCATTGGTACCACGGATCCAGAGGTATGAGAATCACGGGGAGGGGGTGCGAAGAAGGGTCGATCGCCCAGGCAAAACTCGGATGCAGAGACCATTCCCGGGGATGGCAGTTCAACCGAGGAATATTAAATGAAAAAGATAGTTTTTACACAATGTGTCACAAAGATTTTTTTCAACTAGTTTATGTTAAAACCCAAACGGTGACGAATTTTAACTGTGCAGAGGTGGATCCACCGGGGTGGATAATAGGAAGGGGGAAACAACAAAAAAAACACATTCAAGGTATATTACAATCGTTATTATAAAAAAGAAGCTCGGGGAACCCTGATTCACCAATGGACGATTTTTGTGTGTGCCCAAAAAAGTTTTGGTGGCCCAGAATTTTTTTAAAGGGTTTTCAGGGAGCGAGATTTACAATGAAGATACCTGATTGTTAAAAAAAATTTTCATAAAAGTTAGAGTTTTTTAATTTTTTATTGCCCCCCGAAAAATTTAATGACGGGTTTTTCAAACATAATTTGATTATTACATTTTTTTTTAATTACCCCAAAATTTATCAAAATGGAGGGGAAAAGGAGGTAATTTTTTCCGCCCAAATTTTTTAGGGAAAATTTTGGGGAAAAAAATTTAAATTTTAAAATTTAAAAATAAAAAATCAACCAAATTAGTTTGTATGCTCCATGTCCATTCACGTTGAAACATTTTTTGGTCGGTTTCAAAAAAAAAAACCCTTTAAAATTAAGTGAGGGATGAAGGGGCCCCTTTATTGTTTTTTATGTAAAAACCCGAAACACGATTTTTCACTTTAACTAAAAATATTCAGGTTCCCAAACATTGTCATAACCCAGGCCTCCAACCACCCCCAATTTTAAAACCAACCGATCCAAAAGATGCGACACTGAAATTATCGGAAAAATCTAAATTTTTGGACAATGGGGGGTGGGGGGGGAACTGTTTGGGGGAGCACCCAGTTAATGTAAAAAAATAGCCCTCCCAGCACCTATGCCCCCGTATTTCCTGATGAGCGGCGGAAAGATGCTGGTTTTTGGGTCGCAAGGTGGTTTGTTGCCGAATCTCGGGCTAACGTTATCTGGCCAACCCAGAAAAGGTGGTTGAGGGCCGAGAGCACCCAAAAGGGTGGTAGAAATTTGATTCCCTGAGGATGAAGAAAAACATGTTTAAAAAATACTTTTTTTTATTGATTATGGGGAAAAATTGAGGGGAAAAGATTAAAATATGGGAAAATTCTTATTCAGTATATATTCGTTGTGTCCTTTTAAACAAAACACTTAAATAAAAGAAATATGCCGAAAAATTACCAGGTAAATATAACTGTTTTTGTTGGGATTAAAAAAAAGGTTAAACTTTATTGAAACCATTTAAAAAAAAACCCATTTATTTTTAAAACCCTTTGGAAATTTGGAAAAGGTTTCAGACAAACAAAAAAAGAAATTAAAAAATTGCGTTTTTGGGGAAATTTTGAAAGTTTATTTCACTTCTTTCTAACGACAAATTTTAAAAGGGCCCCATCATCGCAGGAACCCCAAATCCCCCGACAGGAAAACCTGTAGATATGTCCAAACGCCGACCACGTGATTTTCCGTACCGGTTTTTTTGCCCAAATTCCAACTCTTTTTCTGATGACTTATTTTTATAGATATGAAATTAGACAAGTCTGACATCAAAAAAAGTGTTCTCCTTCCATCAGTATAATGTCTGGCTTGATTGAAAATTTTTCAAATAAGGAATTTTTTCGATTGTGTGCAAAAAAAGATTCGTGGGGGAAAAAAACGGGCCCCTTTTTTGGCACCGCCTGGCTGCCACTGGGATGAATTTTCCAGATTTTAAGAGGGAAAAAATTTTAAAAAACTTTTATTTAAAATTTGTGATGAACCCCCAAGCCCTGTCGAACCTCCCCAACCCCGGGGCCCCGGAGGCCCCAAGATACCAGCCCTTTTTTCAACGGGAAGAATTTGTTGTTTTGGGGGTTACAAACCCGGAAGGCATAATAGTAATTTTCGTTGAATGTTTCCCAATTAGAAAATGGTTTTTTTGGGATAATTTCATGTGAATTTAACCGAAAATTTCAAAAATTTTTTTTATATATTATTGATATATTTTAAAAAGGTTTTAAAGACAATAATAATAATAAAAAGAAGATTTATAATGCGCACATATCCACCAAGAAGTGCTAAAGCTTAAGTAAATAAGACATCAACAAAGCAAACAAAAATAGAAAATGCAATATATTAAAAAAAAGATTTAAAAATGCATAAATGAATTTATATCCTTAAGGCCCAACAAAGATGAGTTTAAATTTTTTTTTAAGGATAAAATTTTAAAATTCACGAATGTAAGGGGAAACATTCCAAAGGGTAGAGCCCAACTTCAAAAGATCTGTCCCCCCAAGAATGTTTAGACTTTTGTTCCCAGAAAATTTTGCACTGAACGAAAATTTGGGGGGGAAATTTTCAAAAGTCGATATAAAACGGTACAATCTTAAAGATTTGAAAACGAAAACAATTTTATAAATAATATGATATTTTAAAAAAAGCAGATTTTTTCAGGATGGGGTGATAGAAGTTTTTTTAGAGAGAGTCACAAACGGCGGGTTTTTTTAATTTTTTGTAGTCGCGGGATCCGAGGAAGTCCATGAGTGAATTTGCTATGAGAGATGTTAGAAGGAATGAAAAATTTGTTTGTTATCATGGGCCAAATTGATTTTTTAAATTTTCCCAACAAAAAAGGGTGGAGTAACATTTAAATAGGGGTTTTAAGTGTCATGTTTGATCAAAATAACTCCAAGGTTCCTTTTAAAGAGGGATTAAAAATTAAAACAAATTTTAATAGAAACTTAGAATTTGGGGACGAGAACCAAATAAAAAATTTAAATTAATTTTTATTATCAGATTTTTAAGAAAATTCCTTCATCCAAATGCAATATGAATACATTTTTCAAGATTAATTAGGGATTTGTTGGGATGGTTTGAAAGCGATAAATCTGAGTGTCATCTGCAGACGTGATAAGAAAAATACACTCATTTAAGTATTGCAACAAACCAAAGTTCATTTTGGGAGAACTTTTTACAATTTTTATTTTTTTTTTTTACCATTTAAGACCCCCATGAAAGGCCTGTGTTTTAAGTCAATTTTTTTACTGTTCTGCTCGAAATTTTAATACACGATCGATGAAACAGATTGATCATCTCACGGGTTACTGAAAAGTCTATTTTTGAGATGTTAAATCCAGGATTTACTGAATATTTCAATTGGGTAAGTAAAAAATTGGAAACCACGGGGCCGGGGAAGATATTTGAGGTTGAGTAATTCAGAAAAAGGTTCAGAGAGGCACACGAATACAAACATGTTAGGCTTTTGACAAGAAGCACACACCCTGCATTTTTAATTTTAGCTTTTTCGAAAAAACATGCAAAGAAAAAGATGATGAAGGAATGCTGATCGATGCCCGAAAAAACCCCAATTTAATAGGGAAAGATTAACTTTCAAAAAAGGATTCTTTAAATTTGATAAAAACACATGTAAAGTCTGATAAAAAAAGATTTTTTTAGCGAACGAAGAAATTTACGGGGGCAGAACCTTCACCGTAAGATTATTTAAGTGTTTTTTATTAAATGAGTTTTGTTCCACCCACCTGCAAATGTTAAGGGGGCTCTGTTTTAGACCCTTGATCAGTAGGACAACAATGGGAATTTTTTAAAAACACAATTGAATAGTTTTGATAGAGGGAGCAATCAACAATTTTTAAAAAAATTCGTCATAAAAACCCCCTGGGTGCTTTTTTCCGTTAGATGGCTATAAATATGTACAGAATGGATAGTTTGACTCCAAATTGAAAAAAAGATAGATTGAAGTCACTTTCCTTTCTCCACCCCATTTTGTTTGTGGGTGGTATGGGTTTGGGATAGAGCCGGGCCCAGAGAAAATGATATGGCAAAAAGCCGTTTGTCCATGGGCTTGCCCCGGTTTCAGCATTTTAATGAACATACCCCCCCAAACCCTTTTAACCATAACAAAATAAAAGTTTTCTTTTTTTCCCCCACCAAAATTGCCATGGAGGATGGTCACGGGTAAAATTTAGTCACCAACTTAGCTAACTAGGCAAGAGAAAGATTTATTTTTTGGGTGCAATGAACAGATTTCTGCATGTACACTGTGGGAAATGTTCAAGAACTTTTGAATATATTTAAAGAAAGACTAACAAAGGGACTGCCTAAGCTTCCCCAAAGGGCTGACCCAAAATTTTTCCGAGGGCCCTATGGGGGCCCCCCAAATTTAAAAAAAAATTAAAAAAAATTTTTAAATTTTTTTTCCAAAAATTTGTTTTCCCAAAAAAATGTTTTTATTTTTTTTATTTTTTTTATCTAAAAAAAAAAAGATCTAACCGAACGCCCACTTCGAAATAAATTAAAAAAAGGTTTTTTTGAGAATGGAAAGTGCCTTTTTGGGAAACCCGAATAGAAGATTGGCTGTTTGATGTTCAAACCCTGAAATAAAACACAATCTGAGCCACTAGAGAAAGGGGGGCCGGACCCGGGGTAGAGGCAGGTGGTTCTGAGGGGTTTTACATGAAACGCGCAAACGAAAGAGGATAAAAAAAATGTAAAAAAAAGCCCAGGGGGGCCAAGAGAAAGAAAAGAAAGGAAAAGGAGGAGAGAGAAGGACATTAAAAAAAAGGTCACTAATAAGTCGCTTTTTTAAAAGAAAAAAAAGGGAAAAAGAAGGGAAAAGAAAATTAGGGTGGATGGGGGAGCAAAACGAAACTGGGTCGGAAATTCACCAACAGCAATATTCCAAATGTTTATAGTGATAAAAATAAATATTTTAGTGATGATGAAAAAAGGGGAAGAACTGGGGAGGAAGATGGGGAAAAAATGACCAAACCAAAAAGGAAAAATTCCCGTTCAGCCCCGAGGGGGACCGACCTGCCCCGCCGCAGGGCCCACCATTTCAGACCCGATTATGGGGGGGTTGAGTTTAGGGGGCCCCCGGCCCCGAGGGGTTTAAACCCCCCGCCCCCCCCTTGGGCCCAGGGAAAAGGGGAAGAACTGTCCCGGTTCTTTTTCGTTTACCAAAATATTTTATTAACGCATTTATAATTAAGTTTTTTTGAAATTTTAACCATAGAGACAATTAACAAAAACACGTATCTGAGGGGGAGTTTTTTTAAAGAATTGGGAAATAGGGTCCGCAAAATTTTTAAAAATTGATTTAAGGATTGAGGTAGTAGGGCCCCAAAATCATATCAGTTGATTGTGAAGGGGTTAATTTTTATCATGATTACTCACTACCCAAACTTTTAAAACAACCCGGGGGATTTTTGATTTTTTAGATTGAGGGAGGGTTTTAAATTCACTGACTTAGCCCACCAAAAAAAAAACAAAACATTTTTCTTTTTCCTGAAAGAGTTGTTTTAGTCACCCCTCGACCACACCCAACCAAGTCCAGGGTCCTGGGCAGTTGGATGGTGGGGGCCAATGCCCTGGAGAAAGGCAACCGAACCATGCGATAGATTTCCGCCCGAACTGGGGGGTTGTCCGCAATCTCATGGTTTTTGGGCAGCATCCCCCATATTTTGAATTCCCGGAAAAGGATCAAAAATGTTAATAAATAATAAATAAAAAAAAAAGGTTCTTATTAAACAAAAAAAATAAAAAAAAAAAAAATGGTAAGGTGGGGATATTTTTTTTTTTATGATGGGGCAACGACAACCAGGGTTCGGTGGGGGGAAAAATATCAAAATTTCAAAGGGGATAGTCAAAGGGGTTGGGGAAAAGGAAATTTACAATTTCAGGTGGGTCAAAAGGGGGGGGAAATTAAACCTTTAATTGGGTGCATTCAAAGGGGCGGCTGCTTTTTAAACCCAAACAGAAAAATATTTCAACCCTTTTTAACCTTTTAAAAGGGGGGGTGGGGGAAAGGAAAGTTTTCCTCAATCAATCAAAAATTTTTAAGGGAAAAACTTTCAAAAGTTACTTTTGGGTTTTCCCAAACGAAAAAATATATCATGTTGCACCCTATTAAGTTTTTTTATCTTTTATTCTGAGTTTGGGGGAGGTTCCTGGGGGCCCCCCGGGTCCTCCCCCATCACTTTTTGTTCCAAATCTGAACCCAAATGGGGGTCAAACCCCCTTGGGAAAAAGGGTTCCTGTAAAATTAACAATTAAAAAGATTTAAAACGATAAGAAGAATAAAATAAAAGGAGGAGGTGAGAAAATAAACAATTTTCGGTGACACCATGTGGGAACCCCAAGAGGTAAGTTCAAAAAACGGGGTAAACCCGAGTTTGATCGTATGCTCGACTCCCAGGAAATGCGGGCCTTGAAAATGCTGTGCTGGAGGATCTCCCAGAATGAGAAATCAAAAAACCAAATCAGTTTTCAAAATTAATGAGGAACACTGTCAGCATTTACCCAAAAAAGGGGTTTTAAAAATAGTTTAAAAATTTTGGGTTTTGAAACCAAAAATCCCAAGAATTTTTTCCCTTTTTTTAATTTTGAGAAAACGTGAAAAAAATTTGAACTAAAAAAATCAAACGAAAGGGATCCATTCCATTAAACCATGTAAATGAAATTAATGCAGTTTTTCTATTTTTTGTTAATGACCAAAAAAAAAACTGTGAAACTTTTAAAGTTGGTTTTTAAGTTTCTTTATAGTTGTGAAGAAAGATAAAACCCAAAGTTGTACACTTTTTCGTTCTGAATTGTTTTAAACTGTGAAATTGAAATATCTTTTTTTTAGAGTGAGTGACAGTATAAAAAAGGATTTTTTACCCAAATGTTTTTCTTGTAGATTTTTTTCCAACACATGCTTACAAAAATTTGGGCTTTTTTTAATTTAATTTTATTTAGGGTTTTAGGCATAATTTAAGTCAAACCCAAAACCACACCAAAATTTTATTTCAGATTAAAAATGATCGGGAGTCATCCCACAAATAAATTTAAAATATACACTAACTATCAGTTGATACCCGGGGGAAGACAACTTAGATGTTTTCCCCGGGTTTTGACCCCGTTTTCTTTTGTTTGTTCCAGTAAATGATTTTTCCCCCCCACACAGAATCTGGTCTTAGGTGGGGGAAACACCCATATGTCGATTTAGGGCCGCGAACACCTTTTGGCCCGAACCAAAAAAACAAAAAACAAAATTTAATTTGGGTTTTCAAGGTTAGGTTAATGTGCTAGAAAGGAGGTAGGGGGGGGGAGAAGGTCCCACCCCAAAAAATGGGAGGGCACACAAAAGTAAATTTACAGGGTTGGGGGGGCTGGGGGCATGCCCCCCTCCCCCATTTAGATCGGGCCAAAGTACAAACCACACTTGGCCCATCCAAATTAAGGAATCATTATGTCAATTTGTTGATTTATTTTTTTGTAAAGGAAGATAAAATTTAAAATTTTTTACAGAATTACCAAATTATTTTTTTCTTTATGGTTTATAAAGGCATAATCATTATCCACGAAGTGTTCTATTTTGGAAAAAAAAACACTAGGTGCTTGTGTGCCCCACACTTTTTCATGGTTTTGATCACATTGAAACCTATTGATTTAATGTATAGGTCCCTTTGTTTAATGACCCTTTTTTCAAAAAAGGGCATTATTTGTAAAATTTAATATCAAAAAAATGCAAAAAAAAACGGAGAAAATTTATGAATTATTTAAATTTTATAAGAAAATCATAATACATGTATCGACTTAAATAATATTTTTTGACTTAAACGATTGCCATTCATTATGTAGATTTTTCAGCACTTATGTTTTTCCGTTTCCTGAAAAAGACTTATAATAATTTGTCGTAAATTTTATTTACTAACTTACATCAAAATTTTTTTATAGATTGAATTTTGGGAATTGAATGAACCGTTGTAATGCCTCAAGGAAGGTTTTCATTTTAACAAACCCGTTAAAACGGGGGGGACCCTTTAACAAGATATTAAAACAACCAACATGTAAAGTTTCAGCTTAATACTTTAGATGTTAAAAAAAATAAAATGAGTTAGATTTGTGTTTATGGGGAAATTTTTTCACTTTAAGGCGTTCACAGAGCGTTTAAGGGTTTAAAAAACCAGTTTAATTTTTTTTTGTATCTTATAAATTTTAATCATTATTAATAAATTTCATTTGGGGCAAGGATTTTGATATTTTTTAATTTTTCCATATCTACCTTTTTTTAACAATTTTTGGGCAAGGGGGCCCCTATTATTATTTTTTAATACCCTTTTTTTTAAAAATGACCCCAAACCCAAAAAGGCCCTTGAACCCCCCATCCAAAAGGAGTTTTTCGAACCATCTTGGTTAAAACCAGATGTCCCCGGGAAAAAAAAGCACAACCGTTGTGTTTTAATGGGCTTTTTTCCGGTGGCTAAAAGTTCGAAAATGAAAGATGCCCATGGTTTCCACTTTGACCGATTAGCAAGGTCCCCCACATCGCCCAATGTTGAAACAAAATTTGTTTAAAAAACCCCAAAAAAACAGTTTAAAATAATTTATGGGAAAATTTTTTTTAGAAATGAAAAATAACTTCCCGTTTTGGTTTTATTTTTTTTTGTTTTTACCACAGGAATATTTCTTTGAAATAGTAAAAAGTATTTTTGTTTTGGTCAGCTCAAAAAAACCCCCAAAAAATTTTTTAAAAACCCAAAAATTTTGAAAGATAATATCGTTATTAAAAAGAAAAAAAAAAAGGGAATTTTATTTTGAAACGAAAATTTTATTTTCCTTCGTCGAGAACCCCAAAGGATCATTTTTCTTTTAACGTCATTATAACGGAGTCTGATTACAATTGGTCGGGAGTGGCCCTGCTTCGCGTAGCAGCAATGGCACGCCACCCCCGGTAGTCGATCGTTTTTAAAAAACAAATTGTTTTGTATACACGAACAGTCGAAAAAGTTCTAATTAGGGGAAACTTTAGTTCTTCTTTTAAAATTAAAATTTTAAAGACGAAAATATTTAACGATTGGGGTTATGGGTTATGCAGACCCAGATTATAACGACTGACCGACTTAACGACACCAATTTTAATAATTAAAGATTTTAATCGTGCCTTTTTAAAAAAGATATTTGATCCTTTGAGATGTTATCATGACAAATTTGGGGTATCGGGTAAAAGGTTTTTAAATTTAAAAAGCTTTATTTTATTGAAGCCCGCCAACGAAGACCGCACACGCCCTGTGTTGATTAAAACAGGACCCAGCATTTTATTAATTTGGTTTTTTTTTACTGGACAAAATTTTAAACCCCCCGAAAAAAAGCAAACCCAAAATTTAAATCTATTTTTTTAACTGAAACCCCCAAAAAGGCGATATATTTTAAGGGGGTTACAACACCACCGATTTCCCCAAAAATTTTAAAAATGAAAGTTTATTTGAAAACGTTTGTCGAAGGCCAATTTAAAAGAAAAAACGATTAATACGCAATTTTACAAAAACTACCTGTTCCCCTTTTCATGACTTGCCCGCGGAATGAAGAATTTTTAAGGGTTTGTTTGAAAAAAATATATTTAAATCATAGGGGCATTTTTTTTTAACATTAGGCCAAACATTTTTTTTGTTGAGTTGCCTCCAGGAAAAATTTGGGTTTGGGCGGTTTTTTTTTTTTTTTTCCTTGACTTTATTTTAAAAGAAGCATTGAACCGAAAACCCATACTATGTTTTTTTTTGTATACCATCAGCAAGGAATTTTGTTTGAAAAAAGTTCCCCAAACATTTTTTTTGTCTTTCGCGTGATTGACACAGCAACCCCTCCATATTGCGGAATGCTCAACATGCAACATTGAGAGATTTTCGGATCGAGTCGCAAATGTTGACACACGACGTTTTACAGGGGGGGGGAGCCAGTGCCAATGAGGGGGGCCCTTTGATTTGAAACGTAAAGAGTCCACCCTTGAATACAAAAATGGAAAAGGGGAAAAAGTGAGGGGCCATTCATTGGAAAACGGGGATTTGGCGCAACGTTGGGCCCCCAGTGTGGGAAGGGAGACCAAGGGGGGGGGCATTTGATTTGAAAAAAATTTTGATTGAGCTTTGGGACCGGGAAATTTTCCCAAAAAGTGGAAAAAACAACAAAGTTTTTTATCAAAGAAAAAAGGGGTTTTATTTAAAAAAAGGGGCCCATGAATGAGGAAAAAAAAAAAAAAACCCCACCGAGATTTCAGACTTTTGGGGCGGTCGGTGGGGGCAACTATCTTTTTTTGGCCTTATTACTGGTGTATTTCCGTTATATAAAAATTTTTTAAAAGGGGATATCTAATTTGAACGTTTTTTTTGAAGATTACCAAAAACCCACAGGAACACCCACCTGTGTGGTTTTTTTCCCCGGGGCACCGCCTTGTCCCACCCCAATCACATTCACGGATAGCTAACGTCATCAACGCACTCAAAAAGCACGATTTCGTCCGGGACACTGAGCACGTAGATGGTGGGGAACCCAGGGTAAACCCTACCCCGGGTACCGATTTACCCAAAAATTGGCCCCAAAACCAAAACCAGCGATACAAGGAACTGCGGGGTGAAATTGGTAAAAAAAACCCCAAATTTTTAATAAACATTAGGCTAAAGATAAATTTTTTTAAAAAATCCCTTTTCCGAAAACCCCACTTTTATTTAATTCAGGGGTTTTTTGTCCCCCCCCAAATTTGTTGATTAATTTACCCTAATTGGATGGATATTTTTTTCCCCCCCAAAATATTTCGTTTGGTTTCCGTAAACCCCATCCCCTTTTCCAGACCCCCCAGACTGGCTGAGATCTCCCGGGATTTCGAGGTCGGGATCCGTTCCCTTTCCCCAACCGGACCCCGGGCCGTAAAACCGGCCTTGACGGCCGAAAAATTCGGTCATTTGTTGCGTCGGGGGTTTAACCTGGACGCGCCCTTGAGGTCCCCCAGTATTTTCCCATGGTCAGGGTTTTTGGTATCGAAAAAAACCCGATTACATTGAGGGCCCATACCTAACCCTTGTGCGTCAGGGGCCCGTTATGGAAATTTATGGCGCCCTTTTGGGGGCAAAATTGGTATCGTTGCAGGTGAAATTTGGGTATTTTCCTAACTAATGACAAACAAAATCATAATTGGGGTGCCCCTGAAATTAGCCCCAACATCCTCACCATGCAAAGCTACAAGTTTTCCCTAATAATATAAAAATTGCCCTTTTCATGGCGTAAAAAACCAAAAAAAAGATAAAAACCCATTTTGGGTAAAATTTACCCCAAAAAAGGGCCCGGAAAAGGTTTTAAATTTCCACACCCTGAAGACTGACCAACCTTTAAAATCAGGACATCTTGATAAAAGCTTTTTCCCCAAAAAAATTAACGGTAACTTGTTACAGAAATTTTTGGAAAAAAAAGGGAACTTTTTTCATATTTCTCTCTGAAAAAATTTTTTTGGGGTTTTATTTTTTTAACTCTAGTTGCCCCTAAAAAAGTTTCATAAAATAAATGATTGGGTTATTGTACCAGTCTGTGTCACGTCCCCTTTTAAAATCCGTTGCCCCACTGCACATCAGTACATCGGATATTGGCTTTGTTAGAGGCCCCGAAGGCCCAACCCACCCGGTTTATTGTTGCACGATGCGGGATGTTTCGAACCCTGTCCCCCAAAGAAAAAATCACCGCTCACAAAACGCTACTAATAATTATTATTATAAAAAAAGTTAATTTCCTGATTTTCCCAATGCTTTTTTTAAATGGGTGACCGTTAAAAAGGAAAAGGGCCCCCAAAATTGATAGCTCCAAACGGGGGTTAAAAATAACCAAACAAGATAAATAGATTTACTTTTTAATTAACCCCTGTTCCTTTTTTTTAATAAAATTCCCCTTTTTTATTTTTTCCTAGCTGTGGAGATACCCCCCGAGCAAAAAAGGCCTTGGGAAAGGCTTTTTCCAAACAAAAAATCAACCTGAAAATTCATATATATTTATACCCCCGGGAAGAGAAGAATTACAGAAAAATTTTTTTTTCCCAGGACATAATCCACGACGGTTGCGGTCACAGGATTCGAACCTTTTATAACAACTCACCCATCAAAACACCATTCAGATGAACTAAACGACTCAAAATATGGGACAGGAACTGTTTGTTGATGTTTGGAAAAAAAGTCACTGTTGTTTGATAGATAAAAATACTAAAACTATAGATTAAAAACAATTACAACTTTTTTAAAAACAATTTATTTAGAAGACTTGAAGCTCCGGGTTTTGGATGGGACAAAAAAAATGATTTTTTTCCATTTTTTGAAACAATAAAAATTAATTGTTTAACCCCTTTTTGGGTCGTTTTTTCCGTATAAAAATTTTTTTAAAAAATTATAACCCAGGATCGGGAACAGAATACCAATTTTAAACCCCCATACGTTTTTTTTTTTCCCTTTTTTTGGGTTTTCCCCTCATTGCCCGGTTCCCCTTTTTTCGGATCCGGGACCCCCCCCTCCCAAAATTTAATGGGCCATGTGACTTGTTTACACTTTGCGGACCTTTAAGTAAAGGATTTCCGCGGGGCGTGTGTTTTGTGTTCGATTTTGGGGAAAATTTTGTATTTCCCGGGTTTTTAATTTTCGATGAAATAAGTTTTCCCAATTTAAATTTGTTAGTCCCTTTTTAAAAAAATAAATCAAATCAAAAAATTTGTTTCTGCGTTCCCCAAAAACAGATTTTTGGTTTTGTCATTAACCAGTGTACTTTTTGTGTTCGATGGTTTCCCCCGGGGTTTCTTTTTTAAAAAGGGGTTTGGTCACATCGTCTGTGCTTTTTTTCCGAAATTTCTTTATTCATTCGTGTTTTTTCTTACTTGATCTTTCCCCCGGGCCCCAAAAGTCAGCCGTCTCCCGTTGACTGCTACAAGACAATACGGTGATATCGCGGGATTAGCCCCAGTGAAGAGGGGAAGTCAGCCGACCCCCCTGATTGGCAACTCCAGGGAACCTTTTGGTGTCCGGAAAGTTCGTACATCCCCCCAAAGTCGTCAGGACCTCAAATTTCTCGATTCCGATGAAGCCCTTGCCCCCTTGTGTACCAACAAGTTTTTAAGAGGTTTATTTTAATTTTTTTAGAATAATTTTTCGTTATTTTCGCTCATCAATATTGTTTTTTTTTTTTAGAAAAAAAATGAAAATTAATAATCAATAAAAGAGGAGCTTGCGTGACAGAAGTACCGAACCTTGGTAACTTAATAAAAAAAAGGTGGGGGAATCCCCTTTTTTATAATCTTTCCCAATTAACCATAAAATTTCAAAAGACATGCTTCAAAACCCAAAAAAAAAGCGCCCAAAGGTGAGCCCCCTATTGGGTCTTATTAACCGATTTTCTGACCCAGTTTCTGGGTAACCCAAAATTACCCCTAAACTCAATTTCAAAAGTTTTCCTTGCACATTGTGTTGGCACTTTTTGGCCTATATGTCTTTAGCTTGATATTCTTTTGAGCAAATTAGGCCTTATGGGATCGGAGGGCCAAGTTTTTATATAATAAATAAATATAGGCCTATTTTTTTTGGCCCTCTTAGAATCAGAAAGGGGCACTTTTCATGAAAAGGGTTTAATAACCCCATGATAGAAAAATCACCCCCAACTCACCGGAAAATTCGGCCAGGGGTTCCACCCGGGCCCGGAGACCATCTTTTTTCCAAAAGGAAACCGGGGGGTCCACCTTCTCCCACGGTCGTCACCCTTTTCCGGGAGCCATTTTGGAAAAGGTCTTCCCTTTCCCGTCTGGTTCCATCCGTGCAGCGGTACGGTCGTACGTTACCCCACTATTTTCCCCGGAGTGCCGAGTGGGGACTTGGCGGAGGGGGGTCAGCGGCCCGTGGTTGATCTTTTGGGCGAAATGCCCCGGGGGGGCAGCGCGCCTGCACCTCGAAGGGCCCCGGTGGGTTGGGAGGTGAAAACACCCGTTGAGTAAACGGGGGACAAACCCGGAAGAGATTGTTGGATCTACTGTTTCAAAGGGGTATCTTGAATTTGCAGACATGCTGCAGGGGGGGCCTCCCCCATCTATGGGACCCCAAACAATTTCCCAAAAGAAAATAAAAAAAGAAAAAGACAAAAAAATTTTTTAAAAAGTTAATGAAAAGATTCACGGATACCGTCTTTATTCTATTGTTTGTATTTTAAACCATCGGAAATTTTGGGTTTCTTTGACTGAGATTAAAGGTCGAAAAACTTTTTGCACACAAGATGGGCCACCGGATGGAGGGTGGGGTCACGGTTTAAAGGGCGGCAAGGGAAAGAAAAAAAAAAAGATAAATTTTTTCAGATAATCAGATAATGAACAGGGGACATAACCTCCTTTTTTTGACCCCTCTGCATTCCCCAAAATTTGGGAAACGTTTTTTTAACGGGGTCTCGAAAGGGGGGGATATTTGGGAATTTTGGGAAATTTTTTAAGGGGTTTTCGGGGGGGAAAGGGGTCCATTAACAATAGAACCACAGTTTTTTAAAGTGTAAAAGGGACATTTGGGTACTCACCGAAATATGGGCATTTGAACAAGATTGGTTGCCCTTTTCCCCCTTATCCCCAAAATTTGGAAACAATTGAGCTGAGATACCAGGAATGATTTATGCCCCTGATGGTGGGGGTAAATGTAAAAAGGTGGATACCGTAAAGCGCTTTAAATTTTCCTTTATTATTATTATTCAAACTTCCCCTTTTAAACCCAATTTTGTTTGTTTTTTTAAATAAATTTTAACTTTTTTAATTAAATTTTTAAATTTTAAAGGGAAAAGAAAAACCAAGTTTGGGAATATTACCGAACGACAGGAATTTAAAACATTTCCCCGTCTGTCGGTATTGATTGGTGTTATTTTTAAATGTTATTAGGATAGGGGAAAGCATTTTTAATTGAAAAAATTTTTTTATAAAAAGATCAAAGAACAGTTTTTTAAACCCCCCACTCATTAATCTTAAGTTTCTTTTTTAGAAAAGTTTTTTTAAAACTAATTTAAGACCAAATGAAATTAGTTTTTTTGCAAACTGCTTCCCAAGTATAAAATGCAAAATATTAATAAGGGAATTAAAATTTTGAACCAAAAGGTTTTTTCCCAAAAAAAATGGACGATATACGAAATTTGCAAAAAAAGCTTGTATTTCCATCCTTTTTTCCGAAGTTCAAAAATGGGGCCATTAACTTTATTTTGCTAATTGAGACCATTAAAAGTGCTTGACCCCACACACGAAAATTTTTCTGACCCAAAAATTCCCGGGTCAGAATAAATGGACAAACAATGAAACTTTAAAAAAAGTTTCACCACAGAAGGCCCGGGCGAACCCGGGGATTTAAAGGTGGACCCTCTTGGAGAAAAGGGTTTTCCAAAGATCAAAGACACCGTCGTCAGAAAGCGGGCCCATTTCAAAAAGACCCATACGCGTTCTCGGGTTTCTGATTTTCGAAATCTCTTTAGAAACCGGGACGGATCTTCATCGCCCGGAGACGGTTGGATGATGTTCGTTTCCCCATGTCGACATCTTCTGAAATGAAATGATTGGGGTCTGTTCAGATAAATTTGAAAGGAATTAGAGTGAGGGTTTTTAAAAAAAGTCTTGGGTTTTGGTCATCAGTGGGCCCTGGTTAGGTCCCGTGCGTTTTTTTTAAAAATCTTTTGTTTTTTTTTTTTGCCAACAGGGAAATACTGGGGGCCCCTAATTACTGTATACAAAGTATGGTGGCAAAAGGGGCCCCTTCATTTTGTAAAAAAGGTCTTTTAAAACACAGCAGGCAAAATTTCCCAATTGATCCGAATTTTGGTAATTTGGGACATCTTTTCATAAAAAAAATTAAATAAAAAAACAAAAAAAAATTAAAAATGGACGGGGGTCAAAAGGCGGGGAAAACCAAAAACCCGGAGACTTTTGGCCAAAAAAACCCCCTGAAATGGAACTGATTAATTTGAATACATTATAACAATTTTTTCATGTTGTTTATTTTTCTATTTTTTAATTTGGTGTTTTGTTCCCTTTTTTGACCCCATGGAGTCTTTATGCTAAAAAATTTTTAATTATTCATGAACAAATTAGTGATGTCACAACGGGAATAAAAGCAACATCATGATTGACCGTGTAAAAAAAATTGACTGAACTCCTGTTTTTTAAAAAGACAGTTTCAAAATTTTGGTGTTTTTTTGTTAACGGGGGTGTTTGGTTTATATGACTAGAAACTTTTTTGGGGTAACCCTTTTTTCGGGCAAAGGGCGGGGGTTTTTTTTGTGCACTTTCTTGCTGCTGAAACCCCGAGCCCACGTGGTGATCCTAAAACAGCCCCCCTATTTGTCGGGGAAAACATGAAATTAAAAAAAAAAAATAAAAAGCAAAAGTCAACCCACTTTATTTTCCCATTTGTTTAAACTGTCCAGAAGCATGGTTTTTTATAAAATTTCTTTTCATGTTTTAATGTTTAATGTTAACACTGCAACGAGATATTGAACCTTGAGTCCAAATATATTCTTTTACACTGCAAAAGTCCTAAAGAATACAAAAAAAAGCTAATAATAACAACCAACATTTATTTCAGCCTGTCCCTTTTGGTTTATAGATGAAAAAAAAATACATTAAATTTGAGGGTCGGCAAACACAGACTTTTTTTCATTCAAATGTAAAATTTGATCGGACGTAAACTTAGTTGGAAAAAAAGGGTTTTTTTTCTCAATTTTCCCAAAACCCGACAAACACCGACAGACATATCCGGTGTCATCGCCCTTTTGAAAACTGTGATGATTAATTTTTTTTCCCAAAAGAATACCCCCTTTTTAAAAATTTTCATTTATGCATTTCTGTCTATATTTAAACCCTTCTGTCGTTTAAAAGGGGGTAAAAACCCAAATTTCCAAAAATACACAAAAAATTAACCCTTTTACGTTTAGCTGTCCCTGTTGATTGTAAAAAACCATGAAGTTCGCCCCAAAACACTGACGGCCCTGGGGGAAAAAACCTCTACCCTTTTTTCCAACTTGCCTGTATGGGCCCTATCATTCTCCATGTAGTCGCCCTTTGAAAATTTGACGTTGTTTAACGTTTTGTTTGCGAGGGAATGATATCGTTGTGTTTGGTCTGTTCATTATATATAAAATTTTTAGAAAGATAAAAAAAACGGTTTGACCTAACCGGGGCTGTTTTTTTTGGTCGGGCAACCAACAAATAAAAAAGATTATCCCTCATATTTAAAAAAATGATTTAACGGTAAGATATAGGATTGGCAATAAAAAGGTTTTGGGGTTTTGAGTTTAGAGTTTTATTGGGGTCGCCCGGGATCCCTTGTGTTCCCCCTTGTCCCTTTTTGAAAAAAAATCACAGAAACACACCCCCCAAACACAACCTGTTCAACAAATTGAACAAGTGTTAAAATATGAATATCAACTGGTAAACATGGAGAATTTAAAATTAATTTAAAGACCCAACTCCAAAAAAATCAATGAGCGTTTCCCCTTTTTTTTGTCCATCGTATCAAAAAGATGTGAATCTCCTATCATTACGAATGAACGCTGAAGCGGGGAGCCCAATGGATAAAGCGTCCGGTTCAAATTTTTACCTGTTTTTTAATTTTTCAGTAATACTATTCAAACCTTTTTTTTAAAGGTTTAATTTAACTTGTTTTAATCCAAAAGGTTCCCGGTGGCGCAGCAGATGTCCCGGGCCACTGGAAGTGTCAATCGCGGGGCGTCCAGAGCTGGGACGCACCGGTTCGAAGCCCCAAAAATACCTAATTCAGGGGGAATTTGGGTGCGGCAACAGCAATTTGGGTTTGGGGCCGCCCCTTCCCTTTCCGATAGTTGGTTACGGTGCGGGGGGAAAAAAAGGAGGGCAAAAGGGCTGCCAATTTCCCCGAAGGGGCGAAATTATCACGCTTTTGAGAAAAACACTCCCAAAAGCCTGGTCTCCCTGACCAACTTTCTTAAAAATTTTGAAAAAAAAATTAATTATTATTATTTTTTTTAACCTTTAAATTTAATCACCCACATATCTGGTCCCGGTTTTTTGGGCCTAGAAACCCCCGCACACTAGAAATTAAGTTCCCTTTAAAACCAAAAATGTAAAAAAAAAACTATTTAAAAAATTATAAAATGTCTGGGTTCCCCAAATTTTATCAATTTTTAATTTCCACCATTCATATGAAAAAGTGGTTAATGGAGAAAAACGTTTTTACCCTTTTGGGGATTTTGGTTTTAAATCCCCAGCTTATATTCTTTTTTTTGCGTAGCAATACAATTTAACACCCCTTATTTAAGTATGCCTTTAATTTAACCTGTTTTAAAACCAAACAACCATTAGACACGATTGCCGGACCTATTTGTTTCTCAGAACACTTTCCCCAAAAAGTAAATTAGAAAATTTTTTAAAAAATAATTATTTCACCAACAAATTCGATCAAAGGTGGTTAGTGTTTAGAAAATTTTCCCCATTTTAAGTAAGGGAAAAAGGGGTCAAGACTAGGTTTTTTTGGGTTTAAATTTAAAAGTAATTAATTAAATTTAAATTTAGAAGCAAAGCCTTTCTGATAATAGTAATTACGGTTGTCGAGAATTCTTTGTTTAATAAAATAATTCAAACTATTTTAGTATATACAAAAACCCTGGCAAAGGGTACTACAGAAAAAAAATTTCTTTGGGGGCCACCATTAACCCCAAACCATACCTGGGGGGAAAAAGGACATATTTTGGTCATTGTTCCCGACCAGGGGGTACAAATAAACCCTTTCCCAAAAGTATTTTTTTTACGACCGGGGGAACTTTTTTGGTCCCAAGCCAAAAAGTTTTTTCGAATTTCTGACGTCGCCCCCATCGACGAAATTAATCCGCGCATGAAAGGGCCCCCGCCAGGGGTTATTCAAAAAAAAAGTGGCTTTCGGGATAGTGGGCCCAATCGAAAAATTAATCATGGACAAAGGGTAAAGCTGCCATTTTTTGGGAGAATATTTTTATGATAGGAATTTGGGAAAAGAGATCGACACGGGGAAAATGAAGGCAGCGATGATGGGGGGATGATGAACCCCAAGCAAAGGGGAAAAAGGACATTCGACGACGTGGATCCGCAGGATGAGGTAAAAATTTTTATTGTGTGGGTCATGACCGTAAAATTAGTTGGCATTACCCTTTTTAAAATCAGTTTTTAATTGGGTTTTAGAATAATTTATTTTAAGCCAAGGGAACGAATTTAACATTAATTAGATAAACCGTTTTTATTTTTACCCTGCTCTTTTCCCCAATTTTATGTTTTGACGAGATCGTGACTAAACCATTGCCCCAACAAAAAAAACCCCCCAAAAATCTATATAAAAAAAATTGCCCCAATTTTGGGGGAAAATGGCCACCATTGGCGGGCCCTGTTGGATTAAAAATTTATCACGTGATTATGTTATTCATTTATGTATTCAAAATATAGAAACCCGGGGGTAAATTTATTAAAAACGAAATATATTAAATTTTCTTTTTTTAAAAATTTAAAAAAAAATGGATATTTAATTAATTCAACCGTTGCCATGATTTTCTTGGACCTTCCCCCAAATTTAAAAAAAATTTTTTACGAGATTTATATAAAAGTCCCCAAAAATTTTATCAATTTATCAAAAAACAGCGGGAAAAAGTGCCAATTTTAGGCACATTTTCATAAATTATATTTGATAAGAAAAGCAACCCCCATGCATTTTTTCTTTCCCTTTCCCCAGAAAAGCCAAACCGGGTGGAAGAAAACAGACTTTAGATCGGGTTGGGAAAAAGATCAGTCATCCTAAAAAAGGGCCGATGCAACCCCCGGGCCCTTTCCCCGGGGGACTTTCGGCCCTTTTGCGGGACAGGCCCCCGTTGTTCCCCCGGTGCCGTCTGGGATCTGCTTTAGACGGGAAAAAACCCCTACGGAGCAAACTGTTTCGAAACCCCTGGACCCCCTTTACTGAAGAAAGATGGCATTTGTAGCGCTACTGCTTGCTATAATCCCAAAAAGCGTTTTAGTACAGTTTTACTGGTCAAATATGAAGTTCTGGGTGGTTTTTATCCATCCATAATGTCCCAAAAAATAATTTATTTATTTTTGCGATTTTTTTCCCCCTTTCCCACAAAAGGTTGCCTGAACCCGCCCCTGGGTGTAAAAATTTTTGAAAATTAGTTTTTCTGAATTGTCCTCCCAAATTTCGCAGCCTCTATTACCCTGGTTAAACCCACCCCTTGGGGTATGCTCAAATTTAAAAAACGCCCGGGTTTCACAGTAAAGCCCCGAAAAAACCGGGCAAATGGGGGAAATTTAAAGGGATTTTCTTTGAACGGGGTTTAAAGGTTTCACCTATTCGTGGATGCTGTAAAAGGGCTGCTGCCAAGGGACAAAACTTAAAAAAGGTTCATGGCCCCGTAGAATGAAAATTTATCCCCCCCCAAATTCCTTTCTGACCCAACCATCCCAGGAGAAGTCGTCGTTGAACTTTAAAAGGACTTGAACATAAAGGACATGTAATTTATTGTGATAATTAATTAACAGACCAGCCCTTATCCAAAAAATTTTTCAATTAGGGTTTGGATGTTTGGGGCCAGGGGTTTACCGGGGAATGAATCAGCCCCCCCAAAGACAAAAAAGAATGAAAAAAAAGATAACCCAAAATTTTTGGAAGGCTATCAGTTTGGGATTGTTTATGATAACAAAAATGTTTGCCCCAACAAATGTAGGTGATTGGAATTCAAAACAAATTGGTGTAAGAAGAGCGAAAGTGGGGCCCTTTAAATTTTAAGCCCAAAACTATAGATAACTACAACAAACCCTGGGAGGAACCGGGTCTCCCTTAATCAAATTTTTTGCCCCAAAAAGTTTGAAATGGGGAAAAGAGTGTTTTTTGGATGGAACATATCCATGCTCAATGCCACGGGAATTTTCAAAAGCATACCAACAAACAAGCATGTCAGAATCTTTATTTTCTTCGCCCTAGATGTTTTCCCCGGTTTGGGGAAAGTAAACTTTCTTTTTCACGATCCCAAAGCAGAAAAACCTTTGTGTTCGGCTGATGGAGAAAATGTTATCCCGGGAAAACCTTCCCGGGAAAAAAACGTGACCGATTGGTAGCAACAAAGGGTTACACAATAAGGCCCAAAAAGGATGATATTAAAAAAATTAAATATCCGATTTTTAGTTCCCCGTTTGGGAAAAAATACTTTACTTTGCATAAATTGAAACAACCCATTTTAATAACCCACTTAACAACTAATTATTGTTGGTAAGCAGACACCCCCCAAATTTTTGTGTAAACCATATTAAGAGCAAATTATTCAACCTTTTTTCAAAAAAATTAAAACGCCGGTGAATGTATTTTTTAAAAAAATTTTAACCCAAAAGGGATTTTTTTTGTAAATTAACGTTTTTGGGCCCCTCTTTAAAACATTCGAAATTTCCCTCACTTTGGCCCCCCACCCCCCCTCCCCCTCCCTCCCTCCCTCCTTCCCCCCCTCCCTATTTCAAATTTTGGGGCCCAAAAACGGTTTTTTTTTGCCCCAAAACAAACCAAATTGAATGGGAAAAATTTATTGAATGTCCCTTTAATAATAGATAATGTTTTGAATTGGGGAAACATTATGTTGAAATTGTTGTCCCAGTATTCAATAAAAAACCTTTTTCCAAAAATTATTAATTTTGATAGAAAGTATCCAAAAAAACCTGTAGAAAATTTTCCTTGGGGTTGATTATTTTCCACAACCTGGCCCTACCTCTTAAAAATTTTAAAACCCCGGAAGTGAGAAGACACAATATTGTGTTGATTTTTCCAATTTCTTGCTTTAAATCCCGTATCAAAATTGGCTCCCTTTTAAAAAAACCACTGTTTTTGAGACAAAGGTTAAATATCAACAGTATTTCCCAAAAATCAGAATTTCGTAACAATTTATTCCCTATTTTTAATCACAAATACCAAAAACACATATAAATTATTAAATTGGTTTTTAAAATTTTTTTAATTATTTTTAAACCTGTTTTACCGGTTTTTTATATAAATTTTAAAATTTAAATTGTAATTGTTTTTTTTTAATTTTATTAAAACAATTGTAAAAATGCACCAACCCCCTTTTCGCCATGTTAAATTTTTGTAAAAAAAGAATGAATGAATGAATAAAAATTAACCCAAAACCCCAAACTTCCAAATGTTATTTAAATACTTAAAGCCGAGTTTTCCCGTGGAATTCCCCATGTCCCTTTACATTAACTAAAGTGTAGAATGGTGCGCCTTCCCTTAGAAGCCAAAAATTCAGGTAAAAGGGATTATTCACCAGTTTTCCGGGGATTCACACTGTGAAAAAGGGTTTTGGGACTGAAAAATTAAGACCCAATCTGGGGGTTCCAGGTGGGGGTCCGGTTTTGTGCCCCACTCTATTCAGACTTTATTCGTTGAGCGATTTTCGCAATATTTTGCCTGCCCTCGAAGGGGATCGCAAAAATTCCCGCAAAAAATTTGTCTTTTCTTTAAAAAAAGTTTTCACGATTTTTTTTTTATGTTGGTGGCGGGGGTGGGGAGGAGGCCTTCCTCCCCGATCCGCCACTCGGCCAAAGCACTGGGACCGCGCCCCCGCCCATGGCCCTGGTGCATACGCGTTTCATTGCGGGGAACAATTTTTTGCCGTAGCACTCATGAAACACTTGGGAAAGCCGTGAAGGGGCACACAATCCCCGGGGGAACACCACAGTAAAACAAACAAATAAAATAAATAAAAAAAAAAAATAAAAAAAATAAAAAAATAAACAAAAAAAAGAAAATTTGATATTTCGTCAAACTTATCCCTTATTAATAAGTAATATGTTGGGTTTGGTTTTTGGGGGAGTTGGTTATCTTTTTTTATGTAAAAAAAAATTAACCCTCATGATGCCCGGGGGGGGGGCTCAAAAAAATTTGATTTTTGATATAGTATACCACGAACTGCAATCTAAAGTATGCCCTAGGAAAAACGGGTTGATCTAGGCCATATCATTTCAGCATGGTCACAATAGCGTAAAATATCAACAATTTCCGGTAAACCACCCTTTTGGGGCATGCCTATAATGTTTAAAAACCAGGGAAACCAAATTTTCAATAAGGGAAATGTTAAAGTAATCCAGACTTTGTGTTATTGTCAGCTGATATTCAACCCCTTTTACAGACATTCGTAAAAAAAATGACATTGGTTGGAACCCTGTATGTGAATTGAGAAAATTTTTCTTTTCAAAAACCCTCTGTTGTCGTGGGTAACTGATATGTATTTCTAGGTCTGGGGATTTCTTTAGGCAAAAAACAGTGATATTTCATAAAGTTAACGTCTTCCTTCTTGGGGAAACCCCTTTTAAATAGTAGAATTTTGTGACTCCCTGAGAAAATTTTATGTACCGATGACCATTGGGAAAAAGGAAAAAAAGGGAAAATGGTTATGGCATTTTTTATAAAATTGGGACAACATGGCTCCAAAATTTTTTGGGGTGAAAAACCGGCCCCAACTTCTGTTAATTTGCTTGGACTCAATCAAACCAATGGGCGTTCGGGGCCCAAATCCTTTAAAAATTTTAGTATATAGGGGGGGAACCCCCCTTGTGGGTTTTTTTTTCCCAGTTTTATTGAAGGAAAAACAAGATTGGTAATTTAACAGTTACTTAAAAACATGGGGTCTTTTTTAAGATGGATGGTACCCAACAGAAATCCGCCATGGGCATGTTGTAATTTTTGGGGAAAATAAAAAGGGAAAAAGACCCGATCAACAGGGCTGGGAAGGACCTGTTTTTAATTTAACCCCGGGGATACCATAGGGGCCCACCTTGATAAGGTCACATTACCCCGGGTGCTGTAAAAAAAACCCAGGATTTTCAGTCAATGTGTTGTCTTAAAAAGGGGCACGATCGATTCCCTGCCCCGTCAAAAACCAAGGCCTTTTCACACTAAAAAAAATCCCCGGGTTGGCCCGGGTCCGACATGTTTTTAAACCCCCTTTTTCACACTGAAAAATGCGCCCGATCCGTGAATTCGTCCGTGTCAAAACCCCCTGCTCATAGGGTGGGTTGATTTTCGCCCGTGTTAGCCCCCGGACACTGTTAAAGCGCCGCGGCAGTGTAAAAAGTCACGGGGTTGTTTTTCGATCCGTGGCTTTTTTGTTATAAATAACGAACCAAGCCTTTCTCGCAACGCAGTGTCGCAATGGGGGTTTTGGGTTTTTGCTGTGAAGGGGTGACTCACGTATGTGAAATGATCGGAATTACAGTCGGATCGTCGGATGGGTTTCGTTAACCCCCGGATAATTAATCATCGGGTTTAACCGGTTGAAATTCTTCAAGTCCAGGTGGAAAAATTAAATTCTAAAGTTAAATACATAGGGGAAAAAGGGCCCTTTTGTTTGCGATCGGGCCCCTTTTAAATTTAAGTCTCATATAGATCTAGGGAATACATTTTTTCTTAAAATGTGGGAATCTAATTCATACATTTCACAATTTGTTCCTGAACAACATACAATATCTTTGCAGTTAATTGTTTCTGGAAATTATCTGTTATTCAATGAAAAAAACCCAAATTTTACGGATAATCAAAAGTTTGTCTCCCTATAAAAATGCATACTATTGGTCTGAATCTTGGGCTTTAAATCTTAATCCCCTTTTCCCAAAATGGACATTTTGCGTGAAGAAATAAATTTTTGACATTTCTGGACAAAAAAGGCCCCTTTTATTTTCTAAACTTCTTTAATTAATTTTGGAAATTTCCCATTGGAAGATTATGTTCTCTTTTAGGGGGAATTAAATATATGTAATGGATTAAAAAGACACAAAAAACAATTTTAAAAAGGGGCAAAAAAACCAGATGTTTTAAACTTGCTGCATTTTTTTTTAAATGGTATAACAAGAAATTTTAAAATCTTAAATTTTGACTTTTTAAAAAATTTTATTTTTTTTTTTTTATTTATTTAAATAAAACAACATAGGAAAAGGGGTGTAGACTATGTATACATATTCTAATTCTTTTCAGCCATCATAACTAATTTTTTAAAAAAAATAGCTGCTCTCTAAAAAAAGATTGAAAATTTTCCCAATGTGTATAGTGGTAAAATCTTAAGATAATAATTAATCACACGTTTTTAAATGTACCCAATGTTTTAAAATTTCCCCCATTTCAAAAATGAGGGGGGAAACCCAGGGTTAAAAAAAAAAAAAAAAAAAGGGTTGGGTCAAAAAAATTTTTTTTTTGGTTTTCCCCCCAAAATTGGGGGCCGAATGAAAAAACTTTTATTTTTTATTAAATATTTGGCCCCCCAAAAAATTTTTTCAACCCTGCCAGCTTTTAAACCGACCCATTTTTTGACCCACAGTGAATATATATATATATATATTATAAAAATGACCCGTTTTAAAAGGGAATACATTGGAAATTTCCGGTGTTCAAAACCCTTTCGGTTTAAAGACTTATAAAAAAAACTAACGTAAGTTTTTTTAAAAAACTTTTTTTTAATTTGAAAATATTAAATTTTTTTGAAGTCATCCGGAAAAAACTTTTGCAAATAATTTCTCTTGATAATTTCCAACACACCAATTATTTTTTGATAATAATTCTAATTGATAATCATGATAATTATCAATGTTGTGCTTTCCCTTTTAAACATTTTTTGGGAAAAAAGATGGGGCGTAACCCATAGAATGGCCGTGAACTCATTTTGATAATTCCATTCGTACGGACATCATCCGCCTACTAAACGGTACCGGTCTCCCCCGGCTTTCGGCATTCATCTACAGATTTTGAAACATTTTGTGCATAGTCACTTTTATTACTTTACTTTTAAAAAAGGCGCACGTGAATTTTTTTAGTTCATTTTTACAAAACCTGCTTCTGGCGTTAAAAAACTAAAATGAAAATTAGTGTATTTTAAAAATAATTTAAACTCTCAAGTGTTTCTTGGAACAAACACACGCTTTTTGGGGAACTTCGGCAATAAAGTTTCATCGATAATGTCAATATCCTTTTTGGACCGAAAAAAAAGGCCCTCGGGTTTAAAGGGGTTATATATGCCCTGAAACTTCCCTTCATGAAAAAAAACTTGCCCCCTCAATTTCTGGGGAAAAACCCCTTTTAAAACCCCGCTGGGGGCATCTGAACTTGATGACCATAAAATATTTTTGGGAAAATCTGCCCTTTATTCACAGAAGTCTTTCAAATTTCCCAGGGGCCCGGGGGCATAAATTGGTTCACATTTTGAAAACGTCACATGTCTAGTAATTTATCCAAGGCCCCCCAAATAGCATATCTTTTGGGCCCAGACCCTATAAAGTGTTTAGAATATTTTTTAAAACTCCCCGGGGTTTTGACCGGAAGGGAATTGGGTTCATGTTTTATACGAAATGTCACATAATTCAAGATCTGTAAGATGATGCAAAAATTGTTAAATATTTTTTGTTCGTGAGATTGACTTTTGAAATATAAAATTTTGATTTAGTTAATTTGATAATAATGCTCACCATGCTCACAACTTTTCCAAAAATATATGTAACTTTTGGACAACTACATTTATGGTTAAGAGTTTTTGCAACTATGTTTGTTTATCGAGAAGGAGAAGAAAAAAAAAAAAACCCGAAAAATTTTAAAGAGGGGTTCGCCTGTCCACGAACACCTAAAAAAATTAAAAAATCGAACAATATCAAGAAATGTTCCCAACACCCAAAATAAAACAAATTATCAAATTAAACACAGGGGCGCTGTTTGGGAGAAAACAACATGAACTCGTGTCAAGCACACTAAAAGCACTGAAAACAAAACCCAAACCTCGCTCAATAAACAGTGTTACCCTGGGTTTTCCAAAGGCGATCCAGTGTCTTCAAGGGGGTTTACACCCAAAAGGGGGGACACCCAAAAACAAAAGGTATGTTTAAAGCAGGGGAAAATAAAGTGGGGGGGTATCGTTTTCCCCCGGGTCAAAATTTTATGATTGATTATAATCAAATTTCTCATTAACCAAAAAAACCCAGAACCGATTTTTTGCAATGAACGTGCAAATTACCATTGTATATAGACGAAAAAATGCCAAAATTCAAAATATTTTTTCCCTTTAAAAGGAGGGGTGCTTTCGTTTTTTTAAATCTGAAATATCAATCACAAAAGATTACGTCAAAGTTATTTAATTTTAAAAATGAAATTCATTCCCAAAAATTTTTTGGGCGTAATTTTGTTAACCTAAAAAAAAACAAAAATTCTTTTGTTTTCTCAAAAACTATCCCTTTGAGATGACATTTTTCCCCGGTTAGTTTTTAAAAATCTTCTTGAAAAATAAATGATTGACTTTAAAACCGTTACCAAATACCCCTGTTGACCTTCCATTTAAAATCTTAAAGGTTTCAACAAATATATTACCAGATCTCGACCCCTGACGACATCGGATAACCACGCGTCGTCGTCTATTTAAACTTTTTAATGCGATAAACTTATTCATAAAAAATGGATATCTTCTCCCAAACACTCCCCGGGCCGAAATTTTTGTTTGGGACGCCTTTCATTAAAAAAAAAATAACTTTTTCGTCGGGCTTTTGAAGTCATCATCTTTTGTTTTTTTTTATTTTTTGGGGTGTTTCGTTTTCTTTTTCCCTTTCTTTTTTTTTTCTTTTTTTTTTGTTTTGTTTTTGTTATTTTTTGGGGTGCTTTTTTTTTAGTTGGGAAACTTTTTTAAAATCGATGACGAGGGGGAGACAGGGGGTGGTGCGAACAGTTTTCCCCAAAAATTGCCGAAAAAGGGGGGGGGCTTTCCTTCGTTCTTTATTTATGGTTTATTTTCCGACTTGGGTCTTTTTCCATCTTGACTCGTTTCCGACAAAAACAATATGAGTGTCACATTCCCCCCCTTTGGGTTTAGCTCTGTCTGGTTTGTTTTTTTAATAACTGGTAAAATCCCTTTTTTAAAAGCTTATCAACAAAACATACGTGTGATATCAGACTTATCTTTTCGAGCTCAATCGTCAAAATTGTGAATAACTCAACAAATACCAAGATCGACTTTTGGAAAAAAATTTTATATTTGGTTTCATAAATAAAGTTAAATGACTTAATGAAAACTTTGAAATAGCGAAGTCCATAATTCATTTAGTCTTCTGGGGCCCGTGTGGGGAGAAGACGGGGCCGTGGTATTCGTCCCAAAGGCTTTTTGGCTCCCTTCTACTATAATTAACGATTAAAAAAGCCGTTTTCAAAATCGGATTCCTCTGGGTGGGATATGGACCTTTTTAATAAGTTTTTTTTTAATAGGAACTTTTGAAGTCCCGCCCTTTTTTGTAAATTATTTCGTTTCAATAATTTAGTCTAATAGTTCTGGTGACGGGGTCTTTTGAAAACTCTTTATCATGAAAAATTGTTTCCTCTGTTCGCACCCCGTCAACAAAACATTTATTTTGTTAAAAAAATTTTCAATTTTTTTTCAGAAAAATATTTTTTCAAAGTTTTTTAATTTTTGTAAAGTTGTTGGTTTTTTTTTTTTTGGGCACAGTTTAATGCATTCTTTAACAATATGGATAATTCTTTTAAAATTAAAGAAGTGGTTAAAATTGTGGTCCCCTTTCTGTTAACAGTTATAGTTTTTTTTGATTAATATTTAACATTAGATGTCAGATTAATAAATCGAAAAAAGTTAGAAAGTTCGT
>JAQQFT010000320.1:0-30640 GCA_029582265.1 Zoroaster sp. YZ-2022 | reverse complement strand
AGAGTCACCAGGTTGTATGTCTGATTTATTTGAGGCACTGCACGTCAATGGTTGGGAGTTACATACAAATTTTGAGTGTCTTTGATTGGTTTTGGTTTGACCTCCTTATCACAGCCACATGTGCTTGCATGTATTTGAGTGCACTGCACAAAGTCAATGGGTTAAGAGAACATACAAATTTTGAGTGTCTTTGAGTGTTAAACCTATAGGGGGGTTAAGTGCATTATTTTTACCTTGTACATTTTAACTATGTTTAGGCCGACTGGTATAAATACCAGACCTATAATACTTGTATAATGTTTCCTACAATGTACATCTCGCCCTCCTCCTCCTCATCCTCCTCCTCCATAAGACTTGTCCAGAGACAAAAACATAATTGCAGAACCTAAAACTTAACACATAGTTAGACCTAACATGTGCCCTAAGTTGTGACGTGGTGAGGATATCGAATCGACCACTAAATCAAGTTTAACATTTCAAAAATCTCATAAACCACAAAATATATTTTCACAATCTTTGCATCATCTGAAAGATCTTGATTTATGTGATTTTTCGTACACAGATGTATCAATCGACCTCTCCTTCCGGTTGAAACCGAAGTTGGTTTTTTAAAAAAAATCATACTCATGAACCACAGAAGATATTTTCACAATCTTTGCATCTTAAAGATCTTGAATTATGTCACATTTCCAATTCAATGTCTTGACCTAATTTGACCTCCCCTTTCCCGGGTCGAAAACGGAAGTTTAAGTGAACAACTATTCAGAAGTACCATTCTTTATGCACAGCCTATTTCGGTGTGAACGGCCTTGAAGTTTTTCTCACACATGACACAAGCATATAGTTCATTCACCTATGGTCAAGTTCTTCTCTAAATAGAATACATGTACATTACGCTTTGGCCAGCACCTTCGTGTCCACAGTTTACGTAATTTCACTATCGTTGTCCTTTATTTCGAGCTGTCATTTTTGTTCATAATTTTGGAATTATTAACGCTTGTTCTAAATCTAAGACTAAGGTGAATTCTAACAGATTGTTTTTGGGGCAATTATGACTTTCATGTTTGGCATTCATGTTTCGCATTTTTTCGCATTGATGCAGCCAAATTAACAGTCGCCGATCCAGAGGATTTTTTAAAGAATTTATTTGTTATTTTGCTTATGGAAATCAATTTCGTGGGAAGAGTTTTCCAATGTGCCCGTGACAAAAGGTTTTCAAGCACTGGAGTTAATTTAAATACAAATCAATTAATAAGAGATCAGATCTTCTTTTTAAATTATGTATTTTATTTCTTTTCTTTTATTATTTTATCAACTTAATTAAATTTAATTTTGCAAATGGAATAATGTGTAGTTTTAAACGAAAAAAATCAACAACTTCCCACAATGATTGTTTAATAACCAATGTGCAGAAAAGCGTCTAGAACAACAAAATGTTAGTAACTTTTTCCAAAATTGTTGGGTGTTTATTTTAAATTTATATTGGTTTGGTTAGTCGGTTACCAAATTTCTAAATGCTTAGTGCAGGTTTTTATTTTAATTGTAATAACCAAATGATACATGTATGTTTCATTATATTTTTAGTCGCTGATATATCTAAAAAAATAAATAAAAAGATTAAGGCTAAACATTTAAGTATTATTGTGGGGTTTGTAAAGTAAGTTTTTTTTTCATTCTTAGTGACTAGTGACTTTTCCAAAGATCACAGAATCGGGCCAGCACCCATCTTAGAAATTGAACCAAACTATTAATGTTATTTTGTTATGATCATGAAGAATAATTGTCATTATGGACAGTTATCGATAGTTTAGTGTTGATGTTTCTAGATAATTAATGCTAGCTCATAGTGTACAATCCTTCTTGATCTATTTTTACACCAGTCAAAGTTTATTATTGTTATACTTTAGACTTTCTATTCACAGCTGTGAGACCAGTGGTGCTGATGGTGGCTGTGTGGCAATGTGCCCAGGTAGTGTTTGAGGATCACCTGCCTCTTTCTGCGCATCGTGATTGGATAGATTTCCATCGTAACAAATTTATATTATTTATAAATTATACCTAAATGGGTAGAATGTCGATCCGACCGCCACTTTTTCTCATTCAATATAACCAAAACCCTAACCCCTAGGCATTCGCGAGGATGCTACCTGAACCTAACAAACTCCAACACCACGTAGTAACCCACCATGATAGCCTGCGTACTCAACCCATCAAACTCAAACAGTACACTTACAGGAACAGTACTCAACCTATGATACTCCAACAGGCTCTATGCTGTTGGATTTTGATTGAGTGAGTACACATGGCCCAAAGTAAGTTTGAACATTCGTCACACAGTACTCAACCCATCATAATCCTACAGTTGTTTTCAGGCTAAAAAACTTAAACTGAAACACCCTATGGAATAAATGGTAGGTTCTAGTTGTATGATGTTAGATACAATAATCACGCCTAAGTACAATACTTGCCTTTATCAGTTGTTTATTACAGCAGGTTGTCCTTAATTAGAGCATAGAGCAATAAAGTGTACCAAACAAAGCACTTAACTACATACACCTCTCCCCACCTAAACAAGATGAACGTTTATTACAAGAGGTCACAGTGTACCAGTGAACCAAGCAATGCACTCATAACATACTGTCACATACTTTCCCACTCAGTCAAAGTCCAACACTGTTGCATGCCAATAGTACCAACACACACTTTCCCCACTCAGTCAAAGTCCAACACTATTGCATGCCAATAGTACCATACACCATGCACACACACTTTCCCACTCAGTCAAAGTCCAACACGGTTGCATGCCAGTAGCCATACACCATGCATCACACACATTCCCACTCGTCAAAGTCCAACATGGTTGCATGCCAATAGTACCATACACCATGCATACACACACTTTCCCCACTCAGTCAAAGTCCAACACTGTTGCATGCCAATAGTACATCATCAGTGGAGTGTCGTGGTAGGCGGTCTAGCGCATCAACTCAAGTTCTGGTGTTGCCAGCAGCAGGGTGTGAGTTCGAGCCGGTCGTGACACTTGTGTCCTTGAGCAGGATAACCATAATTGCTTCGTCCTTCGGATGGGACGTAAAGTCAGAGGGTCCCTGTGTTGTGTAATGCGTAAAGAATGCGCCTTGAGCACCACTTGTTGGTGGATCGTCGCCATATAATCCACACATTATTATATATATTATTATTATTATTATTATTATTATTATTATTATTATTATTATTATTATTATTATTATTATTATTATTATTATTATATTATTATTATATATTATTATTATTATTATTATATTATTATTATTATTATTATTATTATTAACACACTTTCCCCACTCAGTCAAAGTCCAACACTGTTGCATGCAATAGTACCATACACACACTTTCCCCACTCAGTCAAAAGTCCCAAAACTGTTGCATGCCAATAGTACCAACACCATGCATCACACACTTTCCCACTCAAGTCCAACACGGTTGCATGGGGTGTTGGGGCGTCTACAAGGTTCAGTTCTGGTGTTGTAACATAATGTGGGTTCAATCACGCCTGACACTGTGTCCTGAGCAAGACACTTAATCATATTCTTCTCCACCCAGGGTTAAATGGGTACCGAAGGCAGAGTTGTTGTCTTATATGCTAGAAATGGCAGCAATTGAGCTGTATACCCCAGGAGCTGAGATGGTTTCAGAATGATTTATGAGCCTTATGAGCCTTATGAGCAGGATAATAATATAATGCTTGAGCACCCTTAGTTGGTGGATACGTCGCCTATATAAATCCACACATTATTATTATTATTATTATGCCAATAGTACCATCACCATGCACACACACACTTTCCCACTCAAAGTCCAACACTGTTGCATGCCAATAGTACCATACACACTTTTCCCCACTCAGTCAAAGTCCAACACTGTTGCATGCCAATAGTACCATACACCATGCACACACACACTTTTCCCACTCAGTCAAAGTCCAACACTATTGCATGCCAATAGTACCATACACCATGCACACACACACTTTCCCCACTCAAAGTCCAACACTGTTGCATGCCAATAGTACCATACACACACTTTCCCCACTCAGTCAAAGTCCAACACGGTTGCATGCCAATAGTACCATACACACACTTTCCCCACTCAGTCAAAGTCCAACACTGTTGCATGCCAACAGTACCATACACCATACATACACACACTTTCCCCACTCAGTCAAAGCCCAACAATGTTGCATGCTAGTAGAACCACCTACCACACTCAATCAAAATCCAACGACATTACGCCTTTGGTACTCAACCCAATGTCACACGCAGACCTCAACGCCAGGATCTACAGTCTTTCAAAATGTTCCTTGCGAAATCGCAAGAATCTGGCTGTCTGAAATCAGATTATGTTACCTCCACAATGTCTGAACATTCCATAATTTTGCAATACAAACCTACGGCTGTTTCAGTTTCATTTAATATGTTCCATGGCAGAAATCGCCTTCAACTGAAAATAGCACAGCAGACGATAATCACACACTGCTACGGTATAATCAAGCAGTTAGAACTATGCTAGCATGTACAGTACCAACATTTACTTTATCATGTGAAAACTTTTGAGGACCCAAATGCCATAGACCATGTGACCACAAAAACAGAACTCATGTAATGTAGCAACTGTCCCAATATACAGCTCTGATACCATATTGGCTTATTCTACACCAGATGGCTGCTGTCAGCATTTACGTTCGCATAACAGTTACTCATCCAGCAAAATGTATCCATCCTTTCATCCTTTTTCCAAGTTTTGTCTTTTAAAGGAATTTGCATAAGATTTTATTAGCAAACAGCTATCATAGCCTTTTGCCAAATAACTGAATATAAGTCTAGTAGACAAGAATTATCGCCAAAGTGTTTTTTCAGAAGAGTACATGTACAAATCTTTGTCTCTTATAATTGCAGGTTCAACTCTGATTTCAAACCATTTTTTCACACCTTTAAATAAAAGTTTAATGGTTACTACTTTAATATTTCAAAATTATATCTTATGAACCACTAAGATATACACAATCTCTGCATCATCTTAAAGATCTTGAATTATGTGATGACCCCAATCTGACCTCCTCCTTCCCGTTGAAACCAGACATTTAAGTGAAAAATTTATTCTGAAGCACTTTTATAGGGGCCATTATATGGTATTTGAACATGCTTTCAGTGGATGAAATTACTATTGATATGTGACCTTTTAAAATATGACTGACGTCATCACCAGTCACAGCGCCTTGGCGACAGGTTTAGAAAATAATAATTTTATCTGAAACCATAGGAAATTTGAATATGACTTTTGAATAAAGTGATTATGGCATCTTATCTTTTTAAATAATATGTTTGATGACGTCATCAAAGTTCAGAGCGCCTCTAGGCAGTTTTAAAGGATTTTTTTTTCCAATCTCGGAAATTGAACCAAAGCAGGTACTAACATTATTTTTTCATGATCAGAGGTCATATATGACCTTTAAATCACCTGATCTGATCTTTATTTCCCAAACAGGAAGTTCAAATTCAACACATTCTAATGCTAAATTGATATATTTTGAATAAAAAGTGATATTGTATAAAAATGATACACCTTTGAAAAAATATGATATTGACATCCTCGATGATAATTTGATTGAACCAAGTTCACAAACACCGTATTTGTCCCAACAAACACTTGGCTTGGGTTTGAAAAAGTATCCACTATGATAGTCTATCCTGTAAATATGAGAGATGAGGAACATTCCATGAATAAGTAAAATTTAAACCCTTTGGGACTTGTATATGTACATTTGTAGACTGTAAAAGACATGTTGAGTGCAGAGTACAATTGTAGTGTTTATGTAATTGACTGATGTGGCATCCAGCCGGTGACTGACCAACTACTTTTGCAGAAAGGAAATCTTTATTTTGGACATAAAAAATACCTTTAAAATTATGTAAAGCAAAGTTCATACCTTTCTGGATAACGCCAGTATTTATCACCTCCTCCCATTGTAAAGGAAATGTACAAAGTGACGGATCAAACCACCATGATGTAATCAAATCGGTTCATGTATATTATATATGAGATTCACAAGTAAACTTTTTTTACCGACGGTGGCACTTTTGCTCCTTGATATCCCGAGATCCTACTATCACGCCTCAGCGAACAACTCAAACTTGGGCATCATTCAAGAATTACCAGCTATAGACAATTACATAGGAAATTAGTGATCAGAGGTTTGATGGACCTTGTATAAATGGGGTCAACTGTATCACCTTTTAACTTGTCCATATCAAAGTAATAATTCTATGATATTTTAGTGATAGTGGGTTGTTGAGGAACAACAAATACCATTCATGTTGTTTTGCATTCATTATTCTTCAACAGTACCGGCGATGGAGGAACCCAACTTTGGGCTTCTTGATAAACCATCCTAGTTCACTACCTATGTCGACGAAGAGTCCTTATTCAACCTAGGGGAATGTGGAGGAATTAATTCCATATTTGATTGATTGTTTGTGGATAACCCAGGTGAGAAACAGTAATGAAGGATCAGAGTTGTTGACTCAAGTCAGGACTTGGACTCAAACTAACTCAAGTCACTTTTATTTGACATGTATGACTGTGACATGGGAGAAAAAATTTTTAGTCTTTACTACACATATAACTTAATGACAATCGTTATAAAAACATCAACAATTGGCACTATACTATGCATCTAGAAGTCTACTTCTATACAATTTGGTAAAATTAGTTGAAACACTAACCCTGTGCCCATTCAATGTTAAGAACGTTGCAGATTACATGTAATTGTTTTGTGCGAAGTCAAATGCAGGCTCTAACATTGAGTGGAGGTGTGGGTGTTGTATGAGATAAGTGTTCCAACACATGGACCAAGATTGTAGATTGCACTGTCAGCCTTTCACAACAAATAAACAAACTTAAAAAATCAAAATATTATACATGTACTGTATGCATTATTTGCCGTTATCAATTATAAAAGTCTTGCTAGTTGCCAATTTATCAACAAGCTCACATAAATGTGCAGTGCGACATGACCTGTGACTTAACTGGGGACTCCACTATATTGACTTGTGACTTGAATAAAAAAGGCTTGGTTCCTCCTTGAGAAAGATCAGTGAAATAGTTTGTTGGTTTGATTTGTTCCTGACATGTACCATCTATGTACTGTACCATGTTTTGTAGTTTTGGTTACTTTTCATTTTGGTTGAATGCATTTTAGCCAAACCAAACATTTGAAGATTAACATGAAAATAAACATGATAGATCTCATAACAGGGTCTGTAGTGTGGCCAGATTTACCCACTATTTGATTTAATCATAATGCTTTGAAAGGTTCCAGGAAGTAATTTACCTAACTAAAAATAAGAATGGAACAAGAGTATTACAATTTGTTTTCGAATAAATGAATATATGAATTTATGAATAGGAACTAGATTCCATGTAAATGCCAACTTAAATGTACATTAAATGGGATTTAAACCAAGGTCACAATCATGGAAGGCATGTATGCAAGTCACAACACTAGTGTTATGGGCCATTGTTTGCAACTGTGTCTTATACATATATACATGTATCTAAAAATAGATTGACCTCGAACATAATGTTGTGTACATTGTAATGGTAGATGTAATGTTTGTAATATTTCAAATTTGTGCTATTAAACATACTATCATTCTTGTTCCATACTTAACAGGCTTGTGTACAACAATGTAACAGGGCGAACAAGTAATTCACCTGTGAATGTGACAACTATAGACTTCGAAACACAAGCTCAGTGGAATATCTAGATCCCAGCCACATCTCTCTCAGTAAGTTAGCTACATATCCCTTCCTTGTATTTGAGATATTATATTATGTACATTTGTATCCCATTAAGTAGCAATTATTCTAGGAGTATATTAATAAATGTTACCAATTGAGCTATTGAAGTTTAAAATTAGGCAGAACTTTGTGTTGACTTAATGTAACAACCACCATATGATGCATGTGCTAGATTTTGATCAGATTTTGATAAAGGCTTCTATTTACTCACCGTAATACACCCTTACCTGATTACCTCTTAATCACATTATCAACACCTATGCATTTATTAATGATATTTGTTTTCCTTATTCAGGCAAATACTTTAATGGGATCGTTGTGCACTGGTTGCTGTTGGGTACCAGCGTGGTGTTTCTGTAAGGGCAGCCCTTATGACTTCAAGGCCACAAGTAAGCTTTTCAAATATATAATTGAATTGATGATAAAAACTAAGGATCCCATAAAGAACACAAATGCATTTTAATACTTAAAACCCTCCTGCTATTGCTGCACTTTAGTGGAAGTTATAGAGTTCAAAACCAGTCAACTGCCTGTTTTGACTGTTGACCCAAATGTGCACACAGGGGCATTTTTGACTGGTTTTATTGTCATTTTGACCACCTGAACAATACCAGACGATGCTTTTACCAGTCAAAACAGTCAACTCATTTTGACCTGTAAATGTACTCTACCACAAGGTTTGAGAGTGTTTGACTTTATGCACTAGATATACCTTAGCAAGTATATCAACATTTAACTGATTTTGACCTTTGTAATAGTAGGAGGTTAAATGAATTCTGTGAGAAAGACTGGACAAAATCAAACAAGTGATTTATGTAGAGATGGAACAAGAAATCAGAGAAAGACGACATGACATCCCAGGTTGGTAAGGTGGGGATAAGGAAAGTTAGTTGACGAAGTGCAGATATGAAGTAATTGAGGGCAATGGTTTCAAGATCATTTCTTGTATATTCTGTAAAACTTGTAACTTTGCATGGTGAGGAGGATAAGTAAGAGTAATTTGGTGACACCATGTGAAATTCTCAATTGAGTAGTAATTAGTTCTGAAAAGAACTGGAGGTACAACTGACGTTTGATCAGTGTGCTCTGATCGTCCGAATATTCTGATTCTTCTCATGTATTGCTTTGTTCTTTCTCCACAGATGAAGCAGAAGTATACTTTCAAAACCTGACCAAACTAATAGAGACCTACAGAATCAACAAACCGCAAGGTGGTCCTTCTAACACACAGTATGGGGTTTATATGGGCTATATACCTCAACAAAAAAGCCTCAAGATTGGAAGGATAAGTTTATTCAGGCATTTGCCCCATCTCTGCTCCTTGGGGTGGAGCAACAAAAAGCCTTCGAATTATCGTGTCAGGTAAGCGCACTACAAGCCAGCCTGGTCAAAGCCTACCTTTGATTGGGTCAAACTACTCAGGACTTAATTCTAGGATACCCTCTATTCCTAGCAATGTTATCTTGCAAACAATGTATTGTGTGTGTCTTCACAGTCAATGGTATATGCATTTTCTGGTGTGCATTAAAAGGTTATAAAAGTTATAGTACAGTTGGCACACAATATTGTATTCGGGGCAGGGGGTGTCCTAATCATTTGTCACTGATTGTAAAGAAGCACCAACTTGTAGTCGGATATTCCGTAATTTTTAAATAAAATACATGTACATTAGGCTAGATTTTAAATTTCTGTTTGTGTTGAAAGTAGACAGACCAATAGCTGATAACATTTGATATTTCTCAGTAAAAAGAAAAAAATCAGTAATTTGTTTGAATATAGCCCTGTATGGTTAATAAATTTTTTTCATTGCTCACCATCATTTTCAGGAATTTAAAGCCATGAAAAATGCTTCCTAATCAATCAATCAACCATACATTTTGGTAATCTCAAAAACAAATATGTAAGTGTACAGCTGATGATAGTAAATACATATCTTGAAAACTTTCTGTAAATTCTATCTTCAAAAGATAAAATGTCCAGAATTATCAATACAACAAATCTGAATGCAAAGATGATATTGAACCATTTATGATATCTTTCCTTTCCAGGTGACAATGTTGGTGATTTTGTCGTCTACGCATCTACCGTCAGGACAACCCAGCGAACATGGCCGAGTATATACTACCTAATGCCCTCAGACAAGTTTTGGAGTCCTAAAGAGGTCATCATTCAGACACCAAAGAAGAATTACACTGTGAATGATTACCAGGGACTCATGGATGATCTAAAATACCAATAGGATGGGAGATGAGGAAGGCTGTCAAGGACGTGGTTTATGATCTCAAGCACCAGGTAGGTTACCTAGCAACCTGTCCAAATTCTGCTGCAGATGCAAAGAAACCACTGTGTTTGAAACTCATTGAATTAACATTTCATTAGTTGGATGAGGGTTTGTGTAGGAGCATCATGTTCTACCATGTGTGCAATCACAGCTGGTTCCACTACTCACAATCTGACTCGACTCATGGTGTGAAAATCTGTTGGTACAACCCCATTCAATGTTGAGTTAAAACCAGATTTTCTTTGTAAATTTCATGGCAAAGTAAGGTTTTGCTAGATGTATTTTTGATTTGTGTAATAAATTCTAATTATACAAATGTACAAGTTTGCTATGTACATGGGCACTTCCTCTTTGCATTTCTGAAAATAACAGCTTGTCCTGAAAAGCCTGAATTTGCATTTGGTATCACAATAAACTTGACATAGTCATTTCTTGTTTGCATACATGTGTATTTGAATAAACTTTTAAATAGGTGTACCAGTGTATGGCATCCATGGTCGTGATGTCCCAACAGAGGAGTTTACTTGTATGACGAGCCTGTCCTTTCCAGACTATGAACCAACATAACTACTGGACAAGGAGATGGAACAGTCAACATGAAAAGTCTGAAAGGTTACTGGTCAGTATCTTAGAGTTGTATAGTAATTGTCTCCAATAGATCGATGTGACCAACTATCACATGTTTACAAAAGAGCTCTAAGGTCAAACTGCGGCACAAAATGTACATTGGTCTATGACAAGAAACCATACAATCTGATATTTTGAGATATTCAGAGATGCCAACCCCTGATTTCGCGTAATCCTCCCAATTTTGCTAGAAACTCACGCATTACGGCAAGACAATAAAACTTATGGTGGTGCCTTTTGATAATAATAATGTAACTTATACATGTATATGCATGTATATGCATGTATATACATTAAGTGTTTTAAAGATGATTTAATAAAGCTGAAAAATTGTAAATGTATTTCTACTGTTTTAATAAAATAAAAGATTTTATAAAGATTTTAATAAGATTAATAATGTCGCACTGTTGCATGGCGCAGCTACATGAAGTATTGATATCTTCCCCAGAAGATGCATACGGATCTTAATCAGGAGGATGCAAAATCGTTATTATGACACAGTATTGCAGTGCGGTAGCGATCACCATTGATGAGATTTAATAGTCGCCACGCTGGTATTCTTAACTCATGCACATGTACATGTATATAGCTTGGTTTACAGCGGAGCTTGTTTTGAAACCAAGTAATGTTCACAAATATCGGACATTAAATGTACATACTGTACAAAATACTAATGTTGACTTCCTTTTTAACTTTCATGAAGCTTCCAGCCGATTTTTTTTCAGCAATATCAAGACATTTTACAAAAATAAAGTAGGGTAAAAGTACCCAGAAATAACTTATTTTAAAACGATGAGTGAAGGGTATTAGTGTGATGACTAGAATAAAAAGTAACTCCAATTTAAATATTTTTCATCCGAGCAGGTTTTTTTTTAATTCAGACATTGACACCAAGAGTCAAAGAGAAAACTGGAAGCAGGCATCGCCCGCCCATTGTAAATTTTGGATTTATACCCTGTGATAGCACCGCCAGCCACGGATGAGCATCCTTTTTTGATTAAAATTTCTGAATTGTCTTGATCAAGAGCCAAAAATTTTCATTTAAATCAAGTTTGACCACACCCAACTTGGTTTCAAAAGGCACAAATATAGCACCAAATTGTTGGTCCTAACATTATCTGCCGGCTGTAGCGTATCTATTACTGAGTATACGTTTATAGTGTGTAGTATTTTTCGACAAATATACAATCACGTTTCAACACTGGATATCACAAAGAAACAAAGAAAAAATGAATTACATGACTGATACTTTCAAAATAAATCGGTGTCCTTTTTGTTTTGTCTGAAATTGACCATCAGTAGAAACCGATTGCAAAACCTACTTTTTTATCTGTCTGAAGTTGGGCACGGTGAAACCGATGCTAATTTTTCTAAAAAAGATTTTTAAAAGTCATCAACATTTTAAATTTTTAATTATTGTGAACATTTAAATTGATAATCTAATGTAGTGTAAAAAACATCGCTCATCATATTTTCATTGTAACTATGATTTAACACAGCCCCCCTGACAAGGAGTAATCCTCCCTGACAAAAGTGTTTCCACCTCACTGACAGGTTGTACAATGGTTGGCATCTCTGGAATCAAAAAACATACAGATGAGCCAGAATATTATAGAAACATTAATGATTTCTAGCCTGTTAATGTTATGATGCTACTTGAGGATTAAAACATTCTAGAGACCAACCTGTAAAATTCGGCTCAATCAGTTAAAGCTTATTTGAAATTGTAAATGAATGTATAATTTGACATACGGTTATATGGTCTGTGATAGATTGAGATCATCTTCGATTCGAAGAGCTTTGGGTATTTACTTAAATATATGCAAGGAGGCCTCCTTGGACCAAAGGGAGACCTCCTGCAATATTTTAAGAAGTAAATACGCATACGTATCTTCCAAATCGAAAAGGAGCTCTGATAATGGGACCTGATTGGCCATCAGTTATGAATGGGTATATTTCATCAGTTATGAATGGGTATATTAAACAAAACTCAGTTCTGAATGAATTTTTGATGGATTGACTTTTGCAGGTGGCAAAATGAGCAACCGTCCTGTCTCTGAATTTGAGATCTCTGGGTAGACATAGTTTTTCACAAAACACACGCTTCACATACCTCATTAAAAATGTCCTTCACCTTGACCTTAACCTCTAAACCATCCACAGTCAGCTGTTGAAAATTACAGGGCACAACAGACACACCTATATTTGTACGGATTTACTGATTCAGTTATGACAGAATCAGTCAGGTCTAGTGGGGAAACAAACCCATAGCACACATTATTTTTTTATTTCTTTCATTTAGTTCAAACCAAAACTTGTTAGACAAATTTCAAGAGCTGCTTGCAAATGTTGTTTTTTTGAGCAAATGAAACAGTCAACTCCAATTATGCATCATTTTGTATGAGGGTTTGGCTGGGAACCAACCTGCCCAGTGATTTGTTTCTACTAAGCATTTTGTTAGCTTTAAGCCCTATGAAATGTATCCTTTCCATTAGGGACATCATTATGTTCTGATGTGTGCTCAGATATGTATTGTGCAAAAAGGGCTTCCATATTTAATTAGTTGCTGTACAAACCCTTTTTTATCTCAAAAACTGACCTGCACAAAGTGTTTATCATGCTATCTATTCAAATGTTATAATAGTCAAGATATGAACAGAAAAGCTGAATCAGTCTTGTCGTTTTCAACGGGAAGAAAACATTTGATTCTAATCACTCATTTTAAAGAAAATGCTTCAAATTGGAGCCGAAAGTGACGTTGAATGTGAAAATCTTGCAATGCAATTTCAACAGTCACTTTCAGCTCACAATACTTTTCATAAAATGAGTGATTAGAATCAAAAAAGGGTTTTTCTTCTGTTGAAACTTTACAAGACTCGGGCTCTTTTGCTGTCCCCGGACTGCGTTCTTTTTCTGTTCATATATATGTTCATCACTGTATTACTATGCATGTACAATTTTATAAAGAAATAAAACAGTTTCTAAGGTTCTTTTCCACCACACAGTCGGGCAGTATGTATATGATGTATGAGTCAATACCGTTGAGTTAATAATAACTTGATTTTAGGGGTTTTGATTGGGGTAATGTAGATAGTGTAATGTAGATAGACTTACATGTAGGATAGAAGGGTGTTCCCGGGGGTGAGTACCAGTAGTACATGTATGTAGAGAATGGAATGAAAAGATTTGTGCAGCAAAACCACGAGAAAAAACTACAAGCAATAAGTCTCACTTTAAAGTATCTAGATCTAGGCTTGAATACTCCCAATTGAAGGAAATTGGGCTAGTCTCACTTTCAAGTATCGATCTAGGCTTGAATACCCAATTGAAGGAAATAGTTGTCTTACTTTAAAATTTTGAATGTTTCCAATATGAATACTGGATTTCTTCTTGTTTTTGAATACATTTCATTGAAACAATTACTAATACCTGTGTTTTGTTTCAAAACAAAAGACTTGTTTGATAAATTGTAATCAAAATATATTTCATAATTTGGCTATTTGTTCTGATGGTATTTCATTAGGACATACATGTAAAAATGACTTTGTACCATACTTCACGTGGGCCCTTCGATTTATTTCTTATTGTATTTCCAAGAAATTCTATAAAATATTTAAAACATTCCCAAATTTGTAAGATAGTTCCCAATAGACACAATCTTAATGGGCAACGGGCTTTAAGCTCCACCAACCATTGATGTCAAGAGTTTTTCAAAAGCCTGTCCCAAGATTTATGACAGACCTATATAAAAATATGAATACTTGAATCTCTAGATTCAGCCAGCCAGCATTTTTCAAAATTCAAATTTTGGGGGGAATTTACAAAAGGTGTTAACAAAATTGTTTGTATTTTATAAATTTTATTTTATTTTGTGTGTTGTGGGAGATTATGTGGATTCGGAAAAATTTAAACCTTTTTTTTCGGAAGAAAAGAATTTTTTTAAAAGGGGAATAATTTTTTGTCTAAAATACAACTACGAAGCATTAAGATCACAAGCCATTTGACAAGTATGTAAACGTGTTGCTACAGGCGAGTTATTTATGACAGCTGTCTATGAGTAGAATAAATGCTGCTCCTAGACCACCCCCCAAAGCCCCCACCCCTTTCCCTAGCCAAACCATCCCCCGCCGTCTTAGAGCAGCGAAAGGGTCCAAAAAAATTTGAAAACAAAAAATAATAAAAAACTTCCATAAAAGGGAAATTAAAAAAAAAATCTGTTTATTGAAAACACGATGGACCTACAGAGCCTTCCCAACTAAAAGGGTTTGTTAAAAAAAATTAATTTTAAAGAGGGTTAATTTGGAATAGGGTAAATTGATTAAAACGATTACCTCTTTTTTAAAAAAATTTTGAAAATTTACCCCAAAAAGATTTTTCCCCGGGAATGGCTTGTAGTGGGTAAAAAGGGTTTGTCTCCCTATTGGCGGAGAAAATTTTGTCCCGCATCAGTGGCTTTTTAAAGGAAAATCTAATGGCCCCGGGGAAATGAATAAGGGTACAAAAACAACGACGCATTTATGTAAAATCGGCGATTATATTAAAAATTAAAGCGAGCTAGAAAAATTTAATCGTCTGATCGATTTGAAAAAAATAAATTTAAAAAGTTGAATTATGGGGGGGTTTTTCAACATTCTAGGGAAAAACATTTATCAAAGTGGTTTATTATAAATATCTTTTAAAGATTTTCTATCAGTTTTTTAAATTAAAAGTTTTTTAAATTTTTCTTTATCGACGATGGCTTTGTTTATGTGGGGGCTTTTGGAGTAAATTTTGTTCGATGTTTTTTTTTCTCCATTTTTGCTCGCCCTCGTCTTTAAAAACAAATTTTTTTGACTTATACAACTTTTAATCGTTTTGAAACGGGTTGGATGGTGTTAATTTTACCTCGGAAATCTTATCCGTCTGTTTCTTTGTTTTTTTTTTACCACTTGTTTTCGCTTTTTATCGTACCCCCTAACCCCGATTTCCCCTTCGGGGATGAACGTGGGCGCTGTTACGACCACCCGCTGGCACCCATCGCCCACCCCCGATCCCGCCGCATTCAGCCATTTTTTTCCGCAATAGATAAAGTCTTCATGATTTTATTATTTTTTTTATACGATCTTCGCGATCATTTCTCTAGGGAAATTTTCTTTCTGGATGTCGTTGATTTTTTAATCTAAACCATTCACATCTAGTTTACCAGGGGTCCATACGGGTAATGGGGGATATATCTGCATCCCATTTTCTATTAATAATAACGATTATATATTTTTTTTTAAACCGGGAAAAACTTAATTTTTTATATCGAAACAGACCCCGTGTTTATACCCAAAAAGACCCCGGTAAAAAGATTTTTGATCTTGGTCTTGAACAAACACATTCTAAAAGTTTGGTACAGCGGAAAAAGAAATGGTTTTGGAGAATATATAAGCTCGATTAGAAAAATTGGTTTTAGGATTGAAAAGAATCATTTTAAATTGATTTTTTTCCCAAAAATTGAATATATCGGTTCTCTATCGAAAAAACAGGGTTATTAATTTAATCCTTTCCCCTCGGGTTTTGGGGTTTTCCCCGGATCGTTTCAAATTTCCTCGAAATCGTCCATGATATTAAAAAATGGATGTTTGTCATTATTGGATGAAATGGGTTTGTCGTAAAACTCGGACAAAAATATCGCCATTTATTTTTTTTAAAAATTATTTAAATTTGACTTATAATGGCTGGCATACCGTTTATTAATTTTTTCCCCTAAATTTTTAATTTTAAACTCAGTTTTTTAAATCCAGTCTTGAGATTTTTCAATGTTAATTTCTTCGGCCACCTTTTTTATTTTGAGGGAAAAACGTTTAAAAATTAGGTTTCCCGTTGTAAATTTTTTCCCCAAAATTTGACCCCAATGAATGTAATTTTTTTAAAAATGCAAAATCAATTTTCCTTCATACGTTCCCAATTCTAAACCCCGAGTAAATTGGCCCCGGATGGCAATTTGAGTCCTTGTTTTTAATTTTCGACAAAATTCACCTTTTTTTCGTTTTCAAATTTCAGGGTGTTAGGGACATTTTTCGATAATTTGTTTTTATTGTAAAGCCCAGGTCGATAGTCTAAAAATTATTGCCCGGTTAAACCCAAACCCCCAACAGGCCCAATATTTTTCTTTCCCCACATTATAGACCAAAAGTTGAGGGTTTCGATAAATTTTTCCATCTCGATTATTTGATTATTAATTGAGGGGATTTTTAAAAAATTTAATTAATTATGTTTTTTAAATCTAAAAGAAAAAAATAATGTTGTTTAAAAAAAATACCTTCCTTTAGCATTTCAGGTAATATATCAAAGCTATCAACAATCTAATTTTTTAAGTGGAAAATTTTTTCCCAGCGCTCTATTCAAAAGTTTTCGGATGAAAACGAATTTTAAGTAGAACCCCCCGACCCTTTTTTAAAAGTGGCCTAAAGTTACCCCCCGTCAATGATGATTGTAAGTTGCTGGAATTCGTATCCGCTAAATTTTTATCAAATAAAATAATTTTTGTAACGTGGTGAACGGGGTGGGAGGAGTTACGTTTACCCATTCAATCCGATGATTAGATTTATTAAAATTTCGTCTTTATCAAATTAGACGGTTAAAATTTCAAAATTTTTTGGGCTTTTGCAATAGACATTGGGTATAATAAAATATGTAGAGACTTTCGCCGGTATCAATTGGAAAAACAAAAGACAAAAACTGAGAGGAGGGGGAATAGTTTAAAAAGACAACGGTTACTTTCCCGGTGCCTGGAAGACAAATAATTCAAGTTTCATGTTTCATTCTCTAACGAAATGATTATTCAAAAGGAAAAAGATGGGTTTTGGAATCATCCTCGACTTATCGCCTATTAAACGCCTACATTTCAAAATTTCCCCCAGACGAGCGAGCTTGGGTTAAATTTATACGTTTTTTCTAAAGGGTTTACGGATATGGGTTAGAACGGTGTTTTCTATATGAACGTAGTTTACGCGGTGCTGGGGCTCAACTCAAAAAAAACAAACCCTTAACTGGTCCGGTTTAGATAAAGAAATTCTTAAACACTCGATTGATCGTTTCCCCGGTAGTTTTGCAATTTTCCTTTAAAAGGTCCCAAAATTCTTCAATTGACCCAGTTAAATTTTTTATGGGGAAAAGATTTATCCCTTACCCCTTTACATAAATTTTTATATAGGTACGTACGGGATAAACAACAATATTTTGATCTGTCGTTGGATCGAATAAAGACACGAATTAACCCCTTTCCCCCTATTGAACGCCATCCGATTCTAAACCGCCGTCATAGTATGATATCACAATTGTCATATAAGATACGCCATCTATCTTCCCCCCTAATTTACCAATCTATCGATCCACCATACGTATCCAAAATGACCCCCAACCATCCATCGATGATATCAAGATGAAAATAATTTTAATTTTTTCTAGCGATTGCTTTTGGGCAGTTGCTTTTACAGTTTTTCAACGTTGACCCTTCTATAGAAAAAAAATAAAACCATTGACCCCACTCACGAATCCCCTTTTCCCCCAACCATCCTACCGCTCTGAAAGATTTGTCAATAAAACTCAATACTCCTCCGATGATCCCGGGTAGAAATCAGGTTTTAATCCAATTTTTTTAGTAGTTTCGATAGATTTTAAAATTTTTTAATCATTTTTACAAAGCCATGGTGTGGCGTGGGTGGTGGAGGGTTGGAATCGGTTTTCGTCCAGATCGAAGAGACGAGGGTTCGTGAGACTTCCCAATATAGACATCGTTCGCCTTTTCTTAAATAAAGTTTAATTTTTCACCAACCCCGACGTTTTTTTCCAAAATTTTATTAATCGTTTCTTTGATTCTATTGATTTGACTAGAAAACCCCCATTCTTAAACCTGTAATCTCCTCGTTTCGTCTTGTTTTCTCCACTGTTTACAACTCCCCAACTCGTCTTTTTTTTCTCCCGGTAAAGGTAATTTTTTAAAGTGGAAAATTTTTTGTTTATGCTCAATTTAGCTAAAATTTTCGAGTTCCCTCAGTCGTTTTAAGAACTTTTTCGAGACCCGTTTCCCAAAAAGGGAATCCATCCCCGATTCTTCGTCTCGAAAAAACATTGTTTCATGGGTGTCTCGTTCCATTTTTCGCGACTTGGTAAATCTTGCATCAAATGATTTTTTTATTTTATTGAGATTATTGGTGTTTGCGGCCCCCGGCCTTTCGAGATCGGTTTAAACATTTCCGATCGTCTTGGATGGGAAAAATTTTCTTTTGTTTGAGGTGATATAGATAAAAAAAAAATTCCCTCTCGTTTTAAAACTACTTGTAAAAATTTTTTGCGTCTTGTTTTATAAAATAAATTTCAGTCTTTGTACTTTTACTATTCTTTCATAATGGGGTCGTTCCCACCAAAATTTTCACACCCCTTGGAGTTCTTTGCTCAATGTACCTTTCACTGTAAAAGTCTCCTTTTGGGGGTGATATGTCCCGGCGCGGATCCATCTCGATTTCTTTGATCGGGGTCGTCTTGAACGTTTTTTTGGGATCAAAATCACTATCCCCCTTCTTTCTATTTACAATTGTTTTATTTTTATCTTCTTTTAATAATTTTAACAGTAGCCCACTACCCCATGCCCAAGATGATAAACAAGACTTTTGGTTTTTTATTTTTCTAGGGCGTAAAATCCAGTTTTGGGTCGTCTATAAATTTGGGGGTAAAATTTAAATTGCCGGAACGATATAATATTCATTCATCCTTTTTTATATCGGTAAAAATTTTTGAGCCGGGTTTTGTTTAGTCTGTCGTTCATGTAATCTAGATATTTTTAGCGCTCTTTAGACTATTCGTCTCTAGCTTTAAAATTTTTTTGGAAAAACGTGCCTCTTTCGTTCTTTTTTTTCCCTTTGTTGGGAATAAAATGGAAAATAAAAATTTGAACCAAAAAAACAGGGTTTTATTCAATCATCATCGCTATAGACACCCTTTTTTTATAAAAATTTTTTTTAAATTTTAAAAAAATAATTAAAGTTAAATATGAGCGAACTTTGGAAAAAACTAAATCCTACAGGCGATTGGGAAAATTTAAAAAGGGATAAAGGAATGAAAAAAAATCGTCATCAAAACAATGAACTTTATTTAAAAACAACTGTTGAGGGGTTGTTTCCCCAAAATTTGGGAAAAAATTTTTCGTTCAGGATCGCCCGATTTTTTAACATTACTCTAGAATCCGCCGAAGATGAAGAAACGAACCATCTAAAAATAAGCGAACCATCTTAAAAAAAATTCCATTAAAATTGAAGTGTATTTTTATCAGATGCGGTGTATTGTTTCAAAACACGTGGTTGAAAAACCCAAATAAAAACTAGCGTACAGAATCGAATCGATAAATAATAAATGGGGAAGAGCAGGGATCTCAAACGGAGGAAAAAACAAAACTGTCGTGGATACTTTTACAAATAATTTTAATTCCCTGACGAAATTTTGGGTCATCAGCCGTATTTGGGCCGGGGTGACAGATCGGTTTAAATATTCCCAAAATTATCGTAAGCTCAGGCCGATAAAATATATCATTGGGAATTTCTTGAAAACGAGATTGTTACCAATCCCGAACTCGCCAGAATGAAAAAATCAATATGAAAAGTTGGGGGTTAGAAGGTCTTAAACTATAAAACCGCTAAACAAGAAAAATAAAAGTGGAAATAAATCAATATCCCCAAAAACATAAGGGGAAAATTGATGCTATTCAAAAACCGTGAAAAATTTTTTCTTTAAATTTTTTAATCCCAAAAATTGATAAAACTCAATTCTATCGAAGGGAAATTTCCCAAACAACTTTACGAAAAGGGTGGCGAATCAACCTGGGGGAAAAAATTCAGAAATTTTGGATTGGAAAGAAAAAAAATGGGGTAACCGGGTTTGGGTTTTCGGATGAAATCAAAGATTACCTAATAAAAACTTTTTTTTTTAGATTTGAGAAAAAAACAAAAGTTAGGGGGGAGGCAGGAAAAATCCGTAGGGATTCCATTCAATCAAAGCAGCGGAGACCGCCGAATTTAAAATCACATTTACATCTTTGGACCTCAATCAATATCGAAAATGGGCGATTTCATTCCATATGTTAAAAAAAACATGTTGGTTTTATTAAACATGTTAAAATATCCACACCTCATTAATCTGGGGCAGAGGGTGCGGGGAAAAAAAAATTTGTTTTAAACTAAGAACAAGGATATCAAAAATTTTTAGCAATTGTCTTTTATGTCCACCATTGCCCAAAATCTCGCCTACCAAAACAGAGGGGGGAGGAACGATGAGCGGTTACATCAGACTTTACCGATTCGACCTACACAGAGTCATACGGTTTTTCACGATGTCTTCAAAGGGGGATGAACGCTGTTTTTCATCGACCCCCGCAACCAAAGCGTTAAAGCATGAAAATACGAGAAAATAAATGTTTATCGTGATTGGCAGTGAAAAACCGCTGTTGGTTCTTTTGCAAAATTAAAACGTGTTGAAAAAAAAAACAACAAAATGGTTGGTATATTTTTTTAAAAAAGAGACCGTTCGAAAAATTTTCTGGAAAATGACATACCGGCCAAAGAGACCAGAAGAAAAACCAAAAAATTAAAAAAGGCCCAAAAATTGAAAATTGATTTTTAAAAGGATCAACCAACCAATTACGTAGTTTTGACAACACAAGTGACTTGGAAGGTTGTAAGGTTTGGGAAATTTTGGTCCCAAAAGGTTGTAGACAAATTTTAAAAAATTTTGGTTTGTATGGTCACTTAATAGGTTGATGTTTAACCAATAGGTTGTTGAGGGTTTCTTATAAAATTATAATAAAATTTTTAGATAAATATCTAATTGAATGTTTTTGATTTTGTGTTTTAAAAATGTTTGGTATGGGGACTGTATTTTGATTCATAAAACTGTACGTAAATGATGAATTTTTAAAAAACCCTTGACTAACGAAACAAATTTAAAAATATTATATAATAATGGAAATTGCAAAAATTTAAACGAAAAGCCCGGAAAGTTGTTTAAAAAATTTCCACCGTCTTTAAAAAATTTACAATAAGCGCAGGATCGTTTTTTACCCTCGGTGGGGGAAAATCAAAGAAATATTTTGGAAAGGGTAATTTCCGGGTTGAAAATTTTAAAATTGGTAGAAAGAGATAAATTATCGGATAGAAGCGAGACTAGTTTGTGAAATGATAGTCTTGGCTCTTTGATATTAATCTTTCTAAACGTGGGGTCCGGATTAAACTTGATCGTTGGGGGGGATCAATTTACGATCGATGACGAAAGGGTTTAATTTTCATTTGAAAAGACCCCCTTCATCTCGAGCCTTTTCTTGGGATTATGCGGTATACACAAATACGGAAGATTTTTTGGCCCAACCAGGGGGGCTAATTTTCCAAACATTTTAAAAAAAACATTCTTTTCTGATTATAAAAACGATGGAACAAAAAAAAACGGAGGAGATCCCCGCCCTAAACCAGGTAACGAAAAAACCGACTAAAAATTTTAAAAAAAAATCGAGTCGCGGTTGGGGTCGCAGAACTTAATAAAAGAAAAAAACAAAGTTTAAAAAAAAACCATCGACGACGCTGTCAAAAAAACACATCCCCGGTGTAAAAAAAAGGCAAAAACGCTTTTGTCGGTCGGGAGAAGGTTTGGGGGTTTGCATATTTTTTCAAAGGCGTAAACCTGACCAAAAAAACCCCAAAAATCTTCCAATCAGCCCCAGAACCCCTAAACGCCGCCATCCGAGAAAAGATGTTGATCCATTCAAAAAGGATTAAAAATAATTTCAAATAAAATCATAGATAAAACACATCGTAATTAAACCCATCACGGGGAAAAAATTTTAGCCTTATTTATAATTATGGATTCCCGAAAAGTGAAGGTATTGGAGGGCAAAACTATGACTGTTGATCGCTCATGGGGTTTTCAAAGACAATAGTTTGACATTATTTGAACACTTTTTCCAAATTATTTATCGATATATTTTTTTGCGTTATGAGATATTTTTTTTTACATGGTTTCAATAAAAAAACTCGTTACATATTTTCTAACTGTTTTTTTTTTTTTATTTAAGTTTTTTTTTTATAATGGCCGTAAACAAAGGGATAATTCTGTCTGGGAGTATCCCTTGTTCCCGCGATAAGGAATTTATTGACGGTCATGTAAATTTATGATTCTATTTTTAAAATTATAGAGTGGAAAAGTCTTTTTTAGATAAACTTGTTTGAAATTCGGGAAATTTTTTTTTAAAAAAGACTTTTCACGCCCTTGGCTTTTCTTAAAGATGGACTTCAACGGGGCTCGTACACTAAATCGTCTCCTGAGTCTTGTTTATGTTGTGTTTAGTTATTATTTCATTATCAGTACGATGGTTTTATTCCCCGTTATTGTGTGTAATTTTGATTGTAAAATAGCCCCTTCTTAGATTTCTGAGCGAGTGGTTTTTCTCGCCGTTGGCTGCGCGCTTTCATGGTTCCCAGCAAAGGCCCATAGAAATACAATACGAAATGAACGGTGAAATACCAGCGGCCACGTAAACCAGCGTAAGTGTGACGTACTATCTGGGGCATAAATAAAGGAAGCCGTTTTGTCTTTGTGTTTGGCAATGGGGATTTTACTTGCTCGAGCTGATACACATGATTTTTTCCCCGTTTTGACGATTTTGTGTAAGACGGCATAATGCCTAGCACATGTGCTGTTGGTGAATGTACAAGAAGTGCCACCAAGAATCCAGAGGTTAGTTTTTTCCGATTTCCGCGGAATCCGGCGGCTACCAAGGAGTGGGTGAAGTTCGTGAACAATACACGAAAGGATTTCACGTTGACAAAATGGTCGTTGATTTGTACAGCCCATTTTACGGGCGACTGTAGAGATTCTTCCAGTCAAGTGAAAGAAAGTTTTGGTTTGGATACCAAATATCGTTTGAAGCAAGGCTCTGTTCCAACTTTGAAAGCGTCAAATATCGAGAGAAGGCAAGTGAGTACGACTGGGAGTTCGTCGTCCTCTCAGGCTTGCTTTCGTTTCGTACACGTCGCTTTTAATGCACTTTGCTGGAGAACACTCATGACATGTGGCATAAGCAGCGAATGCCAGTCCTTGATCATGTACGTCACAACTACGATATGAATTATTCATGAGTTCGGCTTTTTATGAAACACGACTTTTCTAGATAGTGAAATGCTGATCAAAATGAATTTTTTACATTAAGAAATTACTTTATTTGAATTTCAATCATATAGAAGTAATCATTACACACTTCTGTAAGCCTAACAGCATCAAAACACTGTAATATATTCCGTTGAAGTCCATCTTTAAAGATTCTTCATTCGATAAAAGTATCGAGTACATTTTTGGTCTGAGGCCTACAAATTCAGAGATGAGAGTTCCCGATGTTTCGTCTTTCATTTTACCTATAATCTTTTTATTACCGTCGGCATAGAGGAAATGATCTTTCGAATAATTACTAAAATCGTAGAGATGCTCGTTTTCTGACATGTCTCGTAAATATTTTCCGTTTGAATATTGAGTAATAAGCTGTCCGTATCCGTGTAAGTAGATCGCAACAGTTGCCGTACCTTTGTTTTAAATGATTGTAATAAAATCATACATTAAATGTCAGTTAGATAAATCTAGTATGCTCATTCCGACGTATACCGGGCGGTTAAGTGTGAGTTTGAGTTTGTGCATATGAATAGCCGCCAGATCGTGATCGAAAATCTTGTATTTAGCAAAGATGTTTTAGCGATTAATTTACGGATACGATTTTCTTCGTGACATCTCACTAGATTCACGTTGATCCGATTTCGTACATTTCCATCGTTTTTCCAAATACGGAATTATTCATGAGCTTGTACAAACCTTTTCAAAATCTGACTCGGCATTTTTCTCAAACTCGTATTTAAACCAATGTAAGACTTCATCAAGGTTCCTGTTTGAATTTTAAAACGCGATGAATTTTTTTTAGTTTAATACCGAGGATAAATACAGTTGTAAATTACGATAATGAAGTACGTATTTTGATTTGTTATTCAAATTTGGAGTTAATTTATTTACTTTTGGAGCGGGTCTGTCTTTCAATAACGCAAGCTGATAGGAGACATCCATTCCTTGGGAATTTCCAACTTTTCTGGCGCGAGTGGAAATGCGTTGAAAACATTGTGTAATTACTTAAGATATTCAAGGTCAACTTCTAAAATGTACCCCTCGCTCGATTCTGGTGAGATTGATTCAAACCTCGTTGAAAGTATTTTATCTTCATTTAACCATTCAAATTTTCCCGTTGGAAGGTATATCTCATCGCCCAGTCGTAAAGGTTATTCGCGTCGAGGTATAGGATGTAATTTTTAGGTTTTGATGGGTCGTAATTTGGGAGGTAGGGATTCTTTTCCTTGGCGTATCTCTCACTCGCCATAGACGTCCCGCCCTAGTGCCCTTTTCTATATATAAATGTTTGTCGTAATCGTCAACAACTCTAAACGTATACGTTTGAATGTTTCAACAGAGCGTCCCAGCTCAAGCCTGGACTTGTGTAATAATGAGCGGGATCTAACCCATATTGTTTCGTACAAGTTTTACGAACATTTTCAAAGACGTCCGCCAATAACAAAGTGTCCGTACGCCCTGGAGGTCGTGATAATCCCTAGATTTTATATTCAAACTTTCCCAAACGTTCTTAGCGTGCAGATATTGTTCGTCCGTAATCCTTTCATCGTTCAAACTACTATAAAAGCTTCTTTCGAGAAGACTCGTTTCTTCAAAACGTTCGAAATCATCCATATACTCGTAGGGATACATACCTTTGTTTTATAAGCAGCTTAATCTTGTTTGGATCCGGTTCGTACTCTTTAGTGATTAGTAAAGAATCGGGATTGTTTGATTTAACGAGTTTATCGAGTGAAGTCAGTAAAATTGAGCGCTGTCGATAAATCCCAGTTGTCCGATTGAAAGAAATATACTTTTCCATGTTGTTTGGGATACACTTTAGATTTTCTTTGGTTTGACTCGTAGCTTGCATGATGAGATGAGAGTCGTATCCCCGCAAATTATGGAATACCACCGGAATAGGTGTTTTGTTTGGTTTTATGCTCAGTTTTAAATTACAGTCATTATGCGCCGCTCTCGATATTTTCCAGTAATGTGACAATGATCGTACTTTCTATACTTGCCTTCGTCAAATCTTTTCGCAAATCCAACACTTGCTGGATTTTTATAATTTTTCACTTCGTCCATTGTCACAAACATATTTTTAGGTTTATTAAATATCTCGTTGATGTTTTCTACTTTTATTACAGAGTCCAAATTTTTTTTGAGGCATCTTCCCCATATACCTTGGGTGGTTGAGTTTGACCGTCGCATCTAACGACTATGTACGCATACCCACAAACACGTGTTCTTGCAATGTTTTATTTGGTTCCTCGATCGTTTTTTTAAATTAAACCCTTAAGTCTGCGTATATGACGAAAAAACTTTCATTTTTTTATAAAAATGAAAAAAGGGTTTTTTTTCCCCTCACCGCATCCGATTTTAACCTCTCTGCCCCCAAATTTCCCCTCACTCGGGATGTGTTGTTGAGAAGGGCTTCGTGGTGAAACCCGAAACATCTCCCCAAAAGTGTTTGATGTCCGTTTTTGTTTGATCATAAAGAAATTTAAACCTTGACCCAAACGTAGGCGAATTTTTTTGGGAATTAATAGAAAATTCCGAGTCATATACGCAGGCTGCCCCTTTGGGTAAACTATTATGATTGTTTTTTCGTAAAAAACGTTTATACCAACTTGTTTGTTTTCATTTTTCACTTGATCGATTGGGTTAGCATCGTTTTTTGTCAAAAATTTTAAACCATCTTCCGAGGGATATGACTTCTATCGAATGATGGCCCCCGGGGAAAAAGAACCCCCACCCAGCAATCATCATCCTTGTTTTAACGTTGTATTTTTTGTCTCTTATATATTTGGGAGTAAGATATAGGCCCCTTAAAGGGTTTAAATTTTGAAAAGGTAATTTCCATAGCACAACACATCTATTATCCATCCAAACCGGCGTCCCTTTCTTACCCTTTGGGTTTCCGCAAAGGCTGTGGTTTTAATTTCAATCTTGTTCGTAGTAAAACAGTTGGGCCTTTTTTATGAAACGTTGGGGAAAATATATAATCGATCGCACCATCGGTTTTTTTTATCAATTGAATTCTAAAAAACCCAAAATTTATCCCCAAATTCTCAAGTCAAGTTAACTTGTTACAATATTTGGCGACCGCGTAATACAAACTTTTCTTGCTTGACCATCCCGGGACAGTCAATTTTTGTTTCCCCAAAATACCTTCCACCATCAATGGGTGGTTCATCAAAAGCTCAACTCTTCTTCTGGCGCGTAAACCTTTTTAATGGCGGCGATGTAGTCTTTTATGTGTCTTCTCCCGCTGAAATGTTCAAGTAGGGGAATATTTTCAGCTTCTAAACGCTCTTTGTTGAGCCAATTTGGGTGGATATGTGCGCTACAAATCTTTATTATTATTATTGGTAAAACTTGTAGCTTTGCATGGTGAGGATGATAAGTAAGACTAATTGCGGTGACACCATGGAATCTCAATTGAGTGTAATAGTTCTGAAAAGAACTGGGGTACAACTCGACGTTTCGATCAGTATGCTCTGATCGTCCTCAGGAGAATGCCGGACTCTGGAAATGCTGCTGTAAGTAGGCTGCTGGAGGATCATCCCATGAATGGATGCTGGAGGTTAGTTCGTTGAGGCGCGCAGGCGAAACTGGGACTATGAGACTCAGGATCCTAGGGGTTGGGGAGAGGTGTGTGCTCACTGAACTGGATCAGTTGTTAACAAGCACAGGGGAAGGAGGTGGTTGGCTTGGATATGAATCCCTCAGTCTGGGGTGGGTTATGGACTTTGGATATAGAAGATCCTTCAGTCTGTAGTATAGGTCATAAATGTCGCTGATGAGAAAACCGATATCCTGTGGCACAGTGTCGTGTTTGACGATCTCGATGGCCTCTCTGATGCGTCTGGGGTCCCATGCGTCGATGGGTGTGATGAGTTGGGCTGCCTGCCAGTCGATTGGTGGTCCTTGATGTGCGAGTGCTTGACGATGGCGGACTTCTCGAAATCTCCTCTGCGGCCGTGTGCTCGTGTTCCTTCAATCTGATGGGAGGTTGCGTTTTGTTTCGCCGATGTACACCTTACCGCACTACAGGGGATCGGTAGACTCCGCTCTGTTGTTTGGGTCCGGTTTGTCCTTGTGGGTATGTAGTCCTTGGAGGTTTGCTGAGGCTGAGTGGACACATCGATGCCTGCTTGTCGGAGGATGCGTTGTAGTTTGTGAGACGTCGAACCTAGATAGGGAGACAAGCAGAGGTTAGATCACTTACCTTGCTTTTGGAGTTTGGAACCGGCTTCGCTGTCTGATCTTGTTGTGATTGTAACCGTTGCGTTTGAGGGTAGTTCGGATGTCTGTAGTTCCTTGGAAGGCTGTCCTTGTCACAAATGTTGTAGGCGCGTTGTACGAGCGTACGGTTGACCGATGACTTGATGCTTGGATGATGGAAGGAGCGCTGGTTCGGTACCGATCTGTGTGCGTGGCTTTCTGTGAGACGTTGTGGTGTGGGAGCCGTCTGGGTTTCGCAAATGCCAACATCAGGAACGCGATCTGTCATCTTCTTCCGTTTCCATGGTGAACTTGATGCTCGGGTGTTGCTGGTTTAGATGTTGTGAAAATCCTGGAGTGTGTCTCTGCCGTGTGGAAACCACAAAGGTGTCATCCACGTATCAGAGCCACAGCTTGGGTTGGAGGTCGGCGGTGTTGAGGAAGAGTTTTCAAACTCTTCCATGAAAATATCAGCAAGGACCGGGGATAAAGAGATCCCATGGAGGTCCCAGCTGTCTGCTCGTAGAACTTGCCTGAAACTGAAAACAACTTGAAGAGACACATGTAGTAGCAAATCATGAATTTGGTCCGGGGTGAGTGATGTGCGATCATCAAGAAAGATCTTGTACAGGTCTGTCCTTCACCAGGACATGTCTCTGTAGTTGGGACATTGGTGAATAGAGGAGACAACATCAAAACTAACCAAGATGTCGCTGGGTTGAAGTGAGGCCCGGGTGATCTCAACGAACGACTGGAGTTGGACACATGGTGTTGAGTGAGACCCACCAAGGGTCGGAGGATCTTAGCTAAATGACGGGCTGTGTTGTCGTGGTGAACCTCTGGAGGCGACAATAGGGCGGAGGACATCAGGTTTGTGAATCTTCGGCTGGCCAAAGAACCTAGGGCAGGATGAGCTGGATGGTCTGAGATGTCGGTAGAGTTGGATGGAAGGCCACCGGCACGGTGGAGGGCAAGAGTTTGCTAGCTACTCTTTCTCTATGGATGGGATGGGGTTCTTCTTGAGGGGCGTATATGAATCGGATAATAAATGTGACTTACCTTGTCGGTGTATTGTGCTCGGTCCATGATGACTGTAGCGTTGCCTTTGTCTGCAGTGAGGATGTGGATGGAGCTGTCTCGTCGGATGTCCTGTAAAGCAGAAAGTTCTCCCTTGGAGAGGTTGGGCTTGGCTGGCTGCTTTACCAGATCGCTCATCTGTAGTCTGACGTCATCAGCTGCTGTTTGTTGAGTCGTCGCAGGGCTGGCTCAACTGACTGGATGATTTCTTCCGTTGGAATGGATTTGGGTGTGAGGCGAAATTCATTCCCAGTGACATACTGATGTTTCGATAGGGTGAGGTGCGTTGGCTGAGGTTGACGACGGTGTGTTTCTGGAACGCGTCCTGTGAGCGGAGGTGTAGGTTGCCTTAGGGATATAGCAGATCCCGTAGGTTTACTGAAGCGCGTTGGAGCGAGATGTGAAGATCTCCAAGACTCGAGTCAGAAGGTCTGGGATACACGGGATCCTCAGACCGTGTGAACGCAGGGGAATAGGGATGTAGAAGATCCCGTATCCAGTCTGCTAGAACGCGGTTGGAGTGAGATATAGGAGATCTCAGGACTCCGAGTCGGATGGTCTGGGGATATAGAGTCCCTTGGACCGGGTGAACGCGCGGGGATAGGGATATAGATGATCCCATATCCAATCGTTGAAGTCATGGCTTGCTGATCTGCTTCCGGCGGGTGGTGGTGAACACGTGTCTGCTCGAAACCGAAGTGCGGGTGGTGACTTTCTCGAGTCCTCAGGGTGTAACTGTCACGAAATCCTTCTTCTAGGTGGGATAGACTGCGGTCGGTGTCGGCGAGGAGGAACGTGTGGAGCGATCCTCACAGAGCAAGGAGGCGCTGGCTGAACGTAGGATGCGGCGGGAACGGAGGCTGCGAACTGGGTCAGTGGGCTGTAGGCCTGGCGGGATAAGGTTGAGTCTCGGCATCGTTTCAGGTTGTTCAGGCGAGGTTGTTCATGGGTTTAGAACGTCGATCGACGCTCGTTCAAACGACCGAACACTGGTAGTGGTATGCTCCCCGTAGAGCGTAGATAGGTAAAACTTGTAGCTTTGCATGGTGAGGATGATAAGTAAGACTAATTGCGGTGACACCATGTGGAATCTCAATTGAGTATATAGTTCTGAAAAGAACTGGGTACAACTCGACGTTTCGATCAGTACTCTGATCGTCCTCAGGAGAATGCCGTATTATTATTATTATACAATGGCGTTGGCTCTGTCGTGTTTTGTATCTTTTACCGTGTTATAATAAGACCGCTTATAACTCTTTTCGTTCTACTTTCCCGCAACAATAGTCTATACTCATAAAATTCTTCAATTCGCCTTAATGTCCACCTGGATAAATATTTATCGATCGTGATTACAATAATACTGTTTATTTTTTAATTTCTCACTTTTTATGGAAACTTTTTTTTTTTTTTTTTTAAATT
>JAQQFT010000032.1:0-101206 GCA_029582265.1 Zoroaster sp. YZ-2022 | reverse complement strand
AAATAAAACGTTTGTTAACGATGACATTTTCTCCGCTACAACAATCTTTCAATTTTTCAGAAGAAGACTGATCTACTGCATTCTGCTTCCGACAACCACAGCTGCTTTGAGCGGTTACTGATACTGATAGTTCTGATGTAACATGCCCGACTATTGTGCATCAACTTCCTGGGCTCTCTCAGAGCGCACTACTCTAAAGTCCGGGTCAGAATGAGGTTGCTTGCCGTCAAAGACCCGCTTTTGTAATTTTAAGTGTAGACCTGAATATGCGGTGATGGTCTACGCTCGTTCATCCTGGGATGGTTTGCATGATGATTGGGGATTTTGTGCACAGACTGTCCCAAATGGCACTGCAGCTATTATGGACCTTTCTTTTGCGACGTCACAGCCCAGTTTTGCCACCAGGATGGCAAAACTACGAGCTCATCAGTGCAAAGCAAACCAGATCTTTACGTTTGTGAAACTGTAACATAAATATTCAAAATAGTGTTCAATCTATTTGAAACAAACCAACCAATAATGGATGCATTTTCTTTTAATAGAAAGTGTGTACAAATGTTGATTTTGGACACAATGCCTATCAACAAGATTGTATGTTTGGCTACTTTTGGCCCTTATCCAACCAGCGCAGTTTGTTTATCAACAAGAATTCGCAGCAATGTTCGCCAATACAAGTTGAAATGTGCTCAACTCTTGCAGAGAACATTCGTCCCAATATCAACCGTGACGTCAAATTTCGCTTCTCATTTCATGAGTATGAACCCTGTTTTACATGGGCCGTTTACGATACTACAGCAGGCTCAGGCTCAGGCTTCAGTAAGCCAACGTGAAGCCTCTGCCAAATGTACACACTACACTGACGTATTCGAAGCCTGAGCCTGAGCCTAAGCCGTGGTTTCGTAAACGGCCTACTTTGTCTAAATTACGACTGGTCCACAATGCATTTGAGCAGCAGCGTATACATGAAAAGGGGTACCAGCGGCGGCATTAACGTGGATGATTGGGCAAGTTTGATCGTGACCTCACAGTGCCATTGTGCTGCAGTACGGACGCTGGCGGGACGTTGCGAACGTTTGACTTGAAAGCTACGATGCTGGAACTGGAAGTGGAGTTGAACGATCAAAACGACACTCAATTATGTCGAATTTGTTCTTGAAAAGTTGAAGAATGAGGATTGGAACGCTACGTGGAGAACTTTGAGGTAAGATAGTGTGAGATAAAGTTTCTGAGTGTTAGTTTTGTCAAACACATCACTTTGTTTAACCATGGTTTGGGATCTTTAGCCACGTGTTACACTAACGTGAATTACTGGTAAGTTCGAACAGAAACGTTACAGAACTAATACAAGGTAGACCTAGGCCTAGGTATAACGTTAAAGTTTATGATAGTAGCAAACTTTCATTGAAATATTTCAACCTGTTGTTTTAGCATTTTGAATGATTAGTACGACCCCAAAACTCGTCCTGAAACTATTTCGAGTCAGGGGTTCATAGTCTTGGTTTGAGTGACCATTCACTTATTTACTTAGTTAAAAACATAAACAAACTAAACGGCCACCAAGGATCACAAAGTCACGCTCATATAAAAATTTAATGCTTTAGAATTTTTGAATACTGAAAACAATAAAACGGGGGAAAAGGTTACCACCCCAACAATGTCAATGGGTTTGGGTCTTGGGTTACCATGTTAAAGCCATGCAAAAGCATCCAATCAAAAAAAGGGTGAAAGTTTTTTGCCAGTGGGTTACTAGTGATTTCCTAAAATTAAAAGACAGGGACTATTTTTTGCTAACACACAGAACAAATAAGGGCGGATTGGGCCAAAAAAAAGCACTAAAAAAGGCAATAATCTAAATAAATCTTTTAAATGTTTTTGAAAAATTAAAAAAACTCGGGGCTCCAAAAATTTTGGGAAATCATTAAGAAAGTTAGAACAAACACAAACTTGGAAATATAAGACAATAAGGGGTTTTACAATTTTGCCCAATGCTGCAAATAAATTCAACGATTTTTTTCATCTTTGGATTTAAACCCCAAAAATTTTCAACGTCATGATAATGATAATGTAAAAAATGAAAATTTTTAACCCCAAATTTAGTGATACAGGTAATGGGTTCCCCTCTTTAAAAATATAATAAAATTTGATTTGCATTCCCTCTACTTGTTTATCAAATCTTAAAATTAATAGTAAATCTCCTGGAATTGATTGTATTTCCCCAAAATACAAAATTCCACCTCTCATTTTTCTTCTCTTTCATTTGAATATATCTCTTAATATATTTCCAAATAAAAGCCAAAAAAGTTCCAATTTGGGTCGGGTACAAATCAAATTTGATAATTATCGCCCTATATCTGGTCCCTTGTTTCAAAATTTTGAGGGGTCTGTTCCGAAATGATTACTTTTAATTAAAATACTGAAGTTGTCAATCGGTTTTGAAAAAACCCACTACTCCCACACTTTTGGATGTTCAGGATTACATTTAAATCTTGATAATGGTTTTTGCTTGTTTTTTGATCTCAAGGGCTTTCGATCTTTCATAGATTGTTAAAAAAAAAACTTAATATTTTTGGTGTAAGTGGGGATGAGCTTTGGGTTCTTTCATTTTAAAAACAAACAAGGTTTTTAAATTTTTATCCTCATTTAAAAAAATAAATTGTTCCTGGGGATCCCGGCCAATTTTTCCCTTATTAAATAATCTTAAATTGTAAGGAAAAACTTAATTTTGATATTACCTTGTTATTTCTTCATCCATCAAATAGTCTTCAGGAGATCTTAAAAACCCTTTAAATTTGGAAAATGTTTTAAAAATAATTTAACATTAAACATTAACAAAAAAAAGTTAATGATCTTTAGAATAAGTCTGGATAAGTTAAAAGGTTTCCAAACTATAACAATATATAATTGAACGGGACCTTTAAGTCCCTTTGGGGTAATTTTTAACCAAAATGACTAGGTCTATTTTTATCGCTAATATTTAAAAAACTTGGTTTTTTAAATCGTGTTAATATAATTTAAAAACTGTATTTTAAAAATATCCGAACAATGTTTTCCCAAATTTTGTTTATTGAGCCCTTTGGACCTGTAAAATGAACTAAAACAAATTTTAAAAAAACTGAACAAACTGGCGGGGTTTTTTATCTCGATTTTGGATAATTAAATCAAAAACTTTCTTAACGGTTTAAATTAAAACAGATGGACTAACAAATGTAAAGTTTTAAATGTTTAAATTTTTCCCCAAATTCTTGTCTTCAAAATTTTAACTCATTCTGTAAAATTTTCAACTGGGTCAGTTTAAATTCCCCTTATTATTCACATTAATAAATTCTGGTGATGTATGTTCACAAAGACCCCCAAATAGGGAAACAACTTCCCAAAATATTCGTAAATTATCAGCCCTGTATTAAAAGGTTTAGAAAAACCCTTTTTTTTACACTTTTCCATGTCACCCATTTTTTTTTTATTTATTATGTACGTAGTTTTTATTTTATGGTTTTGTTTCACCACATGTACATTATTTTGTTTTTATAATTATATTATTATTTAAAAACATTGTTGTCGGGGCCACCGGGAAGCATTTTTTCACTGAATTGCTCCCCAAAATAAAAACGAAATAAAAAAAAAACTGTATATACGGGAACTCAACCTGAAAGAAAAAAAGTGCCCATTTTCCTTTAAGTGGATTCAAAATTTGTAAATATTAGGTCTGAGGTGCTGATCCAAAATTGATCAAATTTTTTGAAATATTTATTTGTTTTAAATTTTGTGTTATTTGGGGGGAAATACCTGATGATGTTTTTAGTGAATGAAACCAACGCAAGTCCCCCGGACTGGTTTCCAAAGGTTGCTGCATGCATGGTTTTTTCACAGATGGGGTCACCTTTAAAAAGGCAACAGGGCCCCCCTTTATTGGTTTCTGTTTTTTTGTTTGATTTGGAATATCAAAACCTCTCAAAACCCCTGGGCCCCTTAGAATCACATAATTAAAGGGGCCCCTACGAGGGTAAAGTGAAAAATTCAAATTTTAATAAACTTTACAGAAGAATAAAACACATCAGGGATAAATGTCCTGTTTCCCCATTGACACGGGTGTTAAAAATCGTTTTAAAAACCTGGTTTTCGTGTGGAAAAAACCATCAACTTTTGGCGAATTTATGGACATTTAATTTTGGAAAAAAATCAAATTGAACAAGAAACAGGGCTTTTGGACTCGACTTTTCCCCCAAAAAACTTGGCGCCACATTTGTCCGGAAAAAACGAAAAACGACAATATCCCCACTATTTTTTGGCCCCAAGGTTTTGCGACTGTTTCATGATTCATCTAAATAGCGCGCAAAGTTTACCTTCATTTGTCCGCCATTACAGACCAGGTCATTTAATTCGCCCATGGTCAACTTTTCAAATTTGGCTAACAAAAAATTTCCCCCTTTTTCTGGTTGTTTTTTAAAGATATTTAGAAAAAAACAAAATTTAAACCCAATAAAAAAACCCGTATAACACCGGCTGCTTTTTCATCCCCGAACCTTTTTATCATTGGGTTTTAAAATTTGTTTTTCCGTACATGTGGTTTTTTGTTTTTTATTGGGGTTAGATTTGAAAATTTCACCAAATTTTTGGGTTGGAATGAATTTTTTTAAATATGATCCGGTGCACGATGAGCAATATTCCAAATTCCCTTTTTGGGCCTTTATTGTTTGTGCTCAATGTGGGAAAATCAGTGCTCAATTTAAGACCTGCCCAATGCATAAAACAACGTTGTTCGAATTTTTAAAGGGGTTTTCCAAACGATAGCACAGGGTAATTTGTTTGGTATCAACCCGGGGGTGAACCGGTTTTTCCCGAACATGTCTATATTTGAAGGTTGGACCGCGGCCCCAGGTGGTAAGAGGGAAAACGGGCCGAAGTCGGCTAAGAGACAAAATTGAAAAACCCAAAGTTAAGGACTTCGGGGAATTATGTTTGCATTAAATATGACCCCCCCCCACCCCCCAGGCCGCAAAAAAAAAAAACCCAAAGGTTAAAATTGAAACTATCCCCAAAACACGGGTTTGAACTTGGGTTACGTGGGACAACTAAAAGAGAGAAACAAAACCCCTCTCTCTATCAGGATCCCCACCCAAAAAAAAAACAAAATTTTCATTGTCACAACACACCGAAAGAGGGGTTTTCCCGAAAAAATAAATTGATGGTTGGGGGCAAAGATATCCCATTAAAGCAAGTGTTTTAAAAAGGGGGAACTTTTGTGTTGGATAAAAATTTTGTCATCTTTTATAAAACTTCTCAATTTTTTTTTAAATTTTTTAAGGTTTTCGTCCCTAATCATAATTGTAAAACATTCTTGGGAAAATTTTATATAATTCTAAAAAATATCTATTTTCAACGGGTTTAAGGAAAAAGTTGCGATGTATAAGACCCAGTAAAAGGAATGCTTCCAATGAAAAGGTGCAAAAAACAAATTGAAAACCCCTAGTTGCAACTGGAAAATGGAAATGTTTCTTTTCTTTGAAAAGAAAACAGTGGGGTGACTTTAAACCCAAAAATGAATCTTTCCCGGGAGGACTTTTTTGGACGTTCAAAAACCCCCCCATTTCATCTTATCTGGGACATATTATAAGTAAGAAAAAAAAAAGACAACAAGCTTTTAAAAATTAGCATTTAACATTTGACATGTAATTTATTATTAAACTTTTCCCTTTTCCCCTTTCTTAATCTTGGTTTCCTTTGTAATTTTTGTTTTGCCCCAAAAAAAGGGCACATTTTATTTTGTCCCTGTCGGCATCATTTTTGGGGAATGGTCTAAAATGCCCTCAAATTTAATATGTTGTCACTCTCATCAGGATGCCCATAAAAATGGATGCAGTTCTGTGGTAAAAATGAATTACGGTAACTTCACACAAGGCAAGGGGGTGGGGGATGTCTTCTGTAAAAAACTAATCTCCACCCTGTTATAATTCAGGTATTCCCCCTTTTAACTTGAAACTTCTGTTCATTCAGTAAAACTGGATATCCCCAAAAACAAAAATTTCCCCCCACTTTTGGGTTTGGAAAAGAATATGAAAAAAATCTTGGCTGAATTTCCTATAAAACTTTTTCAAAATTTTTTTTTTTTTGCAAAAAAAACTCTTCCACCCCTATCTTTTCTGCTCCCACCTTGGGTGGTTGTGCAAACGAAACCCCCCATAATTCGTTTTACGGGGGGAAAAAAGTTTGACACGGTTTTTGCATTTTGGGCCGGTTTGGGGCTTTTGGGGGCGATGGACAACCCATTACTAGTTTTTGGGCTTGGGCATTTATAAAATTTTACATTTTGCAATCCAACTATAGAAAATAATATATGTATTTCAATTTATAATTTTTTTATGTCCAGAACAATTTTATATCTGGGAATTTCCCTTCTCCATTCTAACGTCCCCGCCCCCAAAACGTCCCCCGTCCCGTCCCCCTTTTAATGCGCGTCCCTCGCCCGTCGCGCGTCCCCTCCCGTCCCCCGTCCTCCCCCTTTTTTGCCTCGGGGGGTGGACCATGCGCGTAAACAAACTCTTTTCTGGCTTGCGTGTATTTTGTGTGTGTCGAAATCATGGGGGAACACAGGGTGTTATCGTTACTACATACACTGAAAATGAACAATTTGGTGTCTGGCCTCATTGTCCGGTGTGTTGTTTAAAGGCCCCCCGGGGGGTTTTCTTTAAAAACAAATTAAGAGTTTTTTCCCCCCTTTGTCCCGGGCTCAAAAGGGCCTGTTTGTGATACCCCCCGGGGGCCCTAAAGGTGCCGGAATCGGCATGCCCTTGACGCCCCGGCGACTCACCCCCAAAATGCTTGATTTTTTTTTGGGTTGGCGCCCTCTTTAAAGGAATAAGTGTAAAAAAGGATAAAAAAATGCGTCCTTTGCGGTTTTTGGGTGCCGTCCTCCTTTCACAACGGCCGTTAATTGTTCAATCGATGGAAACGGACAAAATTGCTTTTTGCTTTTTGGGCGATGGCTCAAATCAATGACAAGTAAGGGGACGACGACGACGACGTTGAACAAAGGGGGTGGCCAAAATCCAGTAAAATAATAACTAATATTTCCTGCTAAATTAACGGGTCACTTTTTTCCGGGGCTATAGGTAAATAGCGTTAAACTTTTGGGGAGTTGATAATTTTTGAAATGGACCCAAAGGGTTAAAATCCCCCCCCTGGACGGTAAAACGTCAAGTAAAAATGTCAATTATTAGTGTTTTTGGGGTTTTTACTTTGAAACAATTGATGTATGATATAGGCGCTAAATTTCATTTCCCCAACCCGGTCTCTTTTGCGTTAACGGCTGTACTCTTTTGCTCAATTCAAAGAACCTTGTATTAAAAGGCCCTCTAATCGTATTATCAAGGTTGAAATTAAATTCAAACCCATTAAAACAAAAATTTATGTAAATTTTGAAGGGGATGGAATCCCTTTTTTTTTTCTCAACAATATTCATTTGCATGACCCCTTCCCTTGCAAGCATTGAGATATTGTATTTAAAAAGGAAATTAATCCTCCTTTTTTTTTCTTTTGCACCTCCCTGGGTGAAGGGCCGGGGATCAAAGACAGGAAATTGATTTCCGACCCGGGTTTGGGGGAAACGAGACCTTAAAATTGGGTTTTGCGTTCAAGGGAAATTCTGGGGGTTTCCCCCTGCGGCAGTGGAATTTCAAGCTGTTTTTGCCCTCGTGGGGGATATGCTCGTGATGGACTAATCTATCCCGGGCAAACAATAGAATCAAATCCTGGTCAACAATTCTCCTGGCCAAAACTTCCAATGATGGCGTGGCCTTTCCATTTTGGGCTAAAAAATCCTCCAAAAAGATGTTTTGGTCCCCATCAAAGTTTTACCCCACCCGTGATCTGTCCAAAATCGGCAGTTCAATTCTTGTTCCCCCAAATCTAAAAAACCCAAATTCCTGTAAAAACCGCTAAACGGACAAACTTTAAAAGTTGGGTTGATAGGGTCCCCGTCAATTTTCTAAACCCTTTATAACCCTGCCAAAATCTGTCCCCCAACGATTTGTTGAAAATTAAAAGGGACGATTAATTTTTGTTCAGTACACCCCTAACAAACCTAAAAGGGGGAAAAATCTCTGGAGCCCAAAACAGGCCCCCTGTTTGGAAATTTACGGGCCGACGACAAAACTGTTTTATCAGACTGAATTTCAAGTCATCAGACTGTCCCCAAAACCCAACAGTTCGGAAAAAGTTCATTGATCTGGTTGGACAGAATAAAAGTAATATTGTGATAATTCTAACCCCCTCTTGTAGCTAAACGCAAAACAAGTTCGGATTTGTGGAAACCGTTCCCTACGGGGAACCCCCAGCCAAAAACCCAAAAAAACATAAAATGAAAAAATAATTTTTGGGTGAAAGGGGGGAAATTGATCGTTTGGAGAAAAAAATTGAAACCCCCCAAAACTAATTGGAACACTATTTGCCCAAAAAAGCAAATTCGGTGTAATAAAAGCACAAGGGTTTTGGATTTAAAACCCAATTGTTTTAAATTACAAAAAAAACAGGGGTAAAACCTTTTGTTTTTCATCTACAATTACACACAAAGCGAAATGGGGGAAAAAGGTTTTTTATATTGAATATTTTTTTTTAATGAGGTAATATTCACCAGCAGGGGAACAAAATGTCAGTAACCGTTTTCAGGGAAATTGTGGGCTTGCTGTTGGGTTGGAATAACCAACAAGTCGTTAATCCTTTCCGAATTGACGGGGAACCCCTATCTGCCCCAATGGAAAAAGACTGCTTGTTTGCGAAACCCAAAAGTGGCACGAAAAGAAACAAAATGACCCCGAAACAATGTCCCCCCTTTTGTTCCTTGTTTTGAAATACCACATCATGATTGTAGAAATCTATACTACCCTTTAAAACCCCGGGGTTCAATTTGGGAATGGTCAGACAAGCCGCGTTGAAAAACCAACTTAAATTTGGGGGAAAAAAAAGGGGGGTCATGTTGTGATGTATTTACTAAATACAAAAAATGGTTTTTCAAGTAGATAAAAAAAAACCCCCAAAATCTTCGTTGTTTTCACAGGGAAAAAAAAATTTATACCTGTACCTTTTGCAAAATCCCCATTTGTATTATTTTTGGAAAATCGTCAAATATTTTGTTTTTTGTTTTTCAAAAAAAATCAGTTTAAAACCCAAACCAACATTAATTGAGGGTTTTCTGGTTGTGTTAAACCCTGAATACAATAAATGGTTCTTTTCAATAGATAAAAAAAACCCCAAAACCCATCAAGTTTTTTTCCAGGGAAAAAATTTTTAAATTAATTTTGTGAAATATCTTTTTTATTCTTTTTTGTGTAAATACTGACCCAAATATTTAGCTTTCTTTTTTCCTTTTTTTGTATACTCATTTTACATAAAAGGAAAAGTTAAAACAATGCTATTCCTCCCGTGTGAGGCCTTAATAAAAGTGAAAACCCACTGGTGCAGGACTGGGCCCCCAAATTATTTTAAAAAAAATAATTTTCCTAACGGTTTAAAAAGGTTCGGAGAGCCTGGGGGTTTTTTTCTTTTTTTTGGAATTTCTAAATTAAAATACCCCCCCAAAATTTGATAGTCTCATTTTTGTGCCCTATTTTTGATGTATGCCCCTTTTCCGGGTTCTGTAAAATATTACTTAAAATATTTCCAATTTCTTTTTCCTTTTATGTCTACTCATGGAAACCCAATTTTGTTTACTCTTCTATAACTAACTTATTTTTTATTTCCCAATATTAAATATGATATTTTTTCATCTGAATGATTATGTTTAGGCCTAAATGATTTGGGGTTGAAGTAACTGAATGTTGATTTTTCTTTGAAAGGGTTTGGAATTTTATACTCATTGGCCCTTGAAAATGAAACTTAAAATTGAATATTGTCTTAGTGTTGAAATAAACCGGGTTCTGTAAATTATATTAGTCTTGGGGGGAAATAATTTTTTTAAAAGGTTTTAAACATTTTTTTAAATACGTTTTTAAAATGAACTTTCTTTTCGGACAAATGGATGAAAGAAAACGGGGATACTGAAGATGTGTTTAAAAATTTTTCAGGAAAAACGTAAGTATTTGATTTCTTTTTGTGTATTTTTTCAGAAGAACTGGCCCTATTTTTTTCATTGTTACATCATCCTAATAAAAAGGAAAGGAAAGGGAAAAAACAACTGTTACAAATATTAAAAAAAAACGTGTTTTTTAAATGAAAATGAAAACAAGTTCAAACAATTATTTTTTGGAAAAAATAAATTAAAAATTAATTTTAAAAATATCTCTTTTCATTTTACTGGGAATATTAAATTTCCCAAAAAACCTGGGACTGTTTGTTTTTGATTTTTTTTTTTTAAAAACATGAAAATTAACAGTTTAATCTTTATAACAATTTATCACCTTTTCCTTTTTTTGTCGGATGATCACATTCATTCTGTTAAAATTCTTTTTAAAAATCAAAGACCAAAAAGGGCCAATTTAAAACTTTCCCTTTTTTTCTGTTATCTTTTTATTTTTTCAATCACAGTTAACAAAATGTCAGAAGTATTTCTAGATCATCAAAATTTTAGATACATTCATTCAATGTCATTTTCTTGATTTTTTACAATACACTCCCACAGGTGGAAAAAGGTTTACAAAGGACTCGGTTTGAACTTTGGTTTTGCATATCGGCGACCTTTCATTGCAAGTGCAAGGCACATTGACAGTTGTTGCCTTAGGCCCCCCTAATTTTAAAAATTTTTTTTTTATAAAAATATTTTTGGTATATATTTCAAAATTATTAAGATGTTTTAGAAAAAAGTAAATAATATATAAAAAACGACTTTTAAATTCGATTTTTTTGTTGGTTTTGTTTAAAGATTTTATTTTATCATAAACTTGTGTTGTCGGGGGGTTTTTTTTCCCTTTCAATTAAAAATTTTTTGCAGATAAAGCCAGAATCCCGTTGTTTCAAAATTGGGGGTGGTAAAAAACCAGGTTCTCAACCAGGAAAAGAAGAGAAACACCATATTTTCAGGCAAACATTGCAAAAGGGTTGGGGAACTAAAAGGGCCCCGGCAAAAAAGGGGGTGGCGCCCTGAAGGATTCCCCAAAACTCGACAAAAGATGATATCATGAATAAGGCACGTGTGTTTTTCTGATGGAAAAAAAAACATGAAATCCCCCCTGGCAAAATGACAAAAAATTCCACTTTTGGGGGCAAACGGGGAAAAATTCTGTATCGGGGAAAACTCACACTCGCGGTTTAATGAATTGGGTCCCCAATTTCTTTTTTGGGAAAATGCTTTAGGTGAGGGAATTCTGGGGTTTAGGAGTTTCTTTTTTGTAAATTTTTTTTTTTAAAAAATATTACATATATTTTGTCAATATTTCAGTGGGGAAACAACCTACAAGTACCTTTGTTGTTTTTTTCATTTTTTGACGTCAAAGTGATATGACCCTATGATATTTCCCGTGTCTTCAGACCTGATACCCAACCACGGGATTTAACCATTTTTATCCATCCCAAAAACAAACGTTTTGCTTTATAAAATGGCACACAGGTCGATGTTTAACTTTTCCTATTTTTAAATTTTAAAAAATCAATGATAAAATAATATAACAATTGACAATTTTTATGGTTGTCCGCTTTAAATATCTTTTCATTAAATTAAAAACGGATTGAAGTTTCCAACCCGACACACCAATGTTTCCCCCAATCCCGGTACAAACTTTCTAAATATCCGGGTTAAAAAAAAAAAAAACTTTTTGGTTCGGTCGGTGCCCTATTTACAAACCAAACTTTCGCCAATAAAATTTTTAGAACGAAAAAATACTACAAATGATTTTCAATTAAAATTTTATTTTATATTTTAATTTTTTAAATTTTTTTAATCTATACCAGTATTTAATTATTTTAATAATTACCCCTCTTGGTTTTTTTCTTTTTGTGTTTTTTTTTTGCAAAGTTTTCCCGGAAAACTCTGGGATCAATTAGACCTATGTCAACCTGTTAGAAGATGAAGAAAGGACATACTTTGAAAGTGAAGTCTTCAAGAGTTAACATTGGTATGTTGAATCAGTTTTTTAAACCTTTTTAAAATTTTTTAAAACAGTTAAAAATTTATAAAACTTGTATCCTTTGGTTCCCCTATCTCTAATAGAGAGTTGGGTTTTTATTCGTCCAAAAAAAGGGTTTCCTACCCTTTAAGGGACTGTAAACCCAATTCTTTTTGGCGCATGCGCAGTAGAATTGAACCTGGGTCACAACATGGGTCGAACGAACTAACCACTGTACCAACTTTTTAACGGACTTTTATACCGTGGGTTTTTTGGAGAAAAAGGAATTAAAAAACCGTCTTCTTCAATTTTCAAACTAAGGGGAAACAGATGAGTTTAGATATAAACTACCCCGACCGGTTTTAAAGGGGGGAAAATATTGTTCTCATTCCGAACAATCAACGAATCAACAAAAAGGGGGGTTATGTCAGGGCGTTTTTTAGTCATGAAAGGACTTTCGCCGGAGAAAACGTGGACGATGGGGTCCCCCAAGGGTTTTTTGTAATTTTACAAAATTTAAATAAAATTATTCAAACGTATTCCCTTTTTTAATAAAATTTAAAGGTAATTTTTAGACCATAAGTTTTTATGCGTATTTTCAAAATAATTCTCTAAATGGCTAGACGGATACTTAATGTCCCCCTTATCCGTTTTCCTAATCCCTGTAAAAATCATAATATTTTTAAATTTTATTTAAAAACAATACAGCATTTTCCCAATTTTCTACCTTTTTTTCGTGCAGTATCAAAAATTTAAAGCTAATCATATTTAAAAAAATTAAAAATTCTAAGTCTAACTTTTTTTCACAATGGGGTTTTTAATGAAGGGAAATCAGGACAAAGGGTGGGGGTCTTTGAAATTGGGGTTTGGGGGTGGTTCCTTAAAAACTGGGGCACAAACGTACAAAATTGGGTCAATAAAAACTTGGAGTTTTTTCAATGGGGGGCAAAAACCCTTTTTCCATTCGTTTGCGATGCGGAAAAAAATGTTAACATTGTTTAAAACCCTTTTCGGGTTTCTGCCCGACCTGATGAGGGTTTTTATTCCCCCATTTAATGAAAATATCTATTTAAATAATTTAAACAAAAAAAATTTAAATAAAATTTTAAAAAAGACATTTTTTGGCGGATTTGACCGGGATCCCCGGGGCACCGCCAACAAGGGTGGATAGCTCAGTTGATACAGCGCAACATGCCAGAGGTAACGGGGAAATCATCTCCCCCTATGCCTTGTTTATCCTGATTGTTTGCAATTTTGCTGCAATTATAACAAATGGACAAATTTGTTGGGTTAATTTTATGTTGCTGAATCATTTGTAAATATTTTACCGTTTAAATATTGTTTTCTTTGATGGGAAAATAGTATAAATTTTTTAATTTCTAAAAACAAGTCATTTTTTTAAAGTCCGCATTTTAACAATGATTTTGTTCTTTTAAAAAAATTTTAAATTGTTCAAAATTTTCGAGAGCAGGAATTCGACAAGTCTAAGAACAGATGGGTGGCTCTTTAATGGGGGAAATAAACTCCCCCGGGGGCCGTAGCTCGGGGGGATGTTTTGCAGGTCTGCTCAACAAGTGTTAAGGGAAAAAATTTGAAATATGTTTTGGGGGTAGGTTAGCTTTTTTTTTTATTCAAACAGGTTGAAGGCTTTTTAGCTTATCTTTATTTTTAAAAATTAGACTGATGACAGAGAATAAATTGTTTAATGGTTTCTTAAAAACATTTTTTTTAATAACAAAAATGGTGAAATATTGGTTTTTTGTTTTATAGATGGATATACGCTTTCCCATTATTTCTTTTGGTTAAACCCCTGTAATAAAATGCACCAGCAATTCTGCAGTTTTTTGAGGGCTAAGGGCCCCCGGGGAGGAGGAAAACCCGGGGAAAAGCTGGGTGTTCATTCGCTGGAAACCACTAAGATGGGGGTGAAACAAATGTTGTTTTTTATTAGAAAGGGTTTAAACACCTGATAAAAAGGATACCTATATGTTTGAGATATTCCTCCAGAATTGGGGTATTGACTATATTTTCCAAAACTTTTTGATTATCCCGGTTTTTACAATTAAATTTCTAAAGTTCTGACTTTGAAAAAATAAAATTGAAAGTTCAACCATTTTTTCTTTAAAAATTTAAAATTTTATTCTTTATATGACAAGCTTTTTTTAAAGGGGGAAAAAATAAAAGGGTCATTGATGGGCTGAGGAAAATTTAGCCCGTATATTTTTTCTTCCCGTTTCTTTATAGAGCGAAAAAATTAAATCTCATCGAACAACTCCTGGTTCTGGACTGCAGCGGATGAATCCCCGTTTGGTTTTAAAACCCCCTCGTCGACTTCTACAAGGTTCCGAAAACGACGACTCCGTTCCAACATGGTCGATCCTGTTTCCCCGGGGGGTTGGGGCCCTGAAAAATAGAACAGTTGTTGTCCGACGCCATAAGGGTTAAGTTCGGCAAAAAATAATACGGATCTTCAACAACAAAACTAAGTTTTGTCTTTTTTGGGTAAAGGGCGTACATGGAAAAATAGCAGGAAAACTTTTCAGATAAGCCCACTTAAACAATAAAATAACAAAAATATAAATCAGTGATATTGAAGAATGGTTAAAAATTTTACAAAATATTTTTTTAAATGTTTATTTTTTTAAAAAGAAACACTGGGATAAATATTGTAATTCTTTCTGTTATTTTATTATTTATTGATTTCTATTTGTTTTAAGTTTTTTGGGGGCAACAGGAAATATTTAAAAGTGTTCATCTTTTTAACTTTTTTCCTATTTCTTTTTTCTTTCAAGTTAAAAGTTTAAAAAAAAATAAATGTATTTTGATTGTTGACCTATTTTTTGAAGTGTTGTTTTTAAGAAACCTTTCTTTATAGTAAAAAACGTTTTAAAATATAAACGTAAAATTTGGGGTCATGGACGCAATTATTCCCAAATACAATTTTAAAACCATAAAAATCCCGGTGTGCTTTCCATTATACATAGCATGTTGGATAAAAATGTAAAAAAAAATGAATATCCCGGAGCCTTTTTTAAATTCAATTTTTTCACCCCTTTAAATAACTGGGTGGATTCTGTGACCCATGAAACCTTGTCGTGGCTGCCAAAGTTTTGAAAAATTTGTTTTTTTCGACAGAACAACCGTTGGGGAGGGAAAGGGGAAATCATCCTTAACGTCACGTATTTTCTTACGCCCGGAAAACGGGAATCCTGGGATCTAGACAAGACAGGGAAAAAACATCAACTGTCACAAAAATGGTATTGCATTAAAAAAACACAAATCGGGGGAGTAATGAGTTTAAACGGTGTTCATTTTTTTGAAAGGAAACAAATAGAAAAAAAAATATATAACGATTTTGCAAAGGGGGATGGGAAAAAATTTTCGATAATTTTTTTAAAAAGGTTTCCCCTTAACGTTATATAATGATTAAAAGTTGTTTTGTGGTTGAAAAATTTTTGCCATATAAATTTTCCAAAAAAAATTATGATCTAAAGTTATGTTTATAAACCCGGGGATTTTTTTATCAAAGAGGCTTTGTGAAAGGGTTTTAAATAATGGAGTTTTTTAGTCTCATTTACCCCCCATACTTTGGGATGAAATACTTTTCCCCGGTTTGCCGGGGAAAAACCCCACATGGTGAGATCTCTGGATCACTGATTCCTCAACAATCGTCCTCCAACTGGAAAAACCTTGTTCACGTATTTTATTCTCTGTTTAAAGTTGTCAATTAAAAAATTATATGAATTTCCCCCGACTCTTCCTCCCCCTGTTTTTCAACCAGATAAACCCCTCAAAATTTTTCATTCCGGGCTTTTTTTTTTTTCTCTGTTTCAATTTCCGGGAAAAATTTAAATATTTTAAAAAGGGGAAAACATTTATTTTGGGTTTGGGTTTCATGATCTTGGGGGTTAAGTAGTGATAACAAGTTTAATCTTTTTATATCCATATTTTCCCCTATCAATATAAAACCCCAATGTCGCATCCAATTCCCCCCCTTTTATTTTTCATCCCCATGTGCAATGCGGATTGCAATCAACACCCATCTTTCCCCTCTGCCCAAACGGCAGAGTTGCCATCATATCAAAAAAGGTTTAAAACCTTCGTACTGTATAAATGAAAAGTCGTGCCCCCATTCTTCGCAATATTCAATCGCTTTAAAAAACCCCAAATTATCGGCATTCCCAGAAAAACCAAATTGAAAACAACTTTTAGGTTATAAAACCCGGGTTGGCAAAAAATGTTGTGCATTTTTTGGTATATTTTAAAAAATTTTTGGGTTAAAAAATGTAATTCATCATTCGAAAAAATTTAATAACATCATAAAAAGGTGAGATGGTACAAAAAAAAAAATGGAAAAAATAAACAATTTTTAAAAATTTCCGTGTTGGGGGTAATTCAATGTTGGGGTTAAATAACCTGCTATGGTAAAATACGTCAACACTTTAGGCGATTAAAGTCCAAAATAGATCCCCTGTCCGGGTTTGTAAAAACCCTGACTAAAAAACATCTTGACTGTTTGGTAGTTGTTTCTTCATCTTTAAATGTTTAAATTCTTTTAACCCCCAAAAAACCCAAAATCTTTTTTTCTTTATGTTGACATGCAGCAATGTGTTTTTCTGTAAGTCAATGTGTGTATTTTGTTCATTGTTACAAAACCCTCCTTTTCCCTATCTTGGAAATCTAAAATTTCTGGATGGAATCAAAACCCCAATTGTGGGGGGCCTCTTTATGTGTCCATCAGGATTACCTACACTGGTGAAATGCCCCCGGTATCTTCTACCCATTTTTGAACCCTGTCCCCAAAAACTCGAACACCCTTTTAGCAATCTTTAGTTTTTTACTTTGCATATCCCTGAGTATGTTTTTCAGTGTTGTTTTAATTTTTAAAAAAACTATTCCTTTTTTGTAGTCTTACAAAAATTTCTCCCAAAAAAGTCCATGATGAAAACAACTCTGGGTCTTTTTAGTGTGTTTTTAACCCCCAAAAGTCTTCTTGAAAATCTTAAAAAACCAAAGTAATTGCAATTCATCAAAAAACCGTTAAATTTTAGAAAAAATTTTTCTCTCTTGATTGCTTTTTCACCTGACGTTCTCAATGTTTCACTGAAAGGGGTATTCTTACCGTCTTACTTATTCAAAGCCCCGTTTTTAACTCATGCTTTAATATGTTTTCATAATTGGGGCCTTTGTTTATTAAACTCCTCCTCATTTGCCTTCTTCTCAGCTCCCCCTTGGACAACAGCCCCCCTTCGAAAAAATCGTCTGCAAAAAAAAATCGTTTAACTTAATTTAAATATCGCCCTTACAAAAAATTTACAAAAAAATCATTTTTGGGTTTAAATAATTTTCCCATTTTAAATCTTTAAACCCCCGTACAATCTAAAAAAAAATCGACAGGGAAAGTTTTACGGAAGAACAAATGTGCCTCGACCTATGCCTCAAATTAATAAAAAATATTTTTAATTTCTGTCCCTTTGGACATCGGGCCCTCTCCCAAAACCTTGCCATGAAACGACAAGGGTTCTTTCCCATTCAGACTTATTGAATAATTGTCAATAAGTATTTTAAAAAAGATAAAATTGTCGCATTTTTTTCATTTGTTTTTATCAGAACGAGGGTACCTCTTTACGGGAAACAAACGTTCAACACCATTTGGACTGCTTGTTTTCATCACCCTTTTAAAAAATTTTCATCCTCACTTTTCTGGTTTTTTATTCCCCGGACATAGTTCAACCCCAAATCAATCCATTTTTAAATGATTGGTTCATTATCATTGTACTAATTTTTAAAACAGTATTATACCCACGTCATTCATTCTAACAATTTAAGAAGATGTTTTAAAGAATAGGTCAATTTTCCCAATATTTTTTTAAATATATCAAAAATCTAAAAATTTCCCCTAATTTCTATCCCTTAAAAAAATTTTAATTAAAAACATCACCTTTTTTTTTCCATTTTGGATCATTTTCCCCCCATTGTTCATATTTTTTCTGTCACTAACCATTGAAAAAATCCTCAAGGGCAACTTTAAATCAATGTGACAATGGAAACACAGAAATAGATGAACAGGTTTACACTTACTTTAGTTTATGCATTAACATTTTTTAAACACCCCAAATTTCCATGAAGGATGCAATGTGATATCATAGAGTTCCTTCGTAGATTTAATTTTCCAAAACTCTGTAAAGTTCTGGCTGGTTGAAAAAAAGTCAAAAGAAAACTTTTTTTGTTTTAAAACTTATTTACCATAAAGTTTAAAACAAGTAATTTTTTTTTAGTTTTCCTAACAAAAATTTTTTGGGAAAACCTCAAAAATTTTTACAAAACGTTTAATTTTATGCAAACAAAAAACTTTGACAACCCTTTTGCCCGGGTCCAACCTGAAAACCCTTTTTTTCAATAAATCAGTCCCAAAAACCTGCAATTTTGTTATTTGAGTATCGAATGAGCATTTCATCTAAAAGTAGCCGGCCCCAAAGTAATGCTGAAAAGTTCATCTCTAAAAAATTAAAAAAAAATATAATTTTAAAAAAAAAAACAGGGGGCCACAAGGTTTTATTGTCTTCCCAACACATGTCCACCCGATGTCTGGTTTCATGTCCCCCCGTATTTATTTATAGTGACCCCTTTTCTATAAATTATTAATTAATATGGGCCCGGATTAATTGAATCAATGACCAAAAAGGGTTTGGGTTCCCATGCTGGAAAACATGCAATGGAACATTTCGGTGTGACGACAAACATGAAGATGCGAGGCAAAGGAAGCGAAATTGCTCAGTGGCGTACACAACTGGTATAAATAACAGGAAGTGCATAATGAATAATCCAATCCACCGTGACGAAAACGAAGGTCAAAGATCAATCACCATTGAGGGCGACGTAAGACGGGCGATGTTTAGAATGGCAGATATGGAATTCCATAATAAATAGTGGTGAGTGACAAAGCACAAATGAAGAAGACCCCAACAATAATCTCAGGTACATGTTGCTCTGTTCATTTTGTTGACTGCAGTCCACCAGTGATGCTGCAAAGAAGTAGACCTGTGAGTGGGTCAGGGTGCTGTTTGTTCTATCTTCCACCTCTATCACAATGTCCGGCCATGTCATCGTATAACCTTCCTCCATGTCAGTGTACAATCTTCCGCTGTCATTGTGTAAATCTTCCATGTCCGCCATGTCATTGTGTGTAACCTTCCTGTTCCTCCATCTTGTTCCTCTACAACTCTAATAAATACTAAAACTGTCCAGTGGTAAGACACTTTCTAGCAGTACATGATACAGGTATGGTCTATAACCCATACTGTTGGAATATAACCCTATTAATTGTCTGTATTTCTTCACAATGGCATGGCATGGCTCACATTATAACCTCCATACTGTTGGACAATATAAACCCTACTAATTGTCTGTATTTTCCTTTCACAGGTACAGACAGCTATAGTCTATAACCCCGTTAATTGTCTGTATTTTCCTTTTCACAGTGTCAGACAGGTATGGTCTGTAAAAATTAACCCCATACTGTTGGACAACAACATAACCCCATTTAATTGTCTGTATTTTCCTTTCACAATGTACAGGACAGCTATGGTCTAACCCCATTAATTGTCTGTATTTTCCTTTCACAGTGTACAGACAGCTATGGTCTATAACCTCATTAATTGTCTGTATTTTTCCTTTTACAGTGTACAGACAGGTATGGTCTGTAACCCCATACTGTTGACCAATATAACCCAATTAATTGTCTGTATTTTTCCTTTCTTCACAATGTACAGACAGGTATGGTTCAACCCCATACTGTTGACAATATAACCCTATTTAAATTTGTCTGTATCCTTTCACAATGTACAGACAGCTATGGTTCATAAATCTGCACACTGTCTGTATTTTCACAGTGTATGACAAGGTATGTCTGTAACCCTGCTTCGTTGACAATATAACCCCGCTAATTGTCTGTATTTTCACAATGTACAGACAGCTATGGTCTATAAATTCTACTAATTGTCTGTATTTTCCTTTTCAGTGTACAGACAGGTATGGTCTGTAAACTCTGTCACTGTTGGACAATATAACTCTATTAATTGTCTGTAACATCTATTCTACAGTGTACAGACATTTATTTCAACCCCACAATTTTGGACAACAAACCACAGCGTACACAGACTGGTATAGCAACAGATAAACCCCACAATACTTGCCTGTACTCATTCGAGGAGTTACAATGTACAGACAGAAACGCCCCACAATGTCGCTCTACTAGTTATGTCTTGAGGCCTGAAATGTGTCTGTTTAAAACATTTGCACAAAGACAGACAGTAATCCACACCCCACTCATGTCTGTCTGATAGCCCTGAAATGTGTCTGTAAACATTTGCACAAAGGACAGACACTCACCAATCCCACAACAGTTCAATCATACCCAATACAAGCACTTGCACAATGCCAGACACAGAAACATTTGCACAATGTAATAGCTCTCATGAGTAGGTCTGTCTGTCTCTGTCTGTCTGTCTATCTCTAGTTTGACATTTTGAAAGTATAAGATACCTACTGCTGGGATGTTGATATTCAATGAAGGAATCTGTCATCCCGTGATAATGATTTTCAAAAGAACGACATTCTATAGTAAGATATCGTCATCCCACGATGTAATATCATGGAACGATGACGATCTCACAGAGATTATATGTATCATCTTACGAAATGACATCCTACATTTAGGCTGGGTAGTCATCCTGAGATAAAATGTCAGGATCCCAACATGTTCGATGCTACTTTCAAAGCACTGAGTACCTTCTTTGAGAATGCCGGGCATCCACAGATAAATTATGTCAGGATCTTATCAATTTGGACGGCGTTTCGAGATATCCATACGTTCAATGCATGGTTGCTACACGTTGATGCGAATGTCCAAAAAGGAAGAAGTACCTAACTTCACACCGGTGTTCCCTGCAGTTCCTCCCATGATGTTTTCTTATTGAAAAACATTTTAAAACCAACTAAAATATATTTGTTTGTCATTAAATTGATGTTTTACAAGTTTTATTCGTAAAACAGTGAATTACTGAGGCAAATATCAAAGCGCATCATCCTTAATCGGAACCCCACCTTAAAGAGCATATCACTCCAGAGATTCTACCATCGATGCCATCATTAGCCTTTTCAAGGCTTCATTAACCCTAAGAATGTCCCGCTGCCGATTTAATCACCTGTTTTAGCCTTTGTTAGACAGCAGGGCCTGATGTAATCATTCTACGTATAGCGTGCATTTGTATTAGTTACAACACAGGAGTGAATAAACATATGGGTATATAAATACAAGCTGTGATTGGTGGATTATTTTGTTTTGTTTTAATGTGACTAAAACATACCAATGAGAACCTCTTTTTCATTAAAAAGCTTCACAAAACAATGTACAGTATGACTGCTAGTGACGCATGCGGCCAGCGATAAATCATGGCTGACTATGCGATGTGTGTTGCTACGATGTCGGAAAGCAGTGATGATGACGTTCCGTTGTGTGAACTTTTGGCAGTTGGTGGGGATAAGAATGACATTACAGCTTCTGAAACAGATGTAAGTGATTTTGAAGATCAAAATCTGTTTGAGGATTTTGACAGTGAAGATGATCAGCCGATATCAAAACTGTTAAGTTCAACAAAAACCAAGCTGGAACGTGAAACAAAATCAAGATGGCGGCGCTCTTATAATTATCCAAGTTGTCAGTGAGTCAAACAAGATGACGAAAGCTCTTCTGATAGTGAATCTTCAAGAGGATGACATGCAAGATTGGTATGATACTGAAGCTACGAGACAGTTTCTGATGTAACGATTCCTGATTTCTCAGTTAGAAATACAGGCCCCAAAATTTCACTTCCAAGAAATTCTGTCTGATTTGTTTATTTCTCGTTGTTTTTCACCGTTGATCTGATGACCAGCATTGTTCGTGAAACAAACCGATATGCACGTGGAGTATAATAGACCTAAAGAAGGAGTGGATACTGAGTCATCCCCATCTGCTTCACCGATGGGTCGACATTACAGTAAAAGAATTAAAGAAATACATTGGATTGTGTCGGAACATGGGTATCATCCGCAATTCTTTTAGCTGACTATTGGATGTAAATATCATTGTCAGGAAATCCCATTTTTCTGGAAGAAGTTATGTCCTGAATAGATATTTGTTGATCAGTCGGATGTTTCATCTAAACAATAATGCTACTAGATGTGAACGTGGGTCCCCTGTTTTGATCCTTGGCATAAAGTCAGACCAGTACTGGACTACATCAACCTAAAGTTCAAGCGTTGCTCTTCACACCACCACGCACGATTAGTATAGATGAGAGGGCTGTTGGAACAAAATCGCCATGTTTATGTCTAGTACATACCAAACAAGAGACACGGTCGTTTTGGCATCAAAAGTTTTGAGCTTATGATGCAGTTACCGGGTATGTAATGTATGCCGAATCATACAGTGGATCCGATTTTACGATAAAGTCTGCAGATGGCACAAGGGTCAGCAATCGTATTGCACTTACTACGTTCTGCTGGTTCGTTGGACAGCGCTACCATTTGATCACCGACACCTTCGCTACCAAGGTGAGCTTAGCTGAACAACCACTGGCAAGGAAAACTCTTCTAACTGGTACCGGTGAAAAGGTAATTCGAAGAACTTTCCAAAGTAACCAACAAATGCAAAACTTAAGTGCGTAGAAACAAAGTTATAAGCGGAAGGACGACTTTGCTATGGCGTTTCGTGACCAAAAAGAACAGCGAAAGTTGCGTGTATAATGCTTTTCCATATTGCGCCACGCAATAAAAATCACAACATCCAGCGTAGAAATGGAGATGATCACATATCCGACCAGAAGTCATCAGTGTAGCGGCAATGCTGGTATGGGTGGTATTGATCTTTGTGGATCGTAAAATCTACCAACAGCTGCAGAGCGACCTACACGACGTTATTGCTAAGATTTTCTGGAAACCAGTTGACATTGTTGTGCGTAATTCATTCCAGCTTATAAGCAAGAAACACCGATCACGAGCTATCATGTCAACACTTTGTTGCTGAGATCATCGAGAGCCTGTGTGATAAGGCGTCTGGCCAGACATGGACGCATCCAGTTCATAACCTTGGACATGAGTACAGGATATGCTTACTTCAAGGAGCAAAGGAAAGGGACTGCTTCGTTTGTGGTGATCGCAAACAAAATCGTCGTCGACGATCCCGGCACTGGTGTCCCAGGTGTGATGTTGGTACCATGAGGGTTGTTGGGATAAACTTAGACATGAATACAAATACCAAAAGCCACGACACAAATGCTCCAACCCGAGGACCAGTCGTGTCGCTTGGATAAAAATCGGAGTCACATTGAATGACTAAATATGTAAACGCAGGGGTAGAATGTCGTATCCGGACCGCCACTTGTTCTCATTACGAATATAACCCGATAAAGTGCAATCTTACCCCAGCCTAACTAGGTAGTATGGTGGAGAACATATGGATGATGATGATGACATATACTTCAAATTATTCTACGATATTTATTTCATGAAAAATCACGTGCATTTTGGTGGCTACGATGACTTCCTCAGTCATGTCAGTTTGATCTGTCAACTCTCAGTGACCAACAAAGGTCATCTGTACATGCGCAGTGGCAACTTATAATAGCATCCTTCTATTTTCTGAAGGGGGAGACATTTTAGAAGAGAGAGAAATAAAGTCCGAAAACATCATCATAAAAGTGGATTTTAAAGAGGTTTTCGCTCTCTGTACCACCAAAAATCGATAGAATCATTTTTAAAATGGTTAGTGGTTGCAAACAAATTCCAAAAAGCCCTTTAAAAGTGGCGGTCAGATACGATATCTTTCCAAATGCAGAATGTATTTTCTCACTTTTGTACATATACAAGAATGTATGTTACCTACTACATGTGTCCGAGAATCACCCATGTCCAACAAAGCCAATTTGGATCAATGTAGTTTTTATTGTGTCTGACCCAATACAAGCCAAAAATTTGTTTAGTTTTTTGGATAATGGGTTATGTCTGTAATAATTGGTAGGTAATATCAAATTTTGTCGCTCAGTTGATGAAATACATTTAGGTGTTTATTTACTTTTTAGAAAAATGCATATATCCCAGTGATTTAGGCAATGGATTTTTTTTTTTTAAATTAAATTGTTTATTAAATCAAATTAAAATCCACAATGATCAATACACTTGATTTATATACAAATTAGCTTATTTTTACAAAACCATAGAAATAGAACCCGGAGAACACTGAGTGCTTTATTCACTATTCAATGTCACCTTATGAGACGACAGTGCGACGGCCACATAATCCTCGCTTGCACAGTATCTTTAATGCACTCTCATTGGTCGATTGATATAACGCTCGTTAAAGTTGATGTAAATTTACCACCATACCATGTGTCTGCCGTGGTATCAATACCGTCAGTCAATGGAGGACACAGATTGTGGGTCCAGCTCAGCATTCATTGGGTTCTATTTCTATAGTACATTTACAAACTCATACAGTTACATATAAGAATCTTGAGGGCACACCTCACGAGTAGACCTTACGCACTGAGGGCATACAATTTACCAACTTAGAAAAATGGCTGCCACATACTGCTGCTCTGCCAAGATACCAAAATTGTATTCAATGCACACATGCACGATGTATCCGTACTGTGCACGACATAGCGAATACGGCCTCTCTAGTTCTTATTATGTAACCCTATGCACACTCATTAAAGCGTCCCTATTGGCCATATTCATGTAAGGGTCATGTGGACCTTTATGATGACCAATCTTGTACTTTTATTGTGTAAACCAAAATAAAAGTCTTTTGCAAACATCTATATCTACTTATGGTCACTCCTATACAGGCACTGATTGTACATGTTATACATTATACATGTGCATATTATTCACTTATAATGCACGTGCATGGAGGAAATTTGTTTTGGCTGTAACTTCACCCAAAAACATGGTATAAGCATATGTTTTTTGTTTTTATTTTTAGACTTAATAAGTTGTATTTTGGGATTTTAATCCAATTTGTTTACTGTTACTTCAAGGTTTATTCCTGAGGGATGGTTACAACAAATATTTCCGAAAGCGCCTCTGTTGACTGTTCAAATAAGGTCAGCGACCTTAAATGACCTTTGCGAGAGTTCAAGTTGTGTTCAAAATAAAGTTTAAGAAGTCAGCTTTTGAACTAGTATGCCTTTTACTCCAGTCATTGTTTCTAGATTTTGTTATATGCAGTTTATAAAAAGTTTATGTAATTTACATAATCTTAAAATCCATGGCATTTCACATGTTAATATGGGGACACTGCTAGGGTTAAAATCATAATAAAACTGCATGCGCAATCTCGCGCAGGAACAAAAATCAAAAGTTTTCATTTCAAAAAGGAACAAGTGAACTTTACTAATATAGGCTGTTAAAGCATCCCCATGTTCTGTAAGCTCTAAAATTCTCAAAAAGTTGAAAATTTAATCAAATTTAAGCAAAAAACGCAAAAATTCTATAAAACCTTATTTTCTCAACGATTGAAGAGTGGAACAAAAGCATCATGAACCTCCCCTATCCTATCCCTTATCATTAGATGGCAGTATTTTTCAAATTAGAAGTCAAGAGAGCAGTATTAATAAAAAACGGTGGACCCCAATGAAAAATGTAATTTGTCTCAAAATCGGCCGCGCTCATGGTAGTCTCTCCCTGTAACCATGCTCTGAATCTTTTTGGCTTCTGGAAAATTGAGGTATGTTTTTGCTCTTTTTTAAGAAGAGGGTTTTATTGACTTGGAAAAGTGATTTGCAAAGTTCAGATGGCATGTTAGGACGGAGCAAATATATCTTATTTAAAAAAACCTAATTTGTGTGTGTCACCAGAATAGGAAACGCTTAATATCGCGCTACCTCTAACAAAGCTAGAAGAGGGGTTACCTGAAGAGGACATCCTCAGCACAAGTACATGTGGCAGCTCCTGTATGCACAAGTAGGCCTGCGACCCTGGTGCAAGACGAAGGTGAACTTTTAAAAAACATTACTTGCATTTTCACCTCATAGAATTAGAAACTAAAAAGATACATTAACATTATCATATGGTCTTTTGAAAATGTTGGATAAATTATAACAACTCGTGTAACGTTAGGACCTTTCATCTGTCTCCACAGTTACTGATTTCATTTATTTATTTTTATTTATTTCTTTAATTATTTATTAATAACCCATCTAGCATAGTTAATCATTTGGGGCCCTCATATAAATGTGTATCAAGATAGAATTTAAAATACAATAACGTTACATACAGCAACAAGACTTTTAAAAATGTGCTGCCAAAATGAGTTAAGCAAATGTCAAAATATTAAAACCTATGAGTTGAGGGGAATTATCTTTCATGGAATATAGCCAATATAATATTTTTCTAAAAATAAAATTGAAATTATTTTGTTGGTCTTGGATCCTTGACCAAATTCTCTTGATCCACAGTGGATGATTTAGAGATGGATTTCTTTGAAGAGCATTGATTTGCAATTTCTGTTAGAGACTTTACGTTTGTAATTACTTTATTAGGAATACGGCAGGAATGGGTCACAAATTATTGTAAACATAACTGTTCATGCAACTAAAAATATTTATACTTTTTATTGTTATTGTTTAACAGAAGACTGAGTGGCTAGCCTGGATATCATTTAGAGTAAGTTGCTTCACCATTATTAGCAACTACAACTAAAATTAGCGGGCAGAGTGGATAGACAGAAGAAAGCAGAGGAGAATGAGAAGAAAGAACAAGGAAAATAATTGATTAATTAAAGTCAATATTGAATAGGAATCATCTCCATAAACTTTTTCTGCCTGTTTGGATGTTAAATATAAATTTTCACTCAAATTATTTTTCTACATTTGGAGATTTTTTCCTCACTTTTGATTGAAATTTTTTGATCTCACTTGAATAAATATTAATGGAAATTATTGGTATTATGCACAATTTCCATGCTAGTACTAGTAGACTCCTGAACTATAAATTTAAACATATATTTTGTTTGGTTTATTTATTGTTTTAAATAGGTTGTCTTGCATATTGGTAGCCTCATTAATAGGGCCAGTCACTGATTTCCATTTGTATCCTTGGCCCTTTTTCACAACATGCAAATTTTTCCAACTCTTATTTTCCTGTGCAGTATTTCAATGCCTCAGTTAACTCTTATTTTCATTCACTACAGAAAGTGTCAGAAGATTGCTGCACTTTGATACCGAAGAGAGGTAATGATGAGCTCCCACCCATTCCCAAGCGGATTCCTACGCTCAAGTACTGGGGTCAAGAAACACAGCAACTACCGGTAGAGAACATGTACTCCCTGTTAACTGGTGCATCACTTAAGCCGAGGGACAGAAAGTACACCCAGGAAAAGGGTACACAAAGAGAAAGGTTGAGCAGCAGTTGTTCAATGTGAAGCCAGGACGGGGGTCAACTTTGTAAAAGCAGCAAAGAAAAAGACAGGATGAACGCATGCCACTGCTAGACATTAAGGATACGGGATCTTGCAGCCATAGAAGCTTTAGATACCATCGAACTTAAGCTATCTGAAATAAAACCACAGGTGGGTCGTGATATTTCAAACAGTTGATTGACATAGTTTACAAATCATGTGATAACCATTCTCATTTCTTATAATTTTACTTTTAATTGCAGGACAGACTGTGAAGTTGTATTTTTACATACATTCTTAAAAAATATAACTATTTTGAAATCGTCTTTATACTTTTTTGTAACGGGTACCAGTGTTCTAGGAACACGTGTAAGTTATTGTTTGATGGTGTATTGCACTTTTTAAAACATTTTTTAATCAAATATAACATTGTCACATTGTAATTTTTTTTTTTTAAAGGGACAGTATCAAGTCATGATCGTTAAGCAGACTTTCAACAGGGTATGGACATTGGTGTCATAGCTTCTTTAAGATGAACACAGTGACTAAAAATTACTGGCTCTATTTTATGCAGCAGCAACAGTAATCACGTGGGGTATTATTTTCAGTCACAGAGTTAATCTAAAACTAGCACCTGATTCAATGCCCCTGTTGATCGTGACGATATAAGTAGAACTTAATAACTGAAGTTGTATTTTACATACATGTACATTCTCTTATTTATAATATTTATGTACAGTGTACAATAACAAATTTACTATTTTACACATGTATTTGCAAGTAGAAAAAAAATTGTATTTTGTGATGGAACACACACTAAGTATTTTTGGAACAATTACAATGCTGGTTTTGAATGAATAAATTAGAAACTGTTTCACAGCATAATATAATTCCTTTCAAGTGGCTGCATCCTGGGTAGGAAAAATGGTGTGTGTATGGGGGCGATGGGAGAACATTACTTAAAAAAATGGCTCTATGGAAATATTATAACAGAACATCATTCATAAGTGCCTCAATTTCTCAACATAGTTTGGCTCTATGCTTTTTGTTTCTATTATAAAATTCATTTTATGTAACAGATTAAGTTTTAAAAATTAATTTAATCAACAAAGTGAAAAAATGTATCCTAGCTTAAGATGTAATGCAAGTATTATGTTACATGCCGTAACCTTTAAAAAATAATGTTTGTAAACAACTTAATTTGACTTGCTAGAGCAAAAAAAAAGAATTAACCATTCCAGTTGTAATTCATGGAAACTTTGCAGGCCTTTTGTCAGCTTAAATATACTTTATTTTAGATTTATGTCTCAAAATTACTTTTAAAATATGTTTCTTTTTAAATATAATAAAATACAATTGGTAAACGGGAATAAAAGGGAGTTCCAGTAAATTAGTTACTGTTAGAAGCAATTATTATTATTCTAAAACATTTTAAAAATATATATATATATAAATATAAGTTTTGAGGGAAATAATTTATCTTTCAAAAATACTTAATGATTGAATTTATTTTTACATAAAAATACATTTAGATAATTTCAAAATTAATGAATTGGGAATAGAACAGGGCAAGAAGTCTTTAAAAATTAAAAGTGGGATAAAACTGCCAGATAAGCTTATTTCCCATAGGGTTTGGTGTACAGATCTTTCTCCCCAATAGAGTTTGGTGCAACAGTTCTCCAATATTGAAACATAAACAGAGGGCGCTATTTTCTCCTATATTAATTTTTCTAATTAGGGATAACTCATTAATGTGCAACTTTTGCCATCTGGCGAATTTTCTATAATTCTTATTTAGGACTACTACAGGAAGTAAGTACATTTTGTGCAAAAATCAGGTGAGCTTCTGAGGGGAGACTACACAACTCAAAAACTAGAGCTCTTTTGATGTAGTATTTTCTAGAAGATATAAAAAAAAAAAAACCATCAAGACTTGCAGGTAAACAGGACTTGAGAAAACCTAGGACCTGTGATGTTGCTTTTACGACTCCGTCTGGGGAGTGTTTTGAGAAAGTTTGTCTTGACCTCGAGTGATGTGTCTGAGAGCTGAATTTTAATTCCGAAGAGACATTTTGTGAACTAAATTCTACAGTTCAGTTTTTTGGGGTTTCTTCTTACCCATATTGTTGTGGACAGGAGTCGCCTGCGTCCCCGTGATTTCGTCTATTTCCGGCCGTTTGTTGGAGTGTGAATTCGCCCCACGTCCAGTCCTCTCTATTTACTACCGTGTCAGAGAACTATGTTTTTGTGTCGTTTTTCGCTGGAGCCTGCTCAGTCCTCGCTCCGTAAGATCTTTCTTATATAAGATCTTTTCTTAATGTACACTCTGTTTACCCTTATTCATTGTACGCTTGTTAAAACCCATCGATATTTGAAGCGGTTATATTTTCATTATTAAATCTACTTTTGTTTCTTTGTTCTTTTTATATCCAGTGTGACCTTGTTTGATTTCTTTGTTGCATCTTGAGAAAATTCAGTGCTTTTGAGTAATTTTGCAATTCACGGATAGTTTGAAGATTTTCGGATCGTAACAACCCAGTACCAAAGTTCTAAATATTTTTTTTCAGAATTGATTATTTAGCGATGTAGTGAATGCATCAGTTGTACTTGCAATTCTACAACAAAACAAACAATAAACCCTGGTCTCCTCTGTTTTTGTTGGAGGTACATGAAAAACTTGAAAACATATTACAGAAATATATTGATAGTTCAACCTTGCAACCTATGGCTTAGGTGCACAGGGTTTTATATAAGATGTATGCGTAATCGTAAGGCCGTCAGTGTGGTTGAACCTTTCTCCCACTAACCGCCTGCTTGAACACATGGCTGAAAAGAAGGACCACGTCCATTTGCCGCTTGGTTCTACCAACTTTGAACAGTGATATGACTGTGGCAGTGCTTGTTTCATTACGATGACGCAGATGCGTTCTGTCGGTTGAAGCTACTTGGTAATATCTCGATGCAATATAAATGGGGTTGAGGGCGCATCTCTGGCATTTTATATTCCTTGTAGGTAGGATGAAGGTTATATCCTAGCAACAACATTTAAAAAATTACCATAAATAAATGTTTTAATATGCATACATATACCACTCTTTCTGTATTACACCAGCGCGCCAGAATCATAGTGCTGCATACCACAGTATCTCTGTGTTTATACCACCGGAAAGCAACAAAGCTACTGTGGTACCTTTCATAAATGACAAAACTTTAGTTATATGCTGAAGTACCAATGACAGTAGGCAATTTTCTGCTTTCTCAGATGTTGTGCCTCAACATACTGATACATGGAATTTGGCAAACGGTCTGTTCTGCATTACTGTGTGATGGGGTGATGCTAGATTGCTTATATTGTTTTTCATCTACAGTGATTATGGATACACCTGCATCACTTTCAATGGCTATGTAAGTCAGGTATAAAGAAACCATTTAAGCTTTCAATTTGTAAACAAATTACAACTTTGGACTGGTTTTTGGCCAAACATGTTAGGACACAGTATCAAGACATTAATGATAGATATTAATTGATTCATATAAGTTGGGAAAAACACTTAGACAGAAAAATTAATAAACTTGTGATTATTACAGTCACTACATAAAGGTTCAGCTTCACAGAACTGTACTCACTCGGTTGAGTATCAATAAATGCTTCCCGCTTCTGAAGCTAATCGTTGAATCTCCCAGCTGATGCCTTCCTATGTCTTCCTCATGTCCTTTCGAAAATAACAGGAAGGAAAAGTGTGCCAAGATGGTTCCTCTGATCTCTGCGGGGATAACGTAAACAAACAACTTTACCTTTTGTCTACTGTCCATGTATGTATATACAAACATGCTATCATTTTATGCTCACCGGAGTATAGAATGTACAAGAATAATGCGCAAGTTAAACAGCGCTGATAATTGAGCAATGATAAACTCACCCAAGTGGCGAATACAATTTTTAGCTGGAGGCCTCACTCTTCCAGGCAAGACGTCCGCCATGACGCCGGTTGAATTGGATTGATGTGCCTGGGCATGTGCACGCACATGTAAGTCTTGAGTGTTACCAATTCTTGGTCGAAAAGCGCACGTTGGTTCCTGCCTATTTCCCAACAACTGGAGACTGTCGATAACGGGTGTAAAAATTCCAACGACGAGGGGCAGTCACTATAGAATTCCGGCTTCCAAGTTTGGTTATGGTTTAATGAATGTTGTTTTTAACTCATTTCTTGGATAATAAAATGCCCAACTTTGATGACTCTCAGCCTTTTTATTTGTTGCATAAGGGAAAATATCCATAAATTAAAAATATGAACCAACAAATGCAAGTTATTAATTTTACTCAACAAACATAATTACCCAATATTTTTACATTCAACTTCTTTTAGCAAACAGTGGAAATGCAAATTTTGGTACTTTAAAATACTATTTACAAATCACTTGACATTAAATAACTTTTCTGGTGCTATATACTTTGAATTTGACTTTTGTTTACCGAACCATCCAAATTAATAATGTTCAGTGTAAGTTTTATAATAACTCTTATTCCAGGAGATAAAAATTTCAACTGGACAAGGGAAATTCCATCTTTGGACTTATTTCAGCGAAATGATGCCGCCTTGCGTGAGAGCTTATGCACATCGCTCCACCACTTATTTCAAGCAGTGGTGGAACCATCGCAAAACCAATCGCGCATGCTCACGCCATTGGCCCCCATCAACAATCCGAAGGCCAAAAGGAGCAAAAAGAGATGAAATGGTGGAAATGATTAACGGAAGTCTCAATAAAATGAATATGGATGAAACACTAATTAAGCAACAGCAATGTTTGTCCACATTTTCGAAAACCGTAAATAAATGTTTGAAATCAAGGCAGACATATGTTTCTATGTTTTGTAATTACTAAATAGATGTCTTGTATGAAAGTTTGGTTGTTTAAAAAATAGTTTAATTGAAAATAAAATTACTTTAATTTCTCAGGTGTGAAACTTTTTTTCTGAGAACTTTAGTTAAAACTTCCTGAATAATTTTCTAAATGACCAAAATTAACTGTTTACGTGTGTTATAGTGTATTTTAGTGAGTTTCTGGTGACAGGTTAATATACATGTACTATCAAAATAAATGTCAATCTCATTCTAAAACTGAAAGGTGTCAATGTCTCACTCTGAGAATCATTTTCCTCATGTGAAAACAGTACTGATTAACGTATTTATTGACATACATTGTATTTTTGTTTACAAAATTAAATTGCCAAATTACCTTTTGTCTTCTGTCATCTGACTTCTCCAGTCAGTCGTTCTTTACATGTGAGAATGCACTCACACATATATCTTCGATACATGTACTAAAATCTTTTTCTTAGGTTGTATTCATGTACTAAGTTGTAAATCTAAACACTGCAAAATGTTGTCAAAGTGCTGTCTTACTGAACAATAAAGAGATTTGTGACATTGACTTTTGATTCATATATTTTTAATAAAACCAAATTTTTGTTGGCCAAGCTCAGATTACAAAAGAATATATATAATTTGTTTATGTACGTGGTATGTGTGTATCTTATAGTTTAACACTTCTGTTAAATAAGTTATTTACATACATATATTATCCAAATATAATTATTATTATTATGATTATCAGACGTGTAACTGACATAAAATATCTGTACATTATTTATTTATTTACATATCTTATAATTCAACACTTGTTAAAACTGAAAAAAGACTCTCCTTTGCACTTTGTTAAACTAGTTAACCAAATTAACAAACCGTATGAGAGAAGTGTTACTGACAAATAAGTGCACTAATTGGTCAAAATTCCAATAAATAATTTAATTATACACATTATTTTTATTATCCAAAATTTGTTACAAACAAAATATATATTAATTATTTATTTTATACATGTTTACATAAATAATTGTATGTTGTTATAACTAAATTAATTACTTATCGAAAGTGATCAGACCGTTATGTGCAACTTTCTACAATGGATCGGGTTTTCTCACAATGGCATGCATATTGTTAACAGTGCACTCGTTAGCCATGCAGGCTTATGGGCTATTTTCCACGTCAGCCTTTTATATGCCCAGGGTGGCTCATGGTACAGCCAATCAGGGCGTAGGCGGAAGTTTCCGCTTTTTAGGCCTCCACCAATAGTTTGTCTGGTGGCAACCTTTGGTGGAGGTTTTAGCCAATCAGGTTGCGCGCTGTAAAGGTTGGCGTTTTGGTGTCAAGCAACCAGTGCGGTTTGGGCATTCTCGTCACAGCTCCTTGTTTATTAACAAGTCCATGGAGTTTTGGGGTTAGCGGTTTATGTTTTTCAACAAATTTAACTTTTCTTCGGTGGGATACAGTTCTATCTGTGTACGATTCAACTAGTCTAAGGACAGAACTTTTACACCGGACCGAGTTTCGGTTGGTTGTACCAAATATTTATTTTCAAGAACTAACGGTATTGTAAAATTTCTTCGTGGCAGATCGACTGGTGCGTACGACTCTGTGAGACGGTCGTCTGGGTTCATGATTACTAATTTTTGGATTCTCTCATCATTACTAGAAGAGTTTTGTGACAGTAGTTCATCTTCACCGTAACAGTTACCAGTTAGATCTTCTGCTGTCTTATGGATTGTTTAATCACCGGTACATCGGCCTTCACACCCCTTTTCGTTTTGTTTGCGGTTGCACAACCTTTAACTGGGCTGAATTTACGTCACGAGGGAATAGGGGGCCTAACGTTAACGCACTTTTACAATTTATACAAGGCGACCAGAGTCCGGTCTCCTGACTACCTTGATTGCACCAGCACTTGCAGTTAGTTCATTATTCATTGCGCCGCCAGCCATTTAATGATGCCACGACCGATATGTCGGGTTCGCCCTCCAGCCTGGTGGCGGGTGAGGCACCAGAGCTCCCTACTGAAGGATAAGCGTGAATGCACGGCCCCACCCCAGAATGCCAGGTTCTTACTGCGAGACGGTGGAGGCTTTCGGCCCCAAGCTCGGTGGACAGTGTCTGACTGTACCCTTGTTATCTGGACATGTGATCTGATGGTGGCATGACCATCCCATACCATCCGTCCAGTCAGGTCAGCCTTAGTGTACCCTTGCATACGGTTGCCGCTGGACTTGTGGACTTTGTTGTGGTAATCCCCACTTGAACTGGTTTCTAGATATAGTTGTGGTAGTCTAATAATAACATTAGTTGTTACTCATTTAGCCTCTTTTGTCAAGGCATTCTTTGTTATGTTACCCAATATCTAATTTTGACCAATGGAGGTTTTATTGTGGTTTACTATTGCTCTATGGCAATGTTTGTTACACATCGTTATCAACTAAAACAATGTTTATAAACTGTTTTACAACATTCAGGTACACTTCATAAAGTTTCAGGCTGTGAAGATAGTATTTACATTATGGCAGAAGCCTTTTGTTTACAACTTGTTTAAAATGGTAAACAATTACCAAAGCTCTATAGGAAATTGAACAAAATTTCCTGGAAAATGCAAACAGTAAAAAGGGAATAACTTTGACAACTGTAAGTCCAGTCAGGGCTGGGTGTGCTACCAATTAGAACTATATTCTATCATAATCAAAAGTTTGCATAAAATGCATTTTTAAAAGGGGTTGCGGTCCCTACTATAATTTTAGTGCCCCAGTCATTTAACGGGTCCAGTGTTTGGAGCCCAATCATGCGCTTTCTGGTTTAAATCCGCTTGCCATAAAGTCAGCCAACGGCATTAGTACTAGTAGTGGTGGCATTGTGCCATCAGTGCTCGCAACTTCTGTTCTGCCAGGGCATTAGTCACCAGCTCCCTACGGTTACAGGGGGATGGTCACTGGGCCTCAAGTTTTCCCACTGCTTCTTTCAACGCAGGCGTCTTGTGCTGGTTTATTAACCAGCTGGCTCCTGCCACACGCGCCGACTCAGTTTACTCAAGGGGAGCGGTCTAGCTAATGGACTCAAGTTCTGGTGTTACAGCAGAATGTGGGTTCGAACTCGGTCGTGACACTTGTGTCCTTGAGCAAGACACCCAGGGGTTAAATGGGTACCTGTGAGGGCAGAGTTGGTTGATTAGCCCTATATGCGCTGTAATGGCAGCACTTGAGCTGTATACTCTAGGAGCTGAGATGGTTTCAGGAATGATTTGGTGAGCAGGGTACGATATCGCGCCTTGAGCAACCACTTCAGTTGGTGGATACGCGCGCTATATAAGTCCACACATTATTACATTATTATTTCGCAGTCATTGAAAGGAAGTTTGGAGTAGTGCTACATGGGCATGTCAATTTGTTTTGAAAGTCCTTCAGTGCTTGCCAAAGCCTGAAGTAGGGCTTCAGGTTCTGAGGTTGCTCTTGTGGTAGCGGGTGTAAGATGTTTCTCATGTTCTGGCCATGTGTGCACGCATGTTACCGATGGATAGTGCTGGGCAGCGCTCTGTACAGCATTTACCAAAAGCGTGCTGGTAATCCAAAGGCCATGCAGGGGTGCAGGTCACGTTGCTGGTCCAGTTCAAATTGCCACTTGTTTAGTGCCTACAAAAAGATTTAAAAAGGGACTTTTGTCTCATTCATCATCTGTCTTTCCCACAAGGAAAGTAACAGTGCTTTCATTGCAAGGTTAACCAACAAGGCAAAGTGGTAATTGGTAAGGCAAAGCGGGCGAGGCGTCATTTGATGTAGGGGTTTTCGGCAGGCTGTAATGCATGGCTTGCTGAGGCATATTAAATCAGCTGGCTCTCTGCCAGTTTCCGTGGTTACGAGCTTTTAAGTTTGAAGTTTGGGGGCTAATTTATTTGGCAAGTGCCTGCTGATGGATGTTCCATTTCATGCGCTCTTTGGGAAGTTGAGCACTTTTTGTGGGTTCCAACTATGAAAGCAATTGCATTATTCAGGCTTTTTATCACATTATCTGGTTGATTTTCTTTTGTTGGTACAAAACTATCTCATAATCGGGGCTCGAAATCGACACTGTTCGAGGGTAGGTCCGGTCCTACAGGTCAAAAGTTCAACCACCACAAGGCAGATTCTAACTTCTGCTTGGCAGCTGTGTCAGTTTATTCCAAATTAAACTTAGTGGGGGTCATTGAATTTTGTGTAAAGTAGTTGCGCCGGGTGTGCGTTTTAACGGCGTATTATTGCACTGACAGTGGCCTCAAGTAGCCGCGTATCACAGGGTGCGCCTTTCGCGGTGCGAAGCTCGGGATTCGGCTCATGTGGCTGTCATTCTTGCAGCGGTCTTACTGCATTCCTGTGGCACCAATTGGGATCACCTGTTGTTCTTGGATTATTTACCGATGCTGCTGCATCCATCGGCCATATAGGTTTCTTTCCAAGGAGGTGGGTTGCGGCGTTGTCCGTCAGCGTGGCTGGTTCTAACGTCCGTTGCTTTTAGTGGCGTTCCTTCGTTGGACCCCTTGTTAAGAACCGTAGGGTGTTGTTCTGCACGGCAATATCGCTGTTGTGGGGATCATAACAAACAAACGTCGCCTTGTATGCGCATTGCACTGCGGTGGCAATGGTCATGCTAATGCCTCAAATTCAATATAATTTTTAAGGCAGTATCACCACGTGTCTATACAATCATAGCTGGTGCACTTTCTCGTTTTCAGATGGGGGCTGGCCCAGCTCCAAGGGCCCAGCCGGGCATGACCCCTTTACCTCAGCTGCCCACGTGTTTTAGCAGCGAAATGGGATGGTTATTAAGTTTGGTGTTGCTAAGAATACACACGGTTTCATATGTCGGGTACGCACTTTTGCCGTTTTAAAGCACATCAAGCTTCGCTCAGTGCTAACTGTTTCTCTGCAAAGACATTGCAGGTTTCATCTCATGGCTGTCTTTATTTACTATTCTCCATCCACAATTAATACATATGTGGTGGTAGGGGTGTTTTGTAAACTTAGTAGATGGGCTTGTCCCAACTAATAATTTTATTGTGGCAAAATTACAGGTAGGTTTACAGGCGGACGGGCTAGGGCAAGATGAGCGATTGCCGATTTCATTGTCGCTTTGTGCCGACTTCGAGGCAAGCGTCAAGGTAAAGCTTCCCAATTTGAGTTCCATGTTCGGGCAGCTTTTTCGCTTTTTGCGCGTTTGGGGTTTCATCGTCAATTCCACTTGCCATATGCAAGAGCTCCATGTTACAGTATTCCGGTGTGTGTTTCTGTGGCAATCAATCTAGCATGTCTGTGGTCCCGCTTGGCGTCAGTGCTCTAAACCTAATCAGGCTGGCCCTCCACAGGTTGTCCATATCGCAAGGCCGTACAGGTTGGCAATCCGTCCAAGTTACCGCTTTGCAAGGGTATTTGCAAGCGCGGGAACACCGTTGGCCCCTTGTTCCGCCATAAACGCGGTGATCCCCTCACACGGTATCAGTTCACAGTGGTGCTTAGGGCTGCTTTTGTTGTTTGTGGGTGGTGGTGACCGCTATCGGTCCCATTCTTTCCGGAGATGAGCTGCGTCCACAGCTTTTGCACAGGGGTGCCTGTTGTTGACACATAAAGGGGTCTCTGGTCATGGCGCTTTGACCAATCTGGTGTGTTGGAATGGCTGAGGAGGTGCTCACTTGAAGGACCTTCATGGTTTACTATCAGGGTTTCCCATACCCTATCCTTGCTTTTGATCATTTTGCATTTAGGGACAATGACGGTGTCTCATGACTTGTTCACTTCGAGACAGAAGCCCACATTTTCGGCCTTGGGGTATTTGCCGGCAAAGGTTTCCGCAAGCTATTGTAGTTTTAACAGACATTCTCCTGAGAATGTTCTATTTTGGTGCCACTTCTCAAAAAATCCATCGAGAACGCACGTAGCAGCTAATTGTTAGGTGAAAGCGCAAAATGTAAAAGCTTGGTAAGGTACTGTAGCTCCCGCAGTTTATCTGGTCGGATGCTAGCCTTTATCGTTTCGATTGGGTCCATCTGTCTCAAAAGGGCTTTTCATTTTCAAGGCTACACCTGTGTAATTGTATTCTGTCTGTGCTGTAACTGGTGCACTTTTTGTGGGTGTTTTTGTTCTGTTCCTTTGGGCGCTTCTCGCGTGGCAGTTTTAAGGAATAGACATTAACTTCCCACTTTGGTGCAGCAGTTTCCTGGGTACTAACAGTTACCGCAGTCCTAGAAAATTAAACTTAATAATATGGAGATTTTAGTCCTCCGTTACTTACATGTTATCAAGTGTTCAAGTGCCGGATCTCCTCTGGCCAGTTCAGACCGCAGCCTTGTAGGTGGGACGCGAACACTTGGTTGATTCATATTGTATTGATTCATATGATATGTCAGTATTATATGTTACACATGTGCATTATACTGTTTGTTATTGTCAACATTTAAATGTATGTTTTAACAACTAGTCCTCATTGTGTTAGTGGTGCCAGGTCTGGGTATATATAGAGTCTTGCATACAAGGTGGTCCCAGCTATTTTTCTCTGAGGTCTTGGGTATTCTAGTGTGTGTTTGTTTGTCTTTATCAGTACTATGCTGTGTACTAACACACGTTACACATGTGTATTATACTGTTTGTTGTCAACATTTAAATGTATGTTTTAAATAACCATCCTATTGGGGGTTAGTGGTGCTGTCGGGTAAGACAGAGTCTTGGGTACGCTGACAGGTGGTCCCGCTGGTTTTCTCTGAGGTCTTGGGTATCTCAGGGTGTGTGTTTACTACTTGTTGTCTTTATCAACAAATGCTGTTTAGACAAATCTATTTGCTCCATATTCATATTCCGGTGGTTGATGGTGTCAACCTCTTTGAAGAAAAAAGCTTGAAAGCTGTGGCCAAGTGGCATTCAAATGAATTCTAGTTGGAAAGACACATTGTGAGTTTGAGTATACGTATCTTATCACGCACATTGTTGACTTGTTAATACGAAGAATGAAGAATGTTAGCCTGCAGAAAATATATTGAAATGAGGTGTACTATGTGGGATGGTTTTATTATCCTAAATTGTCATAAACTTTGAGTTAAACACATGAGGTATGCGGTTAAACACTCCAATCCATAAACCTGGACAATTCTGTTTTGACCTAAATCTAGTTTTGAATGAATGCACCATGTAGCCAACCTGTGAAATTTCCTCATATAGATGAGATCCTGTTTAGTAAAAACGACAAAAACTCTTTAGTGCGATGATTCACATCAGGCTTTATTGAACTGTGCAATCAAAATAAGCAAAGGTGATTGTGGAGGTTTTGTTTTTGGATTTCAAGAACAAAGATTTACAATCCTAGTTATTTGGACAAGTTGACAAGAACACAACTTAACCATCAGTATTTTTTTTACAAGGAATGGAATTTCAGTTCTTAACAAAATGCAAAATAAATAGAAACTGTTGGACCTTCAATACAGGTAAATCTGAATACGAATTCCCACTGTGTGGATCTGGGACGAATAGCTATGTCTTTAGCCGATAGCGATAGCTTTCCCAAGATGCGTCCTCACAACATTACTTATAGCCACATGCACAATACTGTAAAACCTGAACTTGAATAGGGGCAATAAACGAACACAACTATTTGAATCGATGCACAAACAAAATTGGAATGGCTGAACAAATTCCAAGGTACTAAAAGTAAATAAACTTACATACAGAACCAAGGCAGCGCTATCCTCAGAAACAGAGTTGAGAACAGAGGCAACAAACAATGAGCCCTAAAACACAGCCCATGTCACAGTGTTTTCTCTCTGGGTTAGATTAGTAGAACTATACTTTTATAATTAAACTATACAATGAGAGTCTGCTATTATGGTGTGAGTCACAATAAAAAGAATAAGACTTGCTAAATTTAGATATCGTATCTACATGTAGGTTAAGATTCAGGCAAAGAAAAAGGCTGTTAAACTTACAAATGACTAAATTCAGGCTGAGGATTGAATGGGTAAAGAAAAGACTGTTAAAACTGCTGCTGTACATGTCAGATGGTGCAAGAGACATCCACAATTAATTTCTCAAATTCCTGGAGAAAATGGAGAAATTTACATGTTTACCATCAACATCCCTTTCTGGTCAGATATATATTAACAAGGCGAATATATCTAGAGTTGCATGTTACCTCAGCATGCAGAGATTCAAAATGTTAGGTAGTGAATGTTAACATTTTCATACTGACAGAGTAAACTGACCTGAAGAGGAAGTGCAACCCTCCACTGGTCTTTTTGGTTCAGGGGATATGGATGGAGATGAGTAGCCTCTGATAATTTCTTTGATAAATCTATGATAATTTTTACATGACATTGCAAAGGACCATTATGAGAAAAAGACAGAATGATAATGGTTCCAAAGGAAATCTTAAGTCTATCAATTGAAGAGCGCATTTCCGCTATGGAAACATATTAAATGAAACTGAAACAGCCGTAGGTTTGTATTGTAAAATTGTTCAACACGAATTAACACATTGAGTCAGGCATGGGGCGCTGTTTGCCGCTCTGCTCCAGTAATGTAAATTCCAAGGACCGTGAAAACGATGGAACAATAGGTGTATATGATACATGATCACATCAAAAGTGCGGACAGAATCGAACCGCAGAGACCAAAACAAGGCAGGAATTGGTCAAAACACAGTAAAGTTACAATATTTTTTATTATCAAAGAATACACATAATACCAATACAGTAGCAGACTCATAGTATTTAAGGTATTACAGTGCAATGTGTTTATTTTTTCGTAAAACATGAAATATACGGTTTTTGTACACACTGTATCCCAGCGTTAATGTGAAAACATAACGATAGGATCATCCAGCTAGTATCAAGGTTGAGTTTGAAGGTTGTACATGTACATGGTTAGCATTATGCATGACCCCATTCTTAAGCAAAAATATCATGTGAAGATAAGACATGTTCGTGGTTTTAATAGAATATGTTTTGAAATCAAGAATAACAATCCATAACTGCAGACAAAATTGTTGATATGAATTAATTAACTTCCACAGGATTTTGTTCATTAAAGTAAATGTTCTACTAATATTTAAAAAAGAGCCAAATTACAGTCATACTACTTTAGTTATATACCTAGATCTTAGAAAAATCATGGCTTTATAATATGCTCAATATGGGTTTATTGAACAAAATAAATCAGTCAGTATCCCCTTTCATAAGTTGTATGCACCCTGTATTTTTTTACCTTTTCGGAAAAGTTAATCCACCGCAGGATTGTTCCTCAAGCTCCTTTGCGTATACAGAATCGAGTAGATATGACTATCTGGGACTAGCCAGATATTTTATTTAGGCTTAAAAAAGAGACCCATAACTTTGCTTAATGTACCTATAAATTACTAGCTGAGTAAGTTGTTGTGATGATCGGGAACCTTCGGTTCAAATCCGTTCTATTGAGCACTGACCAAAGCGGGTGAGCTGAGGGTTGTTACGCACCACCGCACAGGTGAACTAGCTCAAAGATTCAAGTTTTGGTTTTAGTTTTATATCATGTTTACTCACTCTGGTTAGTCTGGTTTTTGATCGATTTTACCAAGCCAATCAAATACTGTCTGCGAGCAGTCGACGTCTCCTTTATTACAATAATTGATTAGTTATAGAAGCAAACAAGTAAAGAAGAATAAGCTCGTCCATTTCTTCATTGTAGCAATGTTTATAAACAACAGCTGTTCGTTACGCAACTTTTATCAGGTGATCTTCTAGGAATCACTGACGTCACTTACTTTCCTTCCTTCATGACGTCACGGCCTCGTTGAAGCCGCAGTGTCCAATATTTTGGGACGCTATGTTTACACAACGAAGCCGAAGCCTCGTGGAACCTGGAGCCGGAGCCCGTAGTTTGGAAAAAGGCCCTTAGCAGCAATTTGACACTTTGCTACAATAACAAACAGCGCCTCTGCGCGGCATAGGAAGATGTCTATTTTCGAATGTCCTTTTGGAAAACTGAGGGCGAATCTTTTTTCAGTTGCGTAGGTATATATCGGCCATAGAACTTTGTTAACATTGAGCTATGATGTTCATTTTAACATCTGTTGTAGTGGCCTACTTTACCACAGGACAAACTTTCCAATGATACCAATTCTGTGTGTAGGTGGTACGAAAACGTAAAAGTGCGTTGCTTTCCTCAGTAGGAGTGTCGTGGGCCGAGTTGGTCTAGCTTTACTGACTCAAGTTCTGTGTTAGCAGCAGAATGTTGGTTCTGAATCCTGCCGTGACACTTTGTGTCCTTGAGCAAGACACTTAACCATAATTGCTTCTCCACCCAGGGTTGAAATGGTAGGCCCTACCTGTGAGGGGCAGAGTTGGTTGATTAGCCCTATATGGTGTGTAATGGCAGCAATTGGAGCTGTATACTCCCAGGGAGCTGAGATGTTTCAGGAATGATTTATGAGCCTTATGAGCGTATAGGGGTAATACATAATGCGCCTTGAGCACCACCTTTCAGTTGGTGGATACGTGCGCTATATAAGTCCACATTATTATTATTATTATTAGTATAGTTGGAAATTATACATTTTCAGTTTGCTTTTATAAATGCAGTGGCTCACTACATGACACAATGTTAAACAGATAAACAACAGGTTTCATCTGAAAATTATGTAATTTTTTTCTATTCGGGGTGAATGGAAGAAGTATTTTTGTTTTCTGAGAGTAAACTGTTTATTTTGAAGGAAATTAATACAACAGTAATACTGCTAATTAAGACATTAAGTGTTTTTATTTATTTGTAAGATTGCAATTAGCATTTTCATTTTCTGGAGACCCTAGATATATCTTTTACACTTTTTGGTGGGGTGGAGGAGGCATTTAGTGTTTTTACCAGAAGATATAGCAATGCAAAGACCTCTAAAATCACTCTAGCTATGATGCAAAATAATTACGTAATATTTGGGTTGCAATATTTGTACAAAACAATTACAGAAACATTATAAATAAGGGAATACAAGTTTGAGTAAAGATAAAGCGACATCGCCTTCATCTCAGTCCTTCTTGATCAAACGTAGCCACGAAACCCAGGAGGTCTTTATCATTGTTGTCATTCACAAACGGCCTCTGACGGTAAATATATGTCTGAAATGTAAAAAAAAAGTTTTTGTTGTTGACAGAAACAGAAATAGTCAGAACTCGTTGAACTACCATGATTGTGCATGAGGACGCCAAGTTCGTGTACTTCAGAAGTAGCTTCACACCTAATTACAATGTAAATTAATATTGTAATCATCTAACTAATTATGAAGTAAAAATTCTTTAATAGAAATACAAAAATGTTGGAAATTAATGTGATGCTCAACCTCATAGCATACATATATACATGGTCTTATTTGAAATTGAATTAGATTAAGTCTATTTAACAATTATTAAAAATGTCCCTCTACAACAAACAATTCAAATGAAATGTTATTCTAAGTACTTAATTTATAATTTTTAGTGGTATATGCGAGTGGGTACTTAGGACAAATTGAAGACACTGCAAGATTTTTTTAAAAATAAAATGTTAAGTCATATTTTGTGAATAAGATTTAAAATAAGGAAGAAATTTAACCTCAATACATTTTGGCAGCTTAAAATTATCAAAACCTATGTGCGCAAATAAATTCATGACAGGACCCTCGTCATCCATACAACAAAATAAATTTTGGGAATATATTAGCTGTAAAACATATGCTATATTATGTTATGTATAAATTCTTAAAGAGGTGTTTTCCTTTCTTAAGTAAAATAACTATGACCACATGTTTATGTGCTACATGTATGTGAAGATATCTGATTTTTTTTTTTTCAAATTTATCTTATATTTACTTCCAAGTTAGATTTTTAAAATTGACTGGATGTTTTATAATCTGATTGGTCACGCACGGGTCGTTTTATTAAGATCTAAAACATACGTAATTACCCATTCTAAAAACAAATTCAATTCTAAAGCGTCTTGTCACAATGGCGGTATGGTTCGAACGTATGCCAACGTATGCGAAATACGTTGGTGTACGTTGGTGTACGCTGATATAAGTTAGGGTAAGTTGAGGATACGTCGTTTACGTTAAGAGCATCGCTGGTGATACGCTGTACGAACGACGAACACAGCCGAGCCCGGCGAAAAATTATTGAGCATGTTCAAAATTTCCTCGGCGTACTCAACGTGTGCTTAATACGTTCTGCATAGTTCCCGGTAAGTTCGTGGCACGTTGAGACATATTGTTGACATACGCTGACATACGTTAGAGGTACGTTACTCGTAAAGTTGGTATACGTTGATGTACGTCGGCTGACGGGGAAACGTACAGCCAACGTAGTGACAACGAGTTGATAACGTATAGTGCCGCGTCTAACCTATGCCTGACGTATCTCCAACGAGTCTCGACGTATTCTGACGTATCCACCTTATGCACAACTTATGCCTGGCGATCGTGTAACGTATATAACGTGTTTCACAGTACAGCTAGCGTATGTGCCGTACAGCTAGCGAGCATTCGGCGTTTTGGGAACTTATGGGGGTTTCGAGTATATATATGGGTCCCTTTGGAGTAACTCATCCTCACTTCTTCATGGTCTGTGTCGCTGAACACATCAACCCATCATCAACCCATCATCATCAGAGAGCATGGCGGATGATAGGTTGCGACAAGAGTACATGACAGCTGTTCTCCAGCATCAGCAGAATGTGAAACCAGTTGGAGTGTTTTGCAGCTCCGGTGCCTACAGGAGAAGCGAGAAGGGAGCAACGGAGGCGGGATCTGACCAGACAATGGATCGCAAGGACCACAGTTTGGCATGTACGACCAGCTTCTGGTGGAACTCTGAACGAGGACCAGGCTCTCCTTCTATCAATTTCATGAGGATGCCCCCAGAGATGTTCGACGAGCTTGTAGCCAGAGTGGGGCCCAGGATAACAAAGCAGAATACCTGCTACAGGCAGCCGATCGAGCCTGGCCTGAAGTTTCTCTGCTCCGACTCTACGTCACCTTGCCTCAGGGGAACAAGTAGCCCTCCATGAAGTTTGGCGGGAGGGTCCCTCACAACACCTGTAGTCACTCATGGTAGGAGAGAAGTGTGCCAGGCAATCATAGACGAGTACCTTTGACGAGGATGACCCGCCCAGGCACTCCTGGAAGAATGTGGCAGTCCATTTCTGACCAGTTCATGGCCAAGTGGCGAACTTCCCCCGATACCCCTAGGGCAACTCTTGATGGGAAGCATGCTGCCTGCAAGTGTCCTCCAAAAGTGCGGTCTCCATGTATTATAATTACAAGGGTCTCTACTCCATCGTTCTCCTGGCGCTTGTAGATGCTGACTACAAAGTTCATCTGGCAGATGTCAGTGGTAGGTGGCTTTAGAATATAATCACAAAATGTTTCATTGCTTAACTATTTCCAGTGTAATCTGCTTATTTATATTTACAGTTTGATTAAATCTTTGTTTCATATGTACTTTCAGGTATGGGTTCAGCTTCAGACGCGCAGAGATCTACAACAACTGTGAGCTGAAGGAAGGCGCAGAAGATGGCAGCATAGTATTCCCCTGACCCAGATCCTTGCCCAACGGACACCCACAATGTGCCCTACTTCTGGATCGGTGACGATGCCTTCGCGCTTGGCGTAAGAGCATGATGAAGCCAGTTCGGCCATCGGGGTTTGACCAATGAGGAGAGGATATTCAACTGCCACCGGCTTTCTCCCGAGAGGAGAGTGGTAGAGAATGTTCTGGCATCCTCGCAAACCGCTTCCAGGTTCTGCTCACATCACCATGCAGCATTACCCCTCCACCGTCAAGCTCATCGTCGTCGCCTGCATGGTACTTGCACAACATGATGAGGATATGGTACCCAGGGCTCCAGAACCAGCAGCTTGACCGTGCAGAACCAGAACCGGCAGTGTCGTCCCAGGAGAATGGAGACAAGGCCTTAACCTCACGGACATACAGAGAGTCACAGGGACTAAACACGGCATCCAAGGATGGCAAGAAACAAGCGGAATCTCATCAAGCACAATAACTCCACCAGCCGGTGAAGTTCCGTGGCAAGACAGGATGATCTAGTTCCCTCGAGCTCTGTGATATGAACATTTGACAGGTCATGATGACCAATAACACATGATATTGTAATTTATGAATACAATATTAAATCATTGTGTAATTCTTGTCCCAAACCCTGCAAAGTTATTAAAGTTATTGATTGTGGGGCCAGATTAAAACACAATATGATTCAAAATTTAACACTTTTAAGCTAAAATGTTCACATTAATTTATTCTGATTTTGGTTAAATTTATTATATTTCATGATTAGGAATAATTAATTTTCAAACATGTTATCTAATACTTTTATTTGGCAAAATTTAAAAGTATTTCTGTAAAGTTTTATTTATCATAACACAAAAGTAAAGTGTGAACAAGAAGCAACTTATAATAAATTTTCTTTATAAAAATTTCAAACTAAATAAACATAGTTTGGCACAATTAAAGGCTATGTTTGAAGAAAGATAGATTGCAATATTGTTGGGGAAAACTATTCAATTGTTATAACATTTAATAGACATCAACATACATTTTCAACTATAAGTTGCTTTTTATTATTCAAATCACGTCACAATAATGAACATGTATTTCACTGTTCTATATAATAAAAACTCGACTTTACACAGTGTCACTGAGCATGTGGCACACATAACATTTATAACACATTATCTACTCAATCTATGCCAATACATATAGCATGACATTAATAACACAGTCTAAGCGTCATCCGCAGTGGTGTTGGGTGCTGAGGTGTATCTCATGCTGCCAACTGATTAAGTCTTGAAGCACATTTCCAGGATCCACAGCACTGGGGGAAATGTTTGATATTCCAGACATACCAGAAATGCTTTTGTGGGAAGCTACTGTTCACTGGTGTTGGACTCTGGTTGAGTGCCTGGGACGCCGGAGCCTATGGTTACAGATAACGAGCTGCCGCTCTTGCTGCAGCTGTTGCTGCTGCTGCTGCTGCTGGAAACACAGGCATCTGAGTAGGGATGAGGCATGGAGTGGACATGTTAGGTAGAGGACGACGCAGCCGATACTGTTGCTGCTGTTGTTGCTGCTTGCCTTGCTGCGGACGCTGAATCAGTGGCTGCTGCATGTACTGGTCGACATAGTCTGGCGTCTGCGAGGCCCAGACCGGACCCTGCTTGTGCTCATGCGTGTCCACATCTGGAGGAGGTGGTTGGTACATCTCCGATGGTGAAGGAGAAGAGGACATTGGGGGCCGGTATGCACGGTGGAGTGAGGGTGCTGAACTTGGACGGATTGGTGCAAAATCATCATGACGGGGTGAGCAGTGGTGGCAGAGCAGTAGCTTCCTTCTAGGTCACTGTCGTCCTGGCGGCATCTGACAGGATGCGGGTTCACGGCCACAGCCTCACAGTCTTATACTTCCGCTTGACATGCTCAACAGGCTGTCACGCACGTAGTTGGCGAAGGTGCTACGCTCGGTGACCGGTTGCTGCTGTCTGGCCTGAAGGTCTTTGGAGAGCTGCACCAGACTCCGTCGATGCGCTTCTGAGGTGGCTGACAGCAGAGCATCGTCGTCGTCGTCCGTCTTGCCTCTGGGCTTGCCCCTGCCCTTGCCCTTTGGGGAAGTGAGGAGGGAGGTGGCGGCGGAGGTGGAGGGCGGGTTCAGGAGTACAGGAGACCGGGCTGTTGCTGATCTGAAGGCTATCGTGCATCCTCGAAGCGGCGTATTAGGTCACCGGATGTCCAGCTGATGGTGGCCTTGATCTGCAAAGTCAAATTATACAAAGAATAAGTGATATGTTTGGCAAACCGATTTGCTCATTCAAATAATGATTTACAAAAGTAATAAATGTTTTGTAGCAATACTTACACTTTTGCAGGAATTCCGTCTGTAAGGCTGACCAATACGGTCAAGAGGAAGCCAGTTGTCCTTGGATCCACTGGTCCTCTTCCTCGTCCACCGACGAGCCCCATCACCGCTCTTTCTTTCTTATGCATGCGGGTGTGGCTATCTCAGTGACGTGTACCAACCCCTGAAGATGGTTGACTGAAAAATACAAAATAATAAGGTCGATATTAGTCAAAATGAAATGATTATATTTTATTGGTAAAAGTTAACATACAAATATATTTGGTAAATTTGTCAGAGCTTTTTTCTCACCATCTTTCCCTCATCTGTGTGGCCTGCTCCTCCCACACCTTGGCCTCTTTCTCGACGGGTTTCTGTAGTCGTTGAGCCCTCTTGTCCCAGAGTGATGGGATTCTCAACGATGAACACAAGCATGAGTCCTTCTGTTGGCGGGCGACAGGAGTTGTCAATCTTCTTGGCCCTCAGTCTTGGCCTCTGTCTTCTTTGGCCTTCTTTCTTTCCTTGGGGCTACAGCAGAGGCGCTGGAGGTGACAGAAGACACAGGTGGACCCACTCATGGGAGCCATCATTGGGGAGCCATCACGGGAGCCATGTACTTTATGAGGAGTGGGAGAGCTGAGGAGAGTCATGGGTGGAGGCAGGAGATCAGCACCACCACCCCCAGCAGTGTGGAGGAGTGTCTGAGGAGGAGTCTGATGAGAATGAGACGATGGTGGAGCAGTAATCTTGGCCTTTCTGCCTTTTTCCTCCTCCTCTGGCCTCGCCGGCCTCTGGTTGCTTGCTTCTTCTTGGGAGGCATGTTGACCGCTTTGATGACATCGGTGGGAATGATGCCGTGAGATCGGCGGTATTGATACGGTTCTACAGCGCAGGTCACGTGTTCGTTGTACGCCGAGTGATACGCTGAGTGATACGTCGAACACGGCAGACATACGCTACGAATACGTTAAGCATACGTTGGTCATACGCCTCGCGCAACGCTGTGATACGTCATAAGTTTGTTGAGGTTAGTGATACGCTATCAATACGTTAGTCATACGCTATGTATACGTTCTATACGCTATGGATACGCTATGGATAATGTCCATTCCAACACCGATGTCGACTTCTTCCGGATGCAATTCGTTGCTGGAAGTTGACGTTCTGACCTCGACAATTTTTCGGAGCTATTTTTTTGTATACGGCGGCATACGTTCAGGCCATACGCCATGGTGTGACAGGGTTTTAACCCGATGCTTTCAAAAGCACACTGGCCTGCTGCTGAATCGATGGCCTTACATCCGCAATATTAACTATTCTATAGTTGCGGATTCATGTAAGCGGAGAGAAGCGTCGTTGGCCGTGCCTGCCCAGGCCCACCCCTCTTCTCCTCCAACAAATGTCCGATTATTAATTAATTTTCATTAGAAAAAACACTCTAGCTAAGTTTACTGTAAAAGTATGATTGGAAACTTACTTTTCCTACGCATGACAATCAAATCCTCAATGTCAACTCAGCCCTTCAGTCATCAACATTCTCAACTGACATTAATACTTCAGATTCAACATCATTTCAATTCTTGTTATCCCACCATCTATTCTGGCCAACCCTCGCTGCTGTTCCTCTGATTGTTCCTACGTTGTAAACTATTAAATTGTAAATTTACCTGTTATTTCCTCCCTCCCCACATCTCACCCACTTCTCACCCACTACCCGCCGACATCTTCCTCTCCAGTAACCCCCATTTAAAATCTCTTCCCTTCTTACTTAGTATCAGTAATTACTCCATTAAAAAATCAATTCTAACCTGATGCTTTCAAAAGCACACGGCCTGGGTTGAATCGATGGCCTTACATCAGCAATATTAACTATTCTATAGTTGTTGCAGGATCTTTTGCAAGAGGAGAGTGTCGGAGGTTGGCTGTGCAAGTGGCTTCCACTCCAGATTGTTCATTATTGTAAGCATTGTTGTAAATCTCTACCTGTTATTTCCCCCTCCCCCACATCTCACCCACTTATCACCCACTACTCCGCTGACATCTTCCTCTCCAGTAACCCCCATTTAAAAATCTCTTCCTTCTTACTTCTTCCTGTATTTGTAAATAAATGAAACACCCAAATGAAACACAATCTAAATCTCCCACATTGCTTGAAACATCATTACTCCACTAAATATGTACTTCATCATTACCATACCATCAGTACTCTCATTCTGTTTCCTCATTATCATCATTCTCACCATCAGTATTGTCATCAAATTTACCATTATCATGGCCACCGTCAGTCAACATCATCACGCACATTACCTCTGACCTAAAATGTAAACATCCTCCTTCCCCCATTGTCCTTATCACTTTCATCAGGTGGTGCAAACATTCAAGTGTAACTGCTCGGCTTTTTTCTTTTTGGGCTGCTGGCATTATCTGGGGAAGAATTTAAAAATAAAATGATTTACAATGATACAAAGAAACACATGTGCTTTTTAGATACTTAATAAAATACTCTTGAAGCTATGGACGCAAACTTCCGCAACTCAGTTTCTATTTTTATGTAAACAAATAATTACAATTTAAATTTACATTAATTTTACATTTAACCATTTATATTTAAATTTACATTTAAATTTACATTAATACAATTATATTTTGGGCAACGCCATCAGGGATGGCATTTATGAGTGTGTGAATTATCAGTTTGAGGCTTAGCTTAACCATAGGATAATGGGTTACATGGCTATAAAAGGCAAAATAGGACCTCACCTTCAGCTTGGTCCTCGAACATCCCAGTTAACAAAATGACGTCGGGACGCTTGTCGTACGTTGCGGGTGAGACGTTAGATTATAACGTCAGACAACGGAAATGTGTGGAGTTTTTTAGACGTCGCAAGGACGTTGGATTATAAACGTTACAAACTGGATGCCCTCACAACGTCCTTGGCATCGACGTCTATCTGACGTTCTCACCTACATCCTCACGACATTAAATAACATTAACAGAACATTTATAAACATTACGCATCGTTTATTCTTGTTAGACGATAATCACATGCCTTTTGACACCAACACCTTTGGCATTATCTGTCGTAGGGTCCCAGTATACTGGTACATAACATGAAGTTTCGACTTTTTCAAACTTTTGGGCCATTAAAAAGACGGCAAATACACGACTCACCATAGGGTTTCTTTAAACTCGTGAAGAGGTAAATACCGGCGCGATCGATCGATCCGGATCGGGCATGGGTTTTTCAGTTTTATACAACAAAAACATGACATAAAAATGCAAAAATACGATTGGAACAACAAAATAACAGATCGTATTTATGCCACAAATAGTTCTTCATCTGTATACCACCCTTTAAATGATGATTGGGCAGAAGACTGAGAAAGGATGGTTTGGATTTAGCCGTTGACTGTTCCTTCGGTAGCAGAAATGAATCGAGCATGCACGAGGTACGTGTCGACGCGGGCGTGATGACGAAAAGATGGCGACTGGTAGGTGGCAAAATGTACGCGTACGGCTTTTCTGATAGTGCGCTTGCGGGGTAGAAATGTATGATATGCCCATACCCAGGGCGATCCAGGAATTTTTGCGGGGGCCAATAGCAGGAATTTTTGAGGGGGGTAAACAGGCCTGTCAGATTTTTTTATGTCCGGATTTGTTGCGGACAGGCGAACATATAGGCACCTCGGTAATGCAGCACATTGTTACCGATGCACTTAATACACGTAGTATACAACGCTCACCATATGCAACACAACCCCTGCGGAATGTAATCTTTTTTTATTGATATTACTATATATTTTTTGGGGGGCAGAGCGGGGTCAGACACCCCCACCCCTGGATCCGCGCCTGGTGCCAAAGGTGATTCTGCACATTGGTTAATCTCGAGTTGAGATGCATATGACAATTCTTAAAACTTGTTTCCATTAAATGTGTGTGTATTGGGGTGTCGAATATTTTAAAAATTTTCCTAAATTTCCCGTACAAAATTGTAGAGGTCTGATTCAGTTATCATAATACTCCAGTGGTATGCCCCAAACAGGTTAAAACTGGTTTCATTGCAGGGGCGTGACTCCAGGAATAGCATATCATCATGGCATTATTTTACCGCGAAGAAGTTTAATAGACATATTAATCGTTCTTTCAAGGTATAACGTGAGGTTGGTAATTTATTATATCTACTTTAATTTGTCGAATAATTAAACAAAATACCGGTATATAGGCCTTAGTGAAAAACTAAAGGTCACCGTGAATATAACATTACATTCTGACGTTGTTACAATGTTCAAGCAAACGTTAGGAAAAAACGTTACCAACCGCCAAAACATTTCAGCAACGTTAGATAACGTCATCAAAAACATTTTCCAGACGTCGCAAACATATGTCTTAAAATGACGTTACTTAAACGTTAAAATAACGTTAGCACACGTAACGTTACAAAACAACATTCAAAACGACGTTAGGATAACGTCATCGTAAAAAACATATTTACACAGGGCAAGTTGTTAGGTCGCAATTCGACGTTACCATAACGTCCTGGATAACGTCATTACCTACGAACGTGACCAAACGTGACGCGTTCCAGTAACGTTATGATGACGTTATGTGTTTGCTGGGATCTGTGGGTGAACAACCTCTTGTCTTTTATTTCTTGAGGTAAAGTCATCTCAAGCATACAAAAATGGCAAAAACACTGATATTTTTGGTGTTTACAAAATGAATGATTTTGTCCACTGAAAGGCGTCTTTTGCAAGTGTGATATACAGGAAGGTGATTTTTTTTAAAGTAAATTGACTGTTTTTTTCCAGTGTACATGTGGGCTTTTCTGGAATTTAAAACGAAAGGCTAGGAGAAAGTGACTTTTTATACACAATGTTACTCTCAGGAACCCACAGTAACGTGTAATAAAATGTATGTTGTAAGTTTCCTATGAAAATAAGTTCAATTATTAATATTCGCTTAGAGCCCCACTTTTACAAAGAAAAGACAGATAATCTGAAATGCTTTTTGTTACCAAAATAATGTACAAAAGTACTTTTTGGCAAAGAAAAATAAAACTAAAATTCCAAAGACGATTTGTTTTCTTTTCAATATACCGCTGCAGTGGTCATTACTTTACTTAGTACATCTTTAACATGTTATATGGTAACGGCACATTGGTAACCATGGTTACGGATTTGCACATGCACTTATCCTCAAGTTTGTTACTGTTACCATGACTTTTACTCAGACTTTTGACATCTTTTGTGACAAACTTTTGTTTAATGTTAATTACTAATTTATTTCAAAATATTCAAAAACACTGTTTCCTAAAACAGTATGACTCTAATCTTTAGTTTGAATGCAAACATATGCTATTGTACACACATTTGTCCGGTGTTCATAGGTAAACGCTCATTAATTTTGTTGGAAATTCTTAAGTTGGCATGATTTAATTGGATTATGTATGTTCAGGATATGTACTTGTGAGAACATTATTGCATATCATACAAAATTAAATGGATTTTGCTTGAATTTCATGACATGTAGAAATTCAAGTAAAATCTCTTTTTTAATTTTTTTTTTTTAATTTATTTATTTATAATACCATTTTTGCCTTGTATTTAGTGCTAGTTTTTAGACCTGTACGAAATACAATACGTAAAAATCCGTTACCGTCATGACGTAATCATTCCGTTGCTGCTATGATTGAAGGGCATTTATTTCAATAGAAGGAATAATATTTCAAATTTGATTTTGCATTGTAGGGGATTAACCATACTAAAAGTCTATACACTAAGCAAATTACACCCTTCTTTAAAATTACTTTTAATCTTCAAGCAGAAATTTATCGCAAGACCTGAAAACTCAAGCTTGAATCTGTTGGATCTTAGCTTCCTATTTCATATACAGATGAGTTGTCTAGTATAAAACTGCTTTTAGGTGATGGCAAATGTTGGCTCCTGGTCATGGATGGACGTAATCTGTTACTGGAGAATTACCACATGTAGGCTTCACATATTATGCATGCATTGCATTATGTATTTATACACATGTGCACGGAATCAAATCCATATAAAAAACAAATTGTGGATATGTTACCATGGCGCAGAAACACAACATTTTTGTTTTGGCCTAAGGAAACTGTATACAACCATCCAAATTCCTTTTTTCACAGTGGTATAGAATCTTAACTCTTGTTTCAACCTGTGAATGCTTCCAGCTTATTCCTGACAGGTTGAGAAAGTAGTGAAATTGCATTACAATTTGTATGCGTATTTAATTACCAGATTTATTATGAAATGAACTAAAGTAGTTTATATTTTGTTTCTTACCTGACATGCATAACACTTTGGCCTTCAGGGAGTTCGTTGCGTCCCACTTCACAGACACATCACTGATCCCGGTTTAATCGTTCACCAGATTACGTAGACAGCGAGTTAACAAGCTCAATGCGCATGCGCCGACTTTTTTTCGTATGACGTGCTAATTAACGCCTCAAGAATATCATTACAATAAGTTAACTGGACATCTCTCATACAAACATGCTCAGCGTTGAAATACGCACTGCATTACGCACACAGACAAGTATAGACCAAATGCATATACCCTCTATTTTATGAAACCCATGTTCCCAAAAAGAAACAGGTACTGGACATATTAACTGTACCCTCATGCAAATTTAGTTTGGTTCTACTTGCTGTAGAAAACCCAATATTTCTGCTTTTTGGAAAAATTTGTACATATGTACAAATTCGAATTCAAAACGACAACTTTTGCACTTTCCAGCACTGACCTCGTCACGCACGACCATTAACAATACACACGTGTTCGCGGTGGTAAGACGCTCCCCTACGTGGGCCTTCCAGTGGGCGGTCTATTTGCTGTTCACTCATGTAGTTCATTCATAAAGTAACTGCACAGTTAGTTGCTGTAGACCATAATGAATATTCAAACAAAGTTTTGTGAATGAAATTTACATAAATTTTACTGTATGTACCTCTATGTAATATTCACAGACCACCGAAGCGATCGGACTGTTACATTCTAATGACACAGTTGTGCGCCGCGTGCAATCTTTCACGGTACTGCAGTGCATGCCGATTGGCAAATCGGACGCGAGGAGAGGTCACCGGTTCACTGCGTGATCATTAAATGAATATTCATTACTTCCCAAAACCACCGCGCGTTGTACTATTAGCTTATGTAAATAAGTGATGATGTCATATAGCTCATTAAAGTTTGTCACTGAGCCTGTGCTTACTTATATTGTAATGTTCCATTTAAGAAAACAATCCTGTATGGGCGATGACATAAGATCCATACTACCATCTAAAGCAATTGATTCAGAGGTGCTTATGAATATGTATGAGAAGAGTGAACGTTCAATTACATTTATGTCTTTTTAAACGTTAAATTAGTATTATTATTGTACGCAGATTTTACAAACGTTTTGACAATATAGTCACATTTTTGAGGTGTGTAAAATACTACTTTTTGTATTGTTTCGAATTTAAACTGTTCTTTAAAAACGCGGATTTTTCAACAATTTTGAAACTTAAAAACCGCAGACAGAGGATGTAGCACGTATTCTTTTGGACATGAGAGGTGAGCTAACAATTTTTTTAACAGAGATAATTCGTTCGTGAATATGCCATTTTTCGGCGTTTTTCGTGCTCGCAAAATCGTAATATACGTGGCCCTTTTGAATGTAGCGTGCATACTATAATTTCCCAGCGTTATTATCAAAATTGGTTATTTACATGGCGTATAATTTTTGAAAATATTCGGTTAAAAAATTTGATTTAAAACCACCATAAGCATTCATACATTAAATAACGTTGGGCATAACGTCGGCGTTGGCCTTATGTCATGCGTTTTCGATGTTGGCTCAATGTTGGCATACTATCTGCGTTGACATTATGGTGGTTGCTTATGCGTTGGAGCCAAAGGTTGGCAAATCAATCGGCATTGGCATCATACGGGTTGCCAGATATTGGGGCCAATGTTGGCTCTAAGTCGGCAATATAATATTGGCATTATTGTTGGCGATCGATGTTGGGGACCAATCGTTGGTTTTAGTCGGACACCGACATACTGGCATTGTGTTAGCTTTCTACATTGGGCCAATGTTGGCTTCTCAGGTCGGTAACAATATAACATTGGCATTACGTTGCGATCGATGTTGGACCAACGTTGGTTTTAGTCGGACGCCGATATTGGCATTGTGTTTTTTACATTGGGATAATTACCGTTGGCTTTAGGTCGGCAATATAACATTGGCATTACGTTGGTGATCGACGTTGAACCAACGTTGGGTTTTATTCGGACACCAACATTGGCATTGTGTTAGTTTCTATCATTGGGCCAATGTTCTTATCGGTGACGTCATGTCAGCAACTCAGCCAATTTGATTGGACGAAAAGAAATATCACGCAGGTCAACATTTTTCCAACCGCCATTTTTAACTACGAAACGATGTCGTTTATTTTCGTCTAACTGATCGTTTAAGAATCGTTAACAATTAATGGAAGGGTCTTCATTACTTTGGTTTGAAGGTATGTAATCTTTTCACATTATTAATACATGTATGTTCGTTTAGATAATGACTGTACAAAAACCGCGTTACAAACGTTAACATCTGTGTGAGTGTGGCACTGGTACGAGTGGTAGTGGTCAGCTGCAGAAGGTCATGTACCTGACTGTAGGCCCCCTGCCCACTGGTCGTATACATGTATGCGAGCTTTTCACTGTACAACCCATTGCCAGTGACATTGTCCTAAAGCATTGGATGAAGGCCATGATGATACCGGCAACAACAAACACACACAGGACCGATGTTGCAATAATAATATTAATAACTGTAGTAATATGGCTTCACGCCTTACAATAGTTCCTGGTAACATTGTGGTGGCTGCAACACATAGCTTCATTGTTCATACCATGGAGGTAGAATAGATTCTACCTCCATGCTTATACTTACAGTATTGGTAGTGATATTTTCTCACCCAACTAAAGCATGGAGGGGAAGGACCTTCCTCCATGACTATGTAGGCCTGAAACTGATGAGATAATGAAACAGTCATGTCGTAGGACTGGAAGGAGAGAGGTCATATGTACCTTATGTCTATATTTAAAAGCCTAACTTAAAAGGCATTTTTCTGAAGTTGCATCAATCCATCATGCTGATAATAATGACTCTGAGGGTTTTCAAACCCAAATATGTGTTTCGTTAGCATGACCATTATTCTTTGCCCTCTTTGAAATACATATATATTTTTTTTTTTACATGGTATGTTTGTATTTCAGATCAACGGTTGATCATACTTATATGACATACCAGAAGTCAACCATCCATATAGTTTACACTATACTTAAAAGAATGACAAAACATAGGTAAAACTGTGCTTTTGCATGGTGAGTGATGTTTTCAGTAGTCAAACAACTATATTTTGAATTTCTTGATGAAGCCATGCCCCCCACCCCAAAAAAAAAAAAAAGAAAACATACGTTTTTGGTTATATTTTGGTAAAAATACTTATAGAAAACACAAATACTCCCCCAAATGTATAAAATAACCAACATGAACACAAGTTTCTCGTGTCTAATTAGAATTACAATAAATGTGGATTTACTGTAGTACTTTTCCCGCCTCTATATTAAAAAACGACTCACACACACATAAAAATGTTAACAAATAAATTTGAGATTTGCATTTATCTGGCTTAAATGTTAAGGCTTTCAAAAATTTCAGTGACAGCGTTTACAAGTTAATTGAACTGAAAAAATGGAACTGGTAATGGCAGTTTCAGTCATCCAGATACATGGGTTACCTGGAACAGACTTTATCCCTAATGTGGCTTTAAATTATACCACCAAAATATTTTCTTATTCAATTATGTTATTGTCCACAGATGTCCAGACTGAGTTTGCAGTGAGGATGAGGTGCAAGCTTGTTCTTCCTTCATTCCCCATCAGAGGTAAGCGGGTGAAGGGCAAAAACCCTTATAGTCATTATAGGATGCCACCAAGTCATTTACGGACTGGTATTAGTGGTAAGGACATGGACTGTTAATAACCTGTTGTCATTTAAAGTGCATCGCTAGGAATCTGGGGACAAAACCCAGTAGCATGCAAATCATTTGAGCAGTACAGGCATACTGTGCATCAATCTGTATACAAGATGTGGTCATTCAATTTAAAGAACGCTTAAATGTTTGTTCTTTTTACATTGAATACCGGTAAGTGCGATTGATCCACCATCACTTTATAGGCCCTTTTGGGAAATTCTTCGGCATGTAGCATCACCATCTATGCTGAGTTTGGACCACACCAACATATATTCTATCGGTATATATTGATACATATGTATCTTATAGTGCATAAATTGTACATGTCATTGCATACAGCCCATCATATCTTTTTAAAATAATATCCCTCCTTTTTCACTCCAGATTGGAACCATTGAACCTTGTCATACAATGTGTCACACACAACACAGCCACTTTTTGTGTTAAGCATTGCTTGAGGTGTGTCAGAACCATATAACTTTGTGGATCCAATGGCCAGTAGTTGAAGTTGATCCATTCTTCAAAGGAGTTAACGTATGTTTCAAATTAATTTATATGGACCCATCCTATCTGTGGCAGTCTGTACCTTCAGCTGGAATTGGCTTTTTTTCAGAACCCAGACATCATCTGGGCCTTTTTCAGGGTATTTTTGTAAACATATATAATGATTGTACTGAGTGAAATTTTGTATGTTGACTGGAACCCAAAAATTTCACAAGTGGAGTGTAGTAAGTTGGTTAAACAGTATCTGTTATGATCTAGTAAAATGTATGGCCATTGCCGACTGTGAACCCTCAGTTGGGGCCATGCAAACAATCTTCATTGTATAGGTATGTTAGTCTTGGTATACATTTTTGCAGATTACCCAATTAAGTTCCTATGTATATTTTATGCAAGTATTAGATGGAGTTTTAACCTGGGCAAATACGGACCATCAATCCCATACATAAGTAAAGATATTAAAGGGACAGTATTGTGTTACCATATTTTCTCTAAAACGGTTGAAGTTAGCCAAGGCCAGGTTGCCTTTTGGATATTTATTTTGTTAGGGGTATTTTGCTTATTTTAGATTGCACCATCCACCACCTCATCTGTACTGTGCTGTTGTGGGTACATTTTTTAGTGTATTACTTTACATGTGTACCTTGTACTTGTGTTTATTTACCATGCCTATCCCCTCTAACCTGAACTTAAAACATAGTCTATTATTTTTTCTTCAGATGCCCTTAAAATTATTTTTTAGTTGGTCTTTTGGGCAAAACTATCACTGAGCGGACGGCCCCCAAGTCGAAAGACCAAGGCGCCGTTACAGTTTTTGGCGACCCTGCCAGGATTCAATGGCTACCGGAATTGACGAAGTTGTGTTACAGCAAATTACTCATACCATAGGAATTATTGGAAGGCTGGATAATACGAAAGGGGATGGGCATGGTAAATGCAAGTAGTCTCTAATTCCGTCTGTGGACTTTAAATAGGTTTCCTTAATCTCATTCATAGGTCCAACCCCAATGGACAAGATTAAAGTGAGCATACAGGGTACATAGTCCCATGTACATGGCCAGCAATAAATCCCTTTATTGATGGTACCCCAGCTTTTGGTGCCTCAACCCGGCATCTAACAACATTGACCTTTACCTGCCACGTCAAACAACTAGTAATGAAGCTGTAAAACAAGACTTACCTGGAAAGTTCTGTTAAGAAACCAGTAGTGGTGCCTGGATACTTGATGGTAAACTCAATTTGATGACCGTTGTAAACCCACCTTTAATCTCTGTAGTCAAATTAATTGTTGGACTAGATGCCCTGGTCCCCCTCGCTGAGCATATCGCAGAAGAATTTGACGCTCTGCCCTCCTCCTTTCAATGTCACCGCCCGGTGGGCGTCGGCGGATGTCAACGGTCAGCTCCTCGTCCCTGCGGTCGATCCCCGCATCGTCTCTCATTACGGCATCGTGTACCCCTTTCTCATCGCTCTTCTCGAGGTTGCTGATGTGAAGCCGCTTGCCGTCGTCTTGGACCGCTACCACGCCGTCGTTCAGCACCACGGTGCCAATCGTACCACGGGTACTGGGGCTGGGTTCGCGCGGATGGCCCCCACAGGTGAAGAAGGCACCGGTGCCCAGGTGGCATTCTTGTTCATCGGTGGTAGTTGATCCGTGGCTTGACTTGCAATATCCGCAAAAATTGGAAGATGTTGAGAAGCGCCCACATTCGGAACCGTCCCCTGGCATATGTAGTCCCCCTCGTCATCCAGTGTAACGTTATCTGGTCGTCAATCTGAACATGGGTTGATGAGATAGCGCCTCCATTTATTATGCGGGGGCCGTTGGGACCCAAACCAATCCACTATTGTATTTGGGGTTCTCCATCCATGGTGCAGGCTGACTTCCAGCTTCAAGTAGACTGTGAACCTGTTCCATCTCAGCATTCTGCTGGAAAACTCTCACCTGCTTGAAGCATTATCAGATGTTGATGGCCTTCCTGCATCTCCATTAGCCTGGCAGCCATACCTCCCCCGCCCAGTTGTCTGCGATGTTGTTGATCCGCAGCCGGGTATTTTCTTCGCTGTGGATGGTCTGTCCACAGACCGCGTACATGTCAAGAGAGATCCTCCACCCATAGGTTCCGATGGGCGGCTAAACGGATTCTGTCCATTCTGTTGTTCACCTGCCTGAAACGTTTAAGTGCTCTTGCAGGTAACGGAAAGCACTTTCTGCCCTAACTAGTAATGTAGCTGTAAAACAAGACTTGAATGAAAGTTCTGTTAAGAAACCAGTAGGCAGTGCTCTGATACTTTTGAGTGTAAAACTCAATTTTGATGACTGGTTAACTCACCTCAATTCTGTAGTCAAATTAATTGTTGGACAGAAGTGCAGAAAACAATTTTTTAGCAGTTAAAATTACGAGGCCCCGCCTACAAGTATACACTGACTTACCTGAGACAAAGAAAACTTGCATATTTAGAAGGTTGTTAAGGCTTTTACAGGAACGGTTGTTTTAATAAGGGCCAGACACAGAGCTTTATCGTGCCAAACTAAAAGTTAGGGTTCGCAGAAAAAGGTGAAATCAGTTACCCAACCCACAAGTGATATTGGAAGATTAGTTCTAAAGTGCCACCCAGGTGTTTCAGAGTTTCTGGATGAGATTGGTCGAGATTATTTAGTTACGTATTTAGACTCTCCAGACAGAGTACACGTTAGGAGACTTAAACCCAAAACATTAGACTCCAGCACCTCACTTTGGCATCTGAAGAGAAGTTTTTCTCGTCTGGAGTACAATAAAGAAACATTGTTTGGGACAGGTTGTGGCTAGTACTAGTCAACAACATAAACCCTAGTAGTAATGAACCCAAAAACCTATGCATCAGTTGGAGGAGAAAATGAAACGGTTAGAACAACAACTCAAATAGTTACAATTATAGGTCATAATCTCGTCTCTTTAGCGGGAAAGACGAGGCCTCTAGTTTGTTGGAATTTTTTCGTAATGAAACCGGGCACAGAAAAAGCAGAATGTCCAAATACTGGGTCTCAAATTCATAATTCTAGCCAAAAGCAGTAATATTACATCGAAATTGGAGTCGGTTGAGTATGGAAGCCAATACCCAGCCTAACAATAGGGTAATAAGGTCCAGTCAACAGCTTTTTCTTCGCACAAGGCGTCTAAATAGTGGTACAATAATGTAAAGTTTTTGTTAGATACCGGGTTCATTCATTCAGCCATAATTCACAACCCAAGTACTCTGTGGGATCTGTTACCTCATCATGTGCAAGAGCTGTCAGTCTTGTAATTACCCAGTAGTTGCTGCGGGAAGGTAGTACTTTACAGGTTGAGGGTTGTGTTATGTTGACTATTGGAGTTGGTGGATTTCGCAGACGTCACAAAGTCCTTGTAGCAGAAATAGCCTATGTTGGTATTTTGGGGGTTGGATTTCGGACAATGTTGTGGTGGAAATTTTTAGGATACCCTCAACGCAAAGTTAGGTTTGGAAAAGTAACACCCAGTAATCACAGCAGATTACCACCTTATATGTGCTGTCGTATTTCAGTTGCAGAGACAGTTGTAATCCCTAATAACCAAGTTATATACAATTGTCCCTTTGGTAAATTGCTAAGGCGTGGTAAAGTATCTTCAGGAATAGTAGATCCCAAGAAGATTTGCAGATAGTGACAATGGTATTTTTGGTTGGACGAGTGTTTGTAAAACCCACACGAAAAACTTTATTCCAATACGGGTCCTTAATGTGCAACCCCGGAGCCCCCTGTGTTGCATAAAGGCACACACATTGCTTTTTTTTTCAACCTGGAGATCCAGTGGAAAATGAGCAAGCACACAGCTCAGATAATACATTAAAGGCGCAGCTGGAGTGAACTGCTTGAGCGTAATTCGCCCAGTTGGACTGCAGACCAGAAGAATAAATTGAAAGATTTGTTACATGAATATAGCAATAATTTTTCAAAAATCTGGGTGAACTTGGACAGACAAAGTTACATATCACAGTATAAACACAGGTGAAGGCCAAACCACGCTGGTGCCAACCGAAGCGCGACGAGATTACCTAATTAAAAAGACAAGAAGCACAGAAACAGGTAGATGATATGATTGACGGTAAAGAATTTCTCCATCTTTCCAGTCCATGGGCAAGCCCAGTAGTGTTGGTTAAAAGAAGGATGGATCTACACGTTTTGTATAGATTATAGAAAACCAAACGAAGTAACACCGAAAGATGCGTAATCCTTTGCCACGAATAGACGACAGTCCTGATGCTCTTTGCTGGCTCCAAGTGGTTTTCTTCATTAGATCTTGCGGTAAGTGGTTACCGGCAAGTTGGGAAATCGACCCCAAGCTGACAAGTCAAAGACGGCATTCACCACAGGCAGTAGTGGCCTGTTTGAATTCAATGTCACGCCCTTCGGCCTTTGTAATGCCCCTCAGCACCTTTGAAAGAGACTGATGGAGTTATTTTAAGTGGGTCTGGAAAACTTGTCTTGTCTCTGTCTATCTTCGATGATATTCTTATTGCACCATCCTTTGAAGAACATGCCACCCGCTTAGGTGAAGTTTTTAGACGACTATCCGAAGCAGGTCTTTAAATTAAACCAATAAATGCCTTCTTTATTTCAAACTGAAGTTCGTTACCTTGGTCACATTGTATCCGTAATACGGTGTGTCAACTGATCCAGAGAAGACGGCTAAAGTGCGTGACTGGCCTACTCCACGTCAATCTTAAAGATGTTAGAAGTTTTCTGGGGGTTGTGTTCGTATTATAGGCGATTTATTATAAGAAATTTTGCCCGTATTGCCGCAACCAATTACAACCGACTTTACACACAAAGATGTAAAATTTAAATGGACACATGCTAATGACACATGGTTTTTACATTGTTGAAAGAAAAATTAACTTCTACACCAATTTTTAATTTTCCAGATTTCTCATTACCATTTATCCTTGATACAGATGCCAGTGGAGATGTTGTAGGTGCGGTTCTTTTTCGCACAAACCAGAACAATCAAGAAAGGTAATACCGGGGTATGCGAATCGAAAACTTAGCATAAATAGAACGCAATTACAGTGTCACCAGGCGGTGAGCTTCTAGCCGTTGCAACGGCGCACCCAAGGGGGGTCGAGGGCTTGAGCCCCCAAGAGGGTCCCCGAAAAAAAAGGCAGGGAAAAAGGGGAAAAGGAGAGAGAGAGAGGGGGGGAGAAAAAAGTTGCCAATGTAATGTGTTTTCCCCTGGGGTCTGGCGGCAAGGTGGATTTCTTTTTCATCTTATGCCACTCGCATGGTTGTTGCCCTTTCTTGCCAAATTATTTAAATTTTATTATGATGCCTCATGAATTGTTACTCAGAATCGTTTAAAACCTTGCAACAATAATACTTATCATTACCGCAAGTTGAAACCAACGTGCCAATTTGTCCGGGCTAAAATATATTTTATGGTTCCGGTATTTTTCAAATTAAGGTTTTCTTGCACCACAAGATGGGTTGGAGAGGCACGAGGCCATTAACGTGTTCTATGAGCTCTTCGTCCCCATAGAGGAGGCCCCTTCGAGGCGTAAAGTGTCACGTTAATGGTGACAGATCATCACGCCAAGAGCGTCCACATTGCTTACTGCTCTCAGATCTTCAGTGCATTTATCGTGGCCACAACCATACTACAAAACTGGCCCAGCGGAGTCCTCCTACCATTGTCCCAAAATTGCAGTCACCTACATGTGACCCAGTTGGATGCGTGTTAGACTTGTGTGATGCATGCAGGTCATCAAGCAAATGAGGGAAAACAGTGAAGAAGAGTTTGACGGTTGTTTAGTGACGCAACGAAGCTGTTGGCTGATGAAGTAGACGGCATCATACGCAAAACCACGGACAGCATCTCGTCAAACAGCCAGGAGAAAATCATCCATCTCAATCAGCTGAAGAATACTTCAGGGTATCAGTCGTTTAACATCTACATTGATCAATTGCTGCGAACTCAGCACAAGGTTTTCAGTCCACTTTGAAAGATGCGCCAAAATTACAGTACATATTACCTGCATAATACCAAAATGATACCAACTTCAATCAACTCCATGGTCATTGTACAAATGTACGCACAAGACATCGAATCTAAAGGCACAGTGAGAGGCGAGTTTGATATGTGGTGTGCGCTGTGGAAAATGCTGTCGGTAATGTGTACCATCTACACCTTCACAGAGACTCTTGACTTCAGTGCCAGGATTGGCGGACCTGTACCCGAATGTTTACGCACTTATCAATGATATTTGCAGTCATCCCTGCTACCAGTTACTGCAGCAACGCACCTTCAGTACCTCCTTCGTCGCCTTAAATCCCACTTGAGGTCAACCATGGGCAACCAGTGTTCGATTGCAGGCCTTTGCTCTGACGTCTCATACACAGAGCAATATGATGACATCGATGACGTCATCAATCGAATGGCACTAAAACGTCGTAGATTGAGTCTTTTCAATTTAATACTGCCTCACTATACAATTATTGCCATTGCCCTCACTATAGATTTATTAAGTAAAGTGTACATCTGTCAACAACAAATCCATGTCTCTATTGGGACAATTTTAGTAGGGTTAAACATTGCCTTCTTTATACCAACGGCACCGTGGTCAAGTGGTTAGACAGCCCGTCTAAAATCACAAGTTGTAGAGTCTCGAACCCAGGCTGACGACCGCTGATTTCACAATGCCCATATAAACTATTGTCGTCTCAGTTAATGAATCACAATTGATTGATTTGTGCAGTTCGTAATTATATAGACGCGATACACCAATGTTGGTGTGTGAGTTAGATTGGCTCTTGCCATTTTCTTGCCATATTTATGCCTCTTCTACATGGGAGGTTACTGAGTTCCCAATGGAAGATCCATTCACAAGGTTTAAAGCACACATACAACCCTAAATTACATACATTATTTACGTACAACCCAGTTGATTTGTGAGGAGCTTTGAGCCCCCAAAGACAAAATCCTGGGTGCGCCGTTGACATTATTTATATTTGGTAAAAAGTTCACACCAAGGAACCGATCACGGTTTTTACGATGGCTTTTTAATTTCAAGAATCATTCAGGACAACTTCGCCAGGTGGTTAGAGACATCTAAGTTCTTTGATTTTGATATTTGCCATAGGCCCGGCAATCAATAAAAAATGCCGATGCCTTATCACGTCTTGATGGACAGTCAGACTCTGACCACAACGAAAAACCTTTTGATAAATTTTCCCCAAGTAATATGTGGTTCCATAAGTCAAGTCTTTACAGGTTGGGACGAGGACGACTTTCGAAAAGTCAACGGCACGACCCCTCCTTGGCACCAAATTATTGAATGGATGGAAGAGAGTCCCGTAGACCACCACGAAATATGGTGTTGACATAGCGGTAGAGAAACGAAGGGGCATTGGTATCGTGTGGACCAGTTGGGAAACTTTTGAAAAAACGGTATGGCGTTGTATGGTGAAGTTTGTTTGGAATTCACTGGTTCTTCTTCAGTTGATTGTTCCGACCACTACATATAGTTTTATACAAGCTCACAGTTCCCAGAACTGAGTGGCCATCTAGGCTGACTAAGAACGTTTAAAAGATTCAGCGGCTGTTCTACTGGATTGGCTATCGAGATGAGGTAGAAATCGTTTAGTCAAACAACGTGATGCCTGTGCCAGAAGAAAGTCTCCGGTTCCAAAGTTTCGCCCTCTTTCGCAACCCTTTTCACAAGTTGGTGCCCCAATTAGAAAGATTGGGCATAGATATTTTTTGGACCATTGCCTTCGTTCAAAACGTGGCAACAGATATATTTTAGTAGTCATATCATTACTTACTAAGTGGGCAGAAGCATATCCTGTAATGCAACCAAGAGGCACAAACAGTTGCCAGCAAAAGTGTTAAAGGAACAGTTTATTTGTCGTTTTGTACCCACTCTAGTATACACTCTGACCAAGGAACCAATTTTGAAAGCCAACTTTTTCAGTCAACGTCAGTTGTTAGGAATAAAACAAAACTCGTACGACTCCTTTACCAGCCCCAGTCAGATGGTCTTGTCGAACGGTTCAACCGCACGATAGTTCATCCTCAGTATGTGGGCGTCAGTGAAGACCAGTCTGATTGGGATGTACATCTCTCCATACGCCATGATGGCGTATCGAGCAAGTGAGCAGGAAACGACTAGTTAGCCCGATCAAAATGATGTTTGGAAGAGAGTTATCACGTTGCCACTTGATTTATTAGTTAGTCATCCTGATAACAGAGAAAACAAATGTCTCGATTTAGTATGTATCCGAGCTTTTATCTCTGCATGCAGAAGTCCTTTTGGAAATGGCAACAAAAACAATCTAAGTGGGGAACAGAAAGGCAAAACAGTTGTATGGATGCCAAATTGAAGGGTAGTCTCGTACTCTCCTGGGATGACAGAGTTTGGCTTATAGTTACAAGGTCCGTAAAATTGGGCTTAGCCCTAAACTCCAATCACATTGAAGGACCTATCAAGTCATCAAACGCATTTCTGATGTAGTTCAATGTATCAACCACATGGAAAAAGGACATAGAAAAGTTGTCCATTTCGATAGACCAAAACCATGTGTTTCAAGCTCTTTTCACAGGAAGTCTAAGCAATGGTTAATAGTCCGTGTTAGTACTACAGGTGCATTTGACAACAGTCAGACCGAACAGATAGATGGACTGGCTAGCAGTAATGACACTACTTATAAGAACCCTCTGGGGATTTGGAGAAGAAATGTCCAGCAATCAAGATGTTAGTCCATACCCTACCAGAGAAGCAGAAACAGCGGCTGGTGGTGGTGAGACAGATGGAGAGGAGTCCTACCACATGCGGAAAATATACTCACCGGAATAAAAGTAACTGGTGCATCATTTGAAGTTATGCTATTTTTTAATGAAAAAGATAATCGCAAATGATTTGTGGTGTTCTGTTAAATCACTCGTTTAACTGTTAACAGGATAATCTCGAAATCTGTATGTTTTGGACATCTAGGCTTCAGTGACACGTCCTTGAAGAGATGTGGTGTCAAAAGTCAGTTCACAAACTCAGTATCGTGTGTCCACCATTGGCGTTGATGCAGGTCTGAGATACAGGGACGAGATCATTGGGCCCTCATGTGCAAGCGTTCGCTTCAAAGACAAGCGGACGTAACATCACGCTTCAGCAAAATAATGCCCGTCCACATGTCGCTCGTGTTGCGACAGATTCTTTGAGCACAGCAGCAGAATATTCCGGTACCGGCCGCCAGCTGTTTCTCCGGACCTGTCCCCTATCGAGCCGCCGGGGATGAATTGAGCGACGTTTACGTCAGCCCAGACCAGCCACAAGGGTTAGCTGAATTGGGACAAGCGTTGGTTCGTGACATGGAACAACATTCCCCTGCTTTCTTCAATCGCTTAGTGTCGTCTATGCGCGTCGTCGTTGTCAAGCTCCGGATCAAACGCCAATGGTGGACACACACGATACTGAGTTTGTGAAACCCGACTTTGACACCACATCTCTTCAAGGACGTGTCACGCAAGCTTCCAGTGTCCAAGCATACAGATTTCTGAGAGATTATCCTGTTAACAGTTAAACAGTCATTTAACAGAACACCACAAATCATTGTATTATCTTTTTCATTAAAAAATAGCATAACTTCAAATGATGCACAGTTACTTTATTCCGGTAGTATACATCCAAAGATAACATCACTCAGAACTCTTCTACTCTGGGACCAGGCAGGGCGACATCAGAACAAGGGACAACCCATTGAGGAAGAGCAGCCAAGTCACGAAGATGTGGAGTTCACATGAATACATCGTCGACGTCAACGACAATACCCAATCGTGGCTGGGCGCACAGGAGATTTTTGTGACATGAACTAAAATGAACAGTTGCGATTATTGGAATACAACCGCAAATATATAAGACCATTGTGCCTTATTTGGGGGCCAGACCAAATGAGATGAATACCAAACGAGATAGAAACACCTTGTAGCAGTTGTATTTTTAATCAATATACTGTGGAATGTTTAGAAATACTTTATTTTGCATTTTTAAGGAAAGATGGCAATTAAGGTTTATAGGAACTAAACATGCTAAATTGTTTAGGAATAATCACAAATCTAGTGCTAATTTGACGTCATTACTGGATTCTTGTTCCAACTGTTGGGAAAAAACTCAGAGTCATAAGGTATACGTGAAAGATGCTCGGGAGGTTACATATATGTATATATATTTTTTGGGGGAGGGGCTGCTAAGTGAAATTGTCAGGAAGAAATATTTTGTTGTTAGAATTTGTAAGGCGCAGAGACGCGCCTTTTCACAGGGGAAAAGGTACAAAGTTTTTTGTGGCTCCATCATTTCTTTTGTTAGTTTGTTCCTTTAAGATTTCTTCAGTTTATAATTAGAGCCCTCATTGGTCACCCCTAGTCAAGTTGACTTAGTTTTTCTTGGGAAAGTTTAGATTCCTGTAGCACCACAGTGATTTAGTTCTTTTATTAGCCTATTACATTGTGGCCTTTTGTTATGGGTCCGGCTTTGCCAGGTCCAGCAGAAACTATTATGTAACTTCTTTTATAAATGTGGCATGTATTGACTTTATTTACAATGGAAATGTCCATTTATTAATTTCAGCCACTGCAATATAACCATTGGCAGCACAGTCCAGGGTGGACTCTATGAATTAAAACGGCTATGGTGGATGGTATATCATATTTTCTCTAAAACGGCTGAAGAAGCTTTTCAAAGGCGCTGTGGTTGCCCCATTTTTGGAGTTATTTATTTTGTTAGGTGTATTTTGCCTATATTTTAGATTGCACCATCCACCACCTCATCTGTACTGTGCTGTTGTCAGGCACATTTTTGTTGTATTACTTACATGTGTATCTTTGTACTTGTGTTTTTTTCTTACTCATGCCTATCCCCCTAACCTGAACTTAAATGTAGTCTATTATTTTTTTCTTTCAGATGCCCTTTAAAATTATTTTTTAGTTGGTCTTTGGGCAATCATCTGGCTGGATTTTGGACGGCCCCTAAGTCGAGACCAAGGGCTGGGTGTTAGAATATGTTGGCTCAATGTTGGCTCAATATTGGCTTAAAGGTGACTAAGGCCAAAGGCCCAAACATTGGCCCAACGTTAGCCATTTTTTACATTGGCCCACCGTAATGCCGACGAGCAAATTACGTTGGGCCAACATTGACAGCCAACGTTGGCCCAATGCAACCGTTCCGTTGGCCCAATGTTGGGGAATGAGCGACTCCAATTTGGCTCAATTATTGGCTTATGAAGGTAATGATATTAAAGGGCCTAATGTTTATGTTGGTTCCAACGTTGGGCCAATTTTTACATTGTCCCACCGTAATGCCGAACAGCAAATTACGTTGGGCCAATGTTGGCCAGCCAACGTTGGCCCAATGAAATCTGTTCCGTTGGCCCTACGTTGGGCCAATGTTGGGATGAGTTGGACTCAACGTTGGCTCAATATTGGCTTAAAAGGTAATGATATAAAGGTTTCAACATTGGCCCAAACGTTGGGTTAACTTTTACATTGGCCCACCGTAATGCCACAATGAGCGTTTTACGTTGGGCCAACGTTGACAGCCAACGTTGGCCCAATGAAATCCGTTCCGTTGGCCCTACGTTGGGCCAATGTTGTGATGTTATCTGGGCATGGCATGGACAAAGTTTCATGGGGGACCCTATTGTAATATGATCCGATTGTTAATTGAAGCCAGCCAGCTTGCATGGCCCTGTGCCAAGCACACATGCCAAGTCAGTAAGCGATTGATTAGCTCCCAGTTGCGTGTACTGCATGGGTACAGGACAAACAGGTGGAGACATGTTGAAAGTGTTAGTGAAATATAATTCTGTCATGTATTATTTAGTAATAATTGCCATTTTGTTATTTCTTAATGATAATTAATAAAATGTATATATATATTATTTATTATATATATGTATAGTTATTTACAACCAGCAATTAATCAGTTATGATCAGGCATAATGGAGGAAGAAAAAGATATTTTACCTGATTTAATCTTGATTTTTTTAAATTTAGTTTATAGTCGAATGAAGGAAAGAAAAAAAATATCTTTAACAATACAATTTTTCTTCTCCTATGCAACTATCTCTACAGGTGATGAAAAACCAGGTAAAAACCTCTTGGGAAAAAAAAGACCCCGGAAAACCCCACAATTAAATAATTGACACCCACGGGAAGTAAACATTTATAATTACAAAATGTGACAATCTAGTACTACCCTGGAAAAAACGCAGCATACATGAAATTTTGAAAATTAGGTTATAAAATGCCGCAAACAAAAACGCGATGTAAAATATTTGGAAATAGTGCAGATTATAAATTTGTTAATTAAATTAAATTACGCCAAGTGCCGCAAAAAGACCTAATATTTTCTTCTTCCCAATACATGCAGTATGATCCATTAGCATAAACAAGGTGCATTTCTGAATTGCTTTAAAGTATTCATAATGTGTAGGAAATAAAGATAGGAAAAACGCCAACCAAATTGTTGTTTCTACGTCTACAAATTGTGTAGATTGTCAATTAAACATTTCTCTCAAATAATCTGACCCTCTGCCCTCAAAAAATAAGTACAAAAATTGACAATCTGCACTCCACTCATACATTTCACCGCACATACTTCATGAATAGCTTTTGAGTTGTCAAATTTATTTATTCAGTAAAGGAAATTTTTGAAAACGCCAAAACCAAATTTTCAATGATGGTTCACAAAAAGTTGTGCAGATTATCAATTATCAAAATCACCTATAAAAAACCCAAAAAGGAGGAGAAAGCAATTTAAATACACACAATACATTGATATAGGAATTGAGAATGTGTATTTTCCAGATTACGCTGCATGTTTCTATGAAGCTTTTGAGTGAAAGACATTTAAAAAAATTCAAAATTTTTTTTTCGAATTTTATAGATTGTAAAATCCAAAACAATTTTGCATGAAAGACCCAATAAATTCTTGATTGATGAAATTTTAAATTAGAATATGCAATATTTTTTCCAAACTTCGTGGCACATAGAAATAGTTTTAGACCCCCCCCGCAAACACACAAAGTGCAGTGACAGGAATTATTCGAGTTGATACAGACTATCAATCTCCCAAATCATATTTGTATATTATACATCTGTACAAATCACATTTATAATGTACAAGTTTATTATATATACACATATACAAATTAAATTGTATACACTTTTAACAAAATATACTGGGATGAATTATTGCAAATTATAGTGTGTGAAATTAATAAAATAAAAATAATTTTGAAAAAGGCAGCTGATGGTGTATGGGCAGGGCTGGTCAGGACCCGTGTGTCCGGATTACAGACCGCAGAATATCCACTTCATGTAGTCCCCGGACATCGCGCCGGAGGGTGTTGAGATGGGCATGGACAGACTCTCCTTGTTCGCCATGGAATCCTAAACCAAAGTTCCACTGCCGAATCCAGGGGATGACATGGTCCTCAAGGCAGATGCATCTTCGGCGGGAACCGTCTCGGATGGAAATGAGGCCCAGAAGTAAGCTTGGTGGTAGTTGTTGATGTCCTGGCTTAATGCATCTGTAGCCGGGCTTTCATCCAGGAACGATGAGGTGTTGGGGATCTCCGGTGACGAGTGCCAAAACAGATTGAATAGTTGGGCATACTTTGCAGCGATTATTCTTAAGCCCAGGCAATCAGGGAAGGACAGAGATCTTGTGTTTTGTCGACCACGGCTTCGTAAGCCAGAGCTTGATGTTTTCTTCCCGCAATATAAGGCGAGTTTAATATTTATGTACGATAAAAAAAAAAAATTTAAAGAATATTTGTTTATCATTGCATTGGTATGGTAAGAAATACTGAACATGTATGTAACCATACTGAAAGAAATTCAAATGTGCATGTGCCTGGAACCTTGCAAATATTTGTGTATTACGGTTTTCCCGGTAAACCTCTTCCCCCATGGTACAGCCTGGCGCTGCACCCGGAATTCCTGGAGTGTGATGTCGAGTTGCCCAGCTAAAGGACCTTGACCTGGTTTCCAGTGCTGCCTTCTTTTCACGAAGGGGCCTTGCTTTCCGCTACAACTGAAAATAGATGTGATAAGTAAAAAAACAATTAAGGAGAGTTTGCTTTGAATCACAGAAAAGAAAAATGTTTTACTTGTAAAATATCTAAATATATTACCAGATGTTCTTTGTTAAATTACGCAGTCCAGTCGTTGCATCGATGTAATGTTGGATGTCACCTTTCCTCCACAGCGTTCAAGATGGCGTCCTGTGAGTTCTTCTTCTTTCAAACGTGGAATTCCTCATCCAAAGGGCCCCTGCCTGCTGGATCTAACTGCTGGGGCCTCCAACACGGAGACGAGGTTCTTTGGTTAAGCAGGATCCACCGCCGAGTTTCTTCCTCTGCATGGTGTCTATTTCATGAGCGAGCAGCGCCTACTTGCATGTCAATGGTCGTTACATGCACCTCTCAAAGCTGTTAAAGTGCTTGAGGTATAAACCCGGAGACTGATGTGAAGTCCGTGGCAAACCTTTATGATTAGTAAAAAAAAAATTATGTTAATAACAATAATCATTTGTATGTTCAATCTTTGTTCAAATAAAACAACAGATGTTTTATTGCAAATTGCAAAATTATCACCTGTGTCAATAAATCCCAAAACATTGGCTTATCAATCACGTTGTTGAAGAGTTTGGCCTTGAAGAGTTGGACTGCCATCAGCATTGAATCTGTGGAGGTCCCTCGTCCAGGGTCTGTAGGAGATCTCCTGCCTGGTGGTCGTTCACATCCCAGGGTATCCTTACATGCATCTTTTGGACATGTCACAGTAGATGCAAATAGTGTCTTCCTATGTATTTACAAATAAAATATTAATTATTCTGAATACGTTTATAATTTTTGAAAATGTTGTCAGTTTAGTAGACATAAATAACAACCAATTGATGCCCCAGTAAGTCCATATTAAGACTCCGGCAAATATACTCGGTGGTCCCTCGGAACACGAAGATCCTGATGTTATGGTTTTCCAAGCGCACGACCGTAGGTCAGCTACCTGTTGACGGAAGCGCAGCAGTCCAGTTTTGAGGTTGTTGCTGGAACCCCTGCTAAAAAGCACAAGCGACGACGGTGTGCTGAAGGGCATTGGGGACGTCCAATATTAGCAATTTGGAACATCTGTTTGAACGTCCCGCCTCCCCTTACCGCTCTCCGATCTTAACCCAAACCGCCAGTTGGGATGCCTCGGTGCCAAGTTGGTTCTGGGTCCTGTTGATGGTAAATTAGGCATAAATTATAATTGATAACACTTTGAACAACGTGCAAAGTTTTCTCATTTCTGAAATTTTTTCTTACTTTCGTATCTAATCTCAGCCGTTGTTCAACTTTAGTTACGAGGGACTTCGCCACCTACGCAGTTACGATGGTAACTCCTCCGTTGACTGCATCAGGAAAGAGAAGGGAAGCAAGGGGGTTTCGGCGATGCGTGTTCGCCACGACGCCCCTGGTTGTTGGTGACGCATGGCGTTTTCGCTCTGTCTGAAGTGATGTTGCAAATTTTCAACCATCGCTCATTTTCCCCCGATGCGCGCTTCCAAGAGATTCCTGGTGCAGAGACTTTGTTGCAAGGACGGCCATGTTGGGATCCGGATGATGTCGATGTTCATGTCCCGCAACATGCCCCTGTGATCTTCTTGCTGGTTGCAGAGCTTTAGTTCGGTCTTGCTGTTGCTGCTGTTTAGCATCCTTGCTTAGAAGCTCACTGGGTCTTATCTCCACAATCTTTTGAGCGTTGTCGGATGGTTTTGGAGAGCAAACTCGCTGCTTATCAGAGGATTGGGGGACACATATTGTCATCAGAGTTCTGTTAAAGAGAACAAATACAATGTTTTGATACACTTAAAAAAAAAAAATTTAAACCGTCCTTTTTCCAGTGTGCAGTGGTGTATCCAGGAAGGGGGCGTGGGCATGTGCCATTCAATTTATATTGCCATGCACACACATTTTATTGGATCTGGAGGAAGATGGAAGAATATATTTTAGGTAAAAATTTATGCATATGTTTAACTTTGTTTTTAAACTTACCGGGCCACCGGTGCTGGTACTGCGTTGAAAACCCATCTGCAGATTGGCCAGCCAGCTTGGTCTTGAGAATGTGCGATCCAAGGGCCTCCATCTGATCGGTGAGGGGGTGGTCAGGGTCGCAGCAACATTTGAGCGGACGTCACTTGGTGGTTGAGCTGTTGAAGCATAGTTGTGACATTCTAAAGAACCGGAATTTGTGTTAGTGATAGAACTTGTACATGAAACACAAACATGATGATTAATTTCCCCACAGTGCAACATTCACCTTGCATGCTTTGGCACTTCGTAACGGGGGGGCAGTGATGTTCTTGAAGTGCATTGACAGTTTTCGACAGGTGGGACATGGGGCAGTTGGTTCTCCAAAAGTTTCAAAGTGAGTCTGTCAAGCACTCGTAACAGTAAATAGGTGTATGCAAGGTGTCTCCAGGGCATTGTTAAGTAACTTTGTTACAAATTTCACACTCTATAGGGTCAGTACTCTGACAATGGCTCAAAATTGGGAATGTTATCCCTGGAGACTGTGGGAGAAGGAGGGAGACTCACTTAAGTGCTCTAAATAAACATGTGGGTGCTCTGCCGGCCACACCCTGGGTTCTTCTGTTTCTTCCCTTCACCAGCTTTAGGGTGTTGGCACAAATTTGAGCAGACAGTATGCAGATACCTGTCCCGATGGTGTGGCCAGGCGGGGACAGCTTTTGGTTTTACTGAAAGAAAAAAGAAAAGTGTAACAAGAATGGCACATATGTGGGGTGAGTGCAGGCGTCAATATGGGAGATATCAACCTGAAAAGTGCTAGCAATCTTCTCGACGTAGTGGGTGCACTTCCTACATATTTCCCAGCCTTTGTCTCTGCAGATGACAAGCACCGCCCCTCACAAAGTTCATATAACCTTTTAAGAAGTGCAAGGTGATTGTCCATCTTGAATTGTACAGTAGAAAATAAAAAGAAAGAAAAATGTTGACTTTAGTTGATAATACATAATGAAGCTCATAAGGCCAAAAAAATGTTGAGTTGTTCCCTCCACCGACCGGGACCCAAAGTGCTGGAAATCTCGGGTTTGGTTTTTTTTTCCCCCGTCATTCATAAGTAGGCCCATTTATTACACGAAACGAATTTTCTGTGCATGTTATAAACATAATACGTTTGATTTGTGAATTTTCCACTTTTGTGTACCGGCAAATTTACCGGTACCCAAGACTCAGACCTACACGTTTTCAAACTTGAATGGCCCCTCACAGCTTTTCCATCATGGCTTCGTGCAATTGCTCTTTGCAGGCGTCAACGATTGCACCCCATCTACACGTTTCAAACCCCAATGGCCACATGCACATGTTGAGTATTGCATGCAATATGGATGAATTTGCTGTGTCAATCGGCAGCGAAAAGTACAACAAAAATGTTTGGGATACTTTTACCCTGAAGCAAAATTCCTTGCTGATAGGTATACAAATGTCTTAATATCATATGTCAACCAATGGATGCATAAAGTTGTTAAGAACAAAAAGTGCTAGAAACAAGTGTAAGGAAAAAGTTGAAATAAAGTTGTTGAAAGATTATTATAAAGTTGTCGTGATGTCTTTTTATTCTTTAGGTAATTTGTGCATACTGCTAGATCATTGTCTTTTGAAAACATGGTATGTGGTTTCAGTTCCAATGCATTTCAATCTTAAAATGACAGTCAAGGAGGAAAAAAAAAAAAGTCCCGGACCGACCGACCCCTTCAAATATTTTCTTCATTTGGAGGGCAACTAAACAATTTGCTTTTTTGGCCTAATACTAGCAACAATATTAAAAAAAAAAAAAAGTACATTCCCTAAAAATTTCCCCCACCCCCCCCCCCCCCACTTCATTGTAGTCTAGGCCTTAGCCACATGTGTTTGTTTGATTTTTAAATTGATTTTAACTTTATTATTAATTTAGTTTAATAAATTTGTGGGAAAATAAAAGACCTCCCCCAATTCATTGTAGGCCCCTTTAATACATTTTTTTTTTGTTTTAAATTGATTCAATTTCTTTTACTTGTTGTTGTTAAGCATTAGCTTAATAAGTTTTGGAAAAGAACCTCTTGACTCATTACTGTTAGGGCATTGGCCATATTTATTTTTTTACGTTTTTAAATTGATTTTTACTTTTGTTATAATACTCAGCTTAATAAGTTTTAAAAAAGGAACTCCCCCAAATTTGCTCGTTGTCTCAAGCCTTTGCCACACTTTTTGTTTTTAAAATTTAAATTGAATTTTTTACTTAGCTGTTAATTCGCTTCGCCATTGAAACAAAAAACACCCCACTCATTTGCAATGTCTAGGTATAGGACAAATTTATCTTTTCATTATTACTATATTAGGTTATTAACATTAGGTCTAGGCGTACTATTATTTCTAAAACCGAAATAATAATAGCCTAATGAAAAAACAAGGGAATTTATTCTATTGTATGTTACTTGTTAGGTCTTATCTAACTGTTAACGTTACTTTTTATTGTAAACTTTAATTAATGTAACAGGTTAGGCATTCAAAACAGGTGGGGTCTCCTCAACGTTAGGGCTCCAGTCCGGGAAATCGATTGTAATTTTCGTTTTTTTTTGAAGTTTAACTAATTGTTATAACATTAATACTAACGTTAAACGTTATGGCATGTGGCAGACATAAACCAATTTTGGATAGGCTTCTCTGGCCCCGGCCCTTCATTAATCTAATCGTTTACTCAAAACGGACGAGTCCCAATCTTAGTTTAAATTTAGGAACGATAACCTTGACCCACCAACACACATGAAACGACCGATTAACATGTATCTGTTTCACGGGCACTTTACGCGTGATGAAGAAAAGTGTTGGTGGTTTAGCGTGAAACGTCAAGATATCAAATTACAAAGTTTCCAAAATCCAAACGAGATTTGGTAAAATGTTACCGTTATAAAATTGTTAATTGTTATATTTTGACAGTTTTTCCATAAAAATAAACTGGGAATCATTCTTGGCGATGTAGTAGGGGCTTGGGGGGAAAATCCGCTTAATCATTCATATTACGGCGATTTTCGCCATGTTTTTAAAAATTATTTTTCGCAGAGGTCGTTTGGGGGTCGGATTATGTAAACAGTTAATAAAGCGTTGAATATTTGTTTCGTGTGTACGCCGTCAAAACATCAAAGAGTTGTGTCTTGATTTTAACTTTTGGCGCCTAAATTATTAACGATTTTGATTGGGTGTTGGGATTCTATAATTGGGTTTTGTGTTGACCATGAGTTTTCCTTTCCCGCCCTTTTTGAGGCTTCGATTTCGACGGTTTGATTGGCATTTTTTTTAAAAATGCGAGGCGTTGTTACCCATTTTGCCGCGCGAGGGCTCTGTGTTCCGCGCGTTGTTACGAACCCCGTCATAGGTTACGAAGTTGCAGCTAATGCGCAAGCTCAAATCCTGATCCCGGCGCCATGCGCGTCTGGTCACATACGCGAGGACCCCGTAACCACAATTTGTTGTCATCACGATGGTTGTTTGGGTTTAACATCAGGCACTTTGGGCAATGTTTAAACGCAAAATGGTAATATATGTTAAATAAATACCCAACAATTGATATAATATACGATTTGGATATAATCAACCATTTCAGACCATCTCAGTATCATATAATTGAGCCCTGCTTAGATCGAATTAAAGCAATATGAACCAATCAGAGGAAAAAAAATGTTTATAAGTCACATGCTTATTTAAGTTCCATGAAAGCTTGTGCTTGTTTCAAAAAGTTTGTTTGTTTGCATCAAAAGTAAAGGACTGTGGTACTTTTACACAATCGGGACCGTTTAATGAATGTGGAATCTATTTGATGTCTTTTTCTTAAAGGGGACTGACATCCTTACTTAAGGCGTTTTGTAATAAAAACATTGTTTTTGAGACCCACCCAAAATTGGAATTTAATCATTGATTTCTGGAGTACAAGTATTTTAAAACAACGTTTGAAGTGTTTGGGGAGGCAACCCCCCCCATGGTGGAAGCTTCATTTGCACAATATATGTGACGTGTCGGAAGATCCGATGTGTACATAATGTACATGTACACACATACGTTTCATTACACGTAGCGTCGATTTTATTTCTTCCGTGATTTTTGTTTCCAAACTAATAAAATGCCGGAAAGATGTGTTTCTGCAGGATGCAGCAACGCCACCAAAGACGGTGTTAGCCCCTCATCTGTTCCCGCGACCCAAAAATATCGCCGTATTTGTAATGAGCAAAGTCTCGACTGACACGAATAAAGTGGTCAGGTCCATCGGCCTGCCACAGTTTGTGCAGCGATCATTTTGAGCCGAGTTTGAGCCGACACTTTCTTCTCCCGACATGACGTCACGAACAGCTCCTCTGCATGGCGGGGAACAACTAGTAAAAGGGGGGGTTTTTACAATGGTAAAATAACACTCCTTCAAAAAAACAATAAAAACACAAACAAAAAAATTTTATTGATATTTTACTGATATAAAAGAATAAAACGATCACATATTTAACTCGTTTGATTTGAAATCATCGACAGTCCCCTTTAACTGATGGTGGCGAAGTCACACACTTAGCAGTCTTTAAAACAATCATTTTCAAATGTTTTATCTTGAAATTCTTCTTGTGTGAATTATTATGAATAAAAACCACACCAAATATATTCAGTGATAAAGTCCCAAACAACATTAGTTAGGAAAAGAAAAGGGTGTTTACATAAGCATTGCTAACTTTCAATTAACCTTTAACAGCAGTGTTTGTTTAATATAACCTAAGTCGTTTAAACATGTTTGAACAGTAGGCCTATGATTACATTACATTATGTATTTGCGATAAGTTGGTGGAGGATGAAAGTGAGAGAAACAAATTAAAATAAAACAGGAGGCATATCCCATTTTTTCCAGTATGATAACTTTAGTTTAAAGTTATACTTAAAGGGCAGCATTGCCACAATCAACAGGCATGGAATTGGAGTGCTTTTTGTAGATTAACTCGGTGACTAAAAATAATTGCCCAAATAATGTCATATTACTGTTGTTGGTATAGTAATTCAGTGTGTCGCAATCTGGAAAGCCTTTTTAACAGTGTGTTTCACCACAATTACAACAGCACATAGTCGGGTCTGGCTGGCCAGGTGTTCGAGTTTGTCAGACTAAATGTGTTACATTTTTATAGTAATGTCACGACAGGGTAGGGTGGTGTGACCCTTGTAATGGTAGTAAGCCAACCTGTGAAAAGTTGATGCCCTCTTACAGGAAAACGATTAATTAATAAAACCAATAGGGGCCCAATTTTGATTAAGAATACACTGATCGAAATGATTATTTCAAGAAACAATACGATCCTCAACAATAATACAGAGACAATAATTTATGAGCTTTTGGTTTTTACCCGTGAACATATCAATATAAAATTGAGGTGTATAGAGTTTGTTAAAACAAAACCCAGGGTGTTCGAGTGTTTATATGATGTCATCGCCCAAAGTTGTTAAAAGACAAGAGTTACTTCAGGAGATATGAGTTTTCATAATATGTACATATATAGTAATTAAAATACCACATTATGTTATACTGAATATATTAATTTCCCGGTTCAATCACAGGACGTCATTCATACATACATTTTCTCCTCACAATATGGGGTGCCAATTGCGCCAAATTTGGGAAAAATTCTGTCTAACGTTTTCAAGATAGCAAAGGTGACCTTTTTTAAAACATGCCATTGTTTTTAAACTCTTGAACTTCCAGTTTTGATCGGAAGTAAGAGTCAATAAGGTCACGCCTTTGTATCAAAATGTCGAGTCCTCCATGTTCTGTATGATTATGAAGGAATCAAGAAATTATCTATTGTGGTTCACAAGATATAAAAATAATTGTTTTATTATAATTAATTACGTAATAATTATTAGATGACCTCACCATGATGTCACAACGTTACATGGAACCACATGTTAAGGTCTAATCTATTTGTTAAGTTTTAAGGTTATTTGAACCTGCAACTATGTTTTGACTACAAATAAAATTTACAGATTATTATACAGTCCATTTTCGCAGTTTACAGAGCGCCTACGTTCGTAACAGACAAGGTATAACAATGAAATGTAACATGGTGAAATATATATTCCCGAGCAATCTAACAGCCAATGTTGTTAACAATATAAATTTACGTTATGATTTGGAAATTCATCCAATCGATGACAGCAGAAAGAGGCAGGTGATCCTCAAACACTTCCCCAAGACATTGCCCACACAATAATCATCGGTACCCACTCGGTCTCACAGGCTGTGAATAGAAGTCTAAAAGATAACAATAATAAACTTTGACTGGTGTAAAAATAGAACAAGAAGGATTGTACACTATGAGCTATGTATTAATTATCTAGAAACATCAACACTAAACTATCGATAACTGTCCAAAATGACACAATTATTCTTCTTCATGACTTCATGACAAATAAACATTAATAGTTTGGTTCAATTTCAGAGATGAGGGCTTTGGTGATCTGGTGATGTCATGAAACATTTTTGGAAAAGTTACTATCCACTTTTATGAATGAACAAAAACTAACTTCTACAAACACCACAATAATACTTAAATGTTTAGGCCTTTAATCTTTTTTTATTTTGCTGTTTTTATATAAATATCAAAGACTAAAATATAATGAAATATACTCATTTAGTTATTGCATAAATTAAAATGAAAAAACCTGCATCTAACCATTTAGAACTTTGCTAGCCGTATTAAAACCAAAAAACCAATATTTAAAATAAACACCCAACAATTTTGGGAAAAGGAACCAAACCATTTTGTTATTCTAGACGCTTTTTCTGCCACATTGAAGGTTATTAAATGGTCATTGTTGGGAAAGTTGTTGATGTTTTCGTTTTAAAACCATACACATTATTCCATTTGCAAAATTAAATTTAATTAAGTTTTTGATAAAATAATAAAAGAAAAAGAAATTGTTAATTTGACCGCATCAATCGCGAAAAACAGTGGAAACATCATATTTCAAGATCAGGTAATTGAAGTCATGAAAAACCAAAAAAACGATCTGTTAGGAATTCAGTCTTAGATTTAGGAACAAGCGTTAATAATTCCAAAACTGTACATGTAAAATAACAGCTTGAAATAAAGGACGATAGTGAAATTACCAGTAAACTGTTTGGGACGAACAGTGATGTATTATATTCACTAGATACCGCTGTGTACAGGAATGTAATACAGTGTATAACAAAGCCTAAAACACTGTATATGACTCCTGTCTGTCAAGGCCGTTCACACGCAATGGGCCGTACATATATAGTGTACTGGTGTTGAAAAAATTCACTTAAACTTCCGTTTTCGACCGGAAGGAGATGTCAAATTAAATAAGTGTCTTTGTACGAAATGTGACATAGTCTAAGTGTTTTTAAGACGATGTAAAGATTGGGAAAATATCTTCTGTAGTTCAAGAGGTATGATTTTTTGAAATCTTCAACTTCCGGTTTCAACCGGAAGGAGAGGTTTGATTGGGGTCACGTCTGAAATGAAATATCACATAATTAAAGATCTATAACATGGTGCAAACACTGAAAACAAGTCGTTTGTGGTTCATGAGATGCGAAATTTTTAAAACATTGGCTTTTGATTTTTACCTGACATCTGATGGTCTTCACTCATGACGTCACAATCCAGTGTACAACCACATGTTAAGGTTAGTAACTACATGGTTTAACGTTCAATCCAGGGAAGTTTTGGGGTTCTGTGGAACCTGCAAATCATCTTTTGTCTCTGGATAAGTCTTATTGAGAAGAAGGGGAAAAACGAATATTATCAAGGTGTTCGTGCCGTAGCTCGAACACCCAATTTAATTCCATGGTTTGGGGAGATATTCCAGTCTATAGGCCTAGAGCAGATCCAGTCTCATAAATCTTAAGTCTATATATTACATGAAAAAAGTATAGATACTCGATGTCTGAAAATATCTGGGAACCGATATCTGGAATATAAATTCGGAAATAAGTATTAAATATCAATATGAAATCTGAAATATTGAACATTAAATCATATGATTTTAAATCCCTCGAGCGCTACCGTACCATGAGCCGACGACCAATCTACTCTCCGGCTTCTGTCAGTTAAAACAGAATATCCTACGAAAGCATTCAGTAAACAGCCGTCGCGTATGAATGTCAGCATTGTCCATGTCATGTAAAAAGTGTTCTAACACAAAGCGTAGCCAAACCAAAATGGCAATAAATGACACTTTAGTACCGCATGGCAATTAAAATTACCCAAAACAATGTTCTATAAACAATATTAGATTGATACAATGCGATTTTGGTGGAAAGAAGTTGATAATTCTGCACAAATGGGATTCTTATCTACAGAAAAGTTTTCTCACGAAACCGGCACTTCTTTTTCCCAGCTAAAAGAGAGAGGAGAGAGTTTGAGCCATCACGTAAAGCCACGGGCAAAGCGCTTCTAACCAATTAATTCGGCAGTCACTATTTAATTTTATATAAAATCCCAAAACAAAGTATACAGCCTGATATTATCCAATTAATTTTACTAATTGGTCTAACCAGCAAGAAGCGATAATTACCACAGTTTAAATAAAAGATATATTACTCCAAAGTAATTGGAAAGTCCGGGACCACTTCTCATAGTCATATGAGCATCGACTTTCATCGTACAGCGGCAGAGCGTTGCAGATACAGGCAAATGAGTTTAAAGGGAATTAGCGTCCTAACTTAAAGTGATCTACATGAATGTCCATACCGCCACAGTAATACTATGTCGTATGTAATATCGTGCACTTGCCGGGCCCAAACCTTTTGACCTTATTATCGCGGATAGAAACGTTGCGTGTTCAATCCCTCGGAACGTAAGGCAAGTTTACCGCGCCGATTCTACAATCGCATAAAATGGTCTCAGCCTTTTCAAGAAGTACGCCTCGAGCCCAGCGCCTGAAGATCTGACGTCACGCTTTGAGCTGGGCGTGAATAACGCCAGATCCTGGCCGTGCAGCCGCCATATCTTTTCCCCGGATGCTGAACTTTTGACCTGGGTTCGTAGTTAGTGCGCTGGTAGCTCAATGAAATTTAAAACATGTACATGTACATGTAGTTCATCCGGCACGTACAGTAAAATGTTATGTATCCGGACATCCCGACATGTATCACGCACACGGTGTTTATGTACATGTACACATAAGTGTCAATGGGGAAGTGCGGTGATGTCCGCAGTTCGCCGCAGGCCTACAGACGGTATATTTAAGAACACACAATAATCCATGGTTATAATAAAATGTGAAAAGGGAAGAATGCACAATATTGGAATGCAACGTTACATAATATTTACTGTTCATTATTTATTGAAAGAAGTTTTTAACTCAACCGGCCACAAACGTGTTTTAACGTTACTTTTGAGCTATGTTATGTTTTGGGTTTAACGTTAGCAGACGTGACAAACACAAATGGCCAACATCTTACTCGAGTGGATGTGCATACAAATGTCAAACATCAAGGAATTCATTGATCAAAAATCTTTTCCAAAATATCTTCCAAAAGTATCCTGCTGATATTTTGGTTTTCATCAGTAACGTTATCACTATCACTGTCAGTGTCATTGCAATCTGCTGCTATGACTCTAAAAGCCTTGATCAATTGTTCGTTAACGAAGATTGCTTTATCAAACCGAATTTCTGGAGATGTTTGGTGATGATTACATTCAATGGTGATGCAATTATTATTCCTTTATCTTTATCCAAGGCATGGAAGCATCTTGAATGATAAAGTTTTCCCATAGCCTGTTGGAAGTGTTACGACCTAGTCATTTGCAGATGTTTTCAGAGCATCCACCCGCATAGACCCAAACATTGCGCATCTCTTTTTCTGCCGGTAGAGTAGAATTTAAACGATACCGTAGAGTCCCAATTAAAGATAAATGTTTAATGCATTTTGGAATTTATGTTCAAACCTCAGAGACCAGGGCCTATATCTAACGTTAGACTTCCACATTCTGAGCTTCAACACCACTCCCCGCAGATTCTTCCTCGTCGATTACGCACGCATCTGTACATCAGGAGCAGGCGGACCGGGCACAATTGCCGCGCTGTTAATTTGCAACCTACTGGAAAGTGAGTTTATGTTGTGCGTGGAATTTGTTGTGTACATTTTGATATTCGTGCGATGATGTCAAGGATGTAAATCCTTTTGGACCAATCTAGAAAAAACAATAGGGGATGTGGGAAGATCACGTCACGGCACAACGTATCCAATGAAATCCTTTTGGAGTGGTTCGCCATGATAGATTATAGACAGGGGACCAGTCTATTTTCGGTTTGGCCTTTTCGAAGACTGTAGAATTGATTGAAAATGATCTCCGCTTGATAAGTAAAAATGTAGGGTGTATATGCACATATAAACAAAAGGGTCATGTAAATTCTTTATAGTTATTTACAATGCATCAATAAATGAAATTATTTAAAGACCACAACAAATGGTAAAATATTTTCAACCCTGTTTTAAAAAAGTACACCAAGTAGGAATCATCAAAATAAGACTTCTATTATTTTTATTTAAACCCTTCAAAACCTATGCAAAATGTACTTCGCCACTACCGCGAACCGACAGGCCAGAAACAAAAAGCCGTCGAGGACACTTTCAGAGAGCCTATTTTGATGACGTACATTTGTTGGAGGGCGAACGCTGCTAATTGCGTTTACGTGGTACGCTTTGTACACCGCGTACAGCCGTAAAAATAAGTTTATCAAATACGACTTCCGAAAGTGTTTTGAAGTGGTATTTTGACCAATTGTGTGTTTCATCATCGAACTAATTTCTCCAGCATCCATTCAAGGATGATCCTTAGCAGCCCACGGGGCAGCAGCATTTTCCAGAGTCCGGCATTCTTTCCTGAGGACGTATCTTAGAGCATACTGATCGGAAACGTCGAGTTGTACCCAGTTCTTTTCAGAACCAATTAGCTATTCAATTGGTTCCACATGGTGTCACCCGCAATTAGTCTCACTGATACAGATTATACTGATGCCAAAGTTTGTGATATAAGTTGACATAGTCTGTAGTAGAGTGTTTACAAAAGAGAGCCGGATTAAAATTATTGAATTTAAAATTTTATATATGGAAAGAAATTTCACTGAATGAGTTTACAGATAAAGAGTTACATGATGAGTGAACAACCAGGACAGATGTTAAGGCGGTACTGAAAGCAGGACTGTGACAAGTTTGCATATTTGTACAACATAGTCAACCATGCAAGTGTGCAGAATACCAAATGCCTTTGTTTTTTCAACACATTCTTTGGGAAAACAAGGAATGCACCTAAACAAATGTAATCTGCTTGTTTTTCGCTACTTACCCTCAAAAGTTTAATGCGGTTTAAAAATGTTTTTGGACCTTGTTTATTCAAATATGCAAACCTTTGTCACAGTCCTGCTTTCAGTACCCTTAACATCTGTCTAATTTGTTCACTCTATCCAGTGGCCAATAACATCACAGTTGTATAATGTCATTACAAAGAGGACATATCTGCCCTTTCTAGAGATATATTATATTTTCTTCCATATATAAAAGTTTGCCATTACAGTAATTTTTATCTCGGTATACTTTTTATGGGGACAATCTCAAGAATATCAATTGCTTCCAGAATGGACGAAACTGACGAACTATAAGGAAATGGCGAAGCTGAAGGAAGATCTCGAGCCCGCATAAGCGCAGCAATGGTACCCCCTATTTTTTTCTTGCTTACGACCAAATATTCTAAGAGCAAACTTTCAAAGTTTTGAATGTCCAGTATTTGGATTCTGTTGAATTTTGTTATCAGGAATATTAATCTCACTGAAATATGTAAGTCCAAATTATAAATTCATGTTTTGTGCCGATAAAAGTAATCCTTTGGTGACATTTCCGGTGGTGTCAACCAGACCAATAGTTTGACAATGGCCCAGCTCCTGTATTTATATGTATGTCCACACCGCACATGGAAACATTAATTCACGGCGCACACACAATAAGGGAGTGCTGCACGTCAAGGAATCCTACACACATGCACATGTACAGCCACTGGCAAACGCGGCGGCAGCCAGATCCAAGTTGTTTAGACGGTAAAAGACGTCAGTGCACAATGTAAATTTAACATTGCAAAAATTTGTAATGTGTTATAGGATGTCATGTACTTTTTTTGTCTCCCAACTGTTACGTAAAGGATAATACCTGAGGGCCATTCTCTACCCACGAATGTAGCAGTACCGAAGGTATGTATTTAACTGACTTAACTCTCCTCCCCAGACGTAGCATTATTGCTATGTATTACTGCTCCATTATTTATGCAATGAATGAGTGAACATAGGGATTGTGGGTGTATGTAATAAACGGATTAGTACAACTCATATTCATTGTTAAAGAATATGGTGTTCTCCACTCTATAGTGGGGTATATAAACGGCGTTTATTCAGACGTTTCATTTGTTAGTGGATGTAGCAATCGCAGTAACATGTATAGCGATAGTGATAGCGATTTGTTTTTAACCTTTGTGAATACGGGCTTAGGGGAGTCTTACCAGGCAAAGCGGTGAATATTATGAGGAATGAGATTCTTCCGACTTTGTGTTGAAATCCGACCTAGTCGGAAACTGGACCTGCCGATTTGAAAACCAACTTTAAAATTCAGTTCGACTTTCCGCCTTTGGCTGTTTTATTTTAGAATTTTTTTTTGCCAAAATATTTTACACCAAAGTGTAATTTGTTAACAAATAGTTAACAATAAAGAGATGAATTGATTTAAACAAACCTATTTTCTGTTTACTTGTCATTTCATAATAGCGTCTGTGTTTTTAATCTAAGTTCTGTTTTTTTAACGAAAACGTTCACCCCGGGACCGTGCGGTTTCTGGCTGCGTTCGTGATCGCTATCATGGCCCAATGCAATTTCGTTGTTGGGCGGCCGGTTTCGCTTACTGCGTCATTCGGCGTAAACGAGTAATCATACATTCTACGCTTAATACGACTGATACGAGGACGGAGCTCAGCCGGAGCTTCCGCCGTGCTTACTGAGTTTACCGTTGCAATTGATTCTGCTTTACGTGTTTTGAATAGGCTCAATACTCCTTCCTTCATTGGCAGTCATGTCGTTTAAACAAAGTATTGTAAATCGTGAAGGCAGTGACACTAAGGGAAATGACAATGCGAGTTATAAATCCGGGGAATGGGGAATACGGCTTGAGTGAAAGTTTATCTTATCTAAATTCATTCGGAAACTGAGAGAGCCACAGGCAAAGCGTTATGTATTTGTGTAATGCCACACTCAACCATGGTGGAAGGGGAAAGCCAAAAGTGCTTGGGGTAAATCATGCCTGTATTCTCAAACACACAAATCACAGATCACATCTCGAAAGATGAATTATCGTCTACCTGTGAGATATTCCATTTACGTCCGTAACCTTCCTGGCTGTTTGTTTCTCTTTAAGATCGTTAATCATGTAATAATACTAGCATTGTTTCAAAATTAAAGTGTAAACACGCACTCACATAATGTGAAGTAGTCAATCAGTGGTTATTTTTAAACGTATTATTATTATTTTTTTTTTTGAGAGAAGAATATGATGAAACATTGTCTTTGGTTAAGCATCATTCTAAGTACATGGTCCATTCAGAAATTTATTCCAAGTTAATTAAAAGCTATAATGTGGGGATATAATGCCACATAAACATATAGGACATACAGGTACATGCACAGGGGCACCTAGATTTAATTTGGTAGGCCCAACATTGACGTAATCAAAAGAAAGACTCCATTTATTCGTATTCAGGCAAAACAGTGTTAAGCTATAAATGCTCACATGAATTGATTTTTTTCTCCCTGATCACCGAACATTTATTCTTCAATAATTTTTATTCTACTTTTCTTTGTGCAGCTGACATGATGACATGCCTTCAATCTCAGCAATAGACAAGGAAGGAACAGCCATATGGTCTCCATCCATTCTTCTGCCGTTGCTTCCGCCATCTCTACACCACTGACTTCACCAATTACCAACGCCAAAGTCTGCTGCAGTACCAGTAAAAGATCGGAAGACCAACTTTGAGGCCATGTTGTTTTGTTTCATCGCTGAAAACAATTTGCCTTTTTTACTTTGGCACCCAAGGTCACCAATCTCGCAAAAGAGTTTGCCATGATCCAAAACCACTCAGCCAACTCTCCGTTGACCGCAGGCACTTCTGCTTCAATATAAGATGAGACTTGGTGTTGGAAGATAATTCAAAGAAAGTTGCCTGGTGAATTACAGACAGTCCTTTCATTGAACATTGTTGCCGTCAATGTTGTCAGTGACTTGTGCTATAGGAAGTGGTATCGTACAAAACACTAACTTAGAGCTAGTGCAGCGACTAGGATGTACGACAACGAGGTCGACGAACAGATAATTTGTGAAGTTAATAGACACAAATCAAACGCGGTACGGCGTTACAAACGTAACAGCGATAAACTGGAAACGTTAAGTTAATTGTAGTGGTGTAGGGTATGCCGTCGGGGGATCTGGAGGAGACAAGACAATATAAGACATCGGTTTTCATCGTCCAGTAAGTCGGTAAGACATGAGGATCGGAAAGAAGCATAACATTGACCTCTTTAATTTGAAGTGCTGTAGGGCAAGACCATATGCTGCTCTTTGTAAAAAATATCAAGCAATTAAGAAAGTTTTAGGTAAATCTTATATATTTTAAATGATAACTAGCTGTTTACCATCTGATTTACAGATCTGATGTAGTCCTGACAACTGCTACGCAGACAATTTGAGAAGGGGAGCACAATTTTGAGGGGAGCAATAAACCATGAGGGAGCACAGTTATGGGGAATAAGAGTAGAGATAGTTATTTGACAACAAATTAATGATACAGATATCAGTGGTTAAAAATTTGTATGTAAAAGATACTCTATTGGCAACTTGATGGCAAAAATCATGGAAGATATAGTTTTAAAAACATGTTATTTTTATAAAATAAAAAAAAAAAAGATTATATTAAGGATGTTTCCTTTTTGGCAAGGTCTCTGTGGAAAGAGTGATGATGGAAACAGAAGCAGTTGTTTGTTTTGTTGGTTAAGTGAAGTGTTATCCGAAAACTGAAATTGAGGCCTCGGTTCTCAGATGGGGTGGGTGGGTCGAATCTGAGGTTGTTGATTTGTCAGGGAGCAAGAGGAAGTTAGCCTACGAGATTTCTTTAAGGTGTATGTTTTAGTCTGCCCAAAGTGCTAAACGATCTATAAAATATAAGGTTATTTTGAAACCGATACCGCCAAATTAAAGCTGTCAGTATATTCTTTCATCTGTGTAAGCTATTCCAGAATTCACTTCCAAGTTGAAAATGAAAATGGGCCGACTTCTACCTGGTGTGTTGGGTGTGGTTACAGCACACGTTTGTACCACGATCACTGCAGCCAGGCACCGCTTGCAGCATGCGTGCTTGTCATGGCGCGTGTGGCACCATGCACACCGTCAGACACATGTACAGATTTTTTGTGCAGGATACAGAAAGGCCGCACGGAATTTCACTTTGCCATACTGGGAAACCCAACACACGCTGAGCACATATCTTTTTAACGCACGATAAGAAAAGGTTGCACAGCTTGCAACTCTTCCGTAACTGGGAAAACAACAACGCACCTGTGTATGGGCGTTTCACAGACAGACGGACAGAAAATACCGTCCCCCTTTTTTATAATATAGATTATTGTATTTTATGTAATGTCCGAAACAATTTTTATCGAACTTGTGAAATTTTACATTTTACAAACTTAGTTTCTGACATGTGTTCAATTATGTACATATGTAATAATTTGTTTTATTTATGCTTTGAATGTTTAAGTAAACGTTGCATTTCAATTTAATTATGATGTAAATATTGTGTTTTGTTACAATCTATTTTGTACGAATCTTTCCCTCCATTATTTTGCACGAATGGAGCGATAAGGGCACTTTTGTCCTCGTCGCTCCATTCGTGCAAACATATGGAGCGATGTGGGAACAATGGGACGACGTCACAGGAGTGTTAAATACATGTACAACTTTTCTATTATTTGCCGTCACATGGAGTATATTGTGTGTATGTTTGACAGTTTATACTACTGATAGATGCAGCATTCGGGAAAGTAAATTTTTAATTTTATTTTATTTATGTTGCTCATATTTTAAAGGAGTTAAATTTGACTGCACATAGTCGGTGATCTAACCCATTGCCCAAACTATGTACATCATTTGAAAACTATATAAGTGGCATTTGATGTTTTCCTGCATTGACCGTTTATAAACCGATCGTGATTTTATGATTAGATAATCAAACATTGAAATATGTTTTGAATTCCATGGTTGACTTGAATATTGGAACTTTGCAAATAGATGTTGATATCATGATCTATAAAGAATTTGATATTTGTATACAAGTTTGATATTGGTCCGAATCAGACATAAGGATAATTCACCTGCATGAATCATATGCAATTTTATTTATTCGTTATTTTCTTTTATCGCCTAGCAACGAGTTTGCCCTGCACCTCTGTGTGGCATCCTCATTCCACACCCCACTCGTCTGGTCCACTCTGTTCAGTCCTGTTAAATTCCAATTTGTGTGAATTAATTCTGCCCCTCGCTCATTAAGCAAGGCAAAGCTCACACCAAACTGTGCCAACTGCTTGACAGCATAATTCTCCCAACAAGTGCACCCCTTTGAGGAAATGGATAATTCAGGAAAGGTAAGCCTGAATGTCGTCATGAAGCTTTTGTATACACATATCAGGCTTGTCATTTGACATGTATGTTGATATTAGCTATAGTTCCCACCAATAAATAATTCAAACCTAATGAATATAAATTTACTTACCAGATGCGTTTCAAGTCTTCGTTTCAAGCAAACTTGAGGAATATGTTCTCAACCGTTGCTCCCTGACAAGGTGTGAAGCCTTCGAATAAGTCTGCCATGGTGTCGCATTGCAGGTATCTTCACGGGCCATGCCTTGTACAACATGGCGAGGAGCTGATGTCGGAGATGTACGGTGATAACTTGAACCCGTTGAAGCAGTAGCAGAAATGACCACAACAATAAGCTTAGGCCCGTTTCAAACGTCGCGCTCTTGCCGAGTCGAATTCAAATAATCCGATTTTTTTCCTCGGTTCATTACAGCAGGAGCGCGACGTTTTAAACCATTTCGAATTCGGCGCGGCAGAGGCACTTTGCGCCCCAATAGGGCCCTGCCGTGCTATAAGTTGCAAAGTTCGGCAGAAGCACGGCTTGGTTTCAAACGTCGCGCTATAGCCGTGTTGAATCGGGAACAAATTCTTGGCCTGGCGCAGCAAATTGAGGAATACGCATGCGCAGTCTCTTTACGGAGAGGAACAAACCAAACAAACGTGCACAGTTTCTCGTCGGTCCGCCATTTTGTATGTATTTAAACAAGTTGGGACTTTCAATTAAGTCTCGACGTTTGAAACCACTGTTGCGCAGCAATGCCGCGCTATTGCCGAACTCAAATGATTTTAATTCGACTCTGGCAAGAGCGCGACGTTTGGAAACGGGCCTACTTTACATTATTATTTAACAGATACAATTGGGTTTTCGATTTTTTATATTTTCTAGAACAATGTGTATGGATAATATTAGATATTCAAAAAAGGTGAACAGTAAATTCACCAAAATTCTTCCCTTGTAGATACAAAAAGTATCCCTGTATGTCAATGATAGGCAATTTTACAAATGTAAACAATATACTCAATCTTCAATTTTTAAACAAAATGGAGATAGGGGCCTACATATAGATCTACATAATAGGTGTTGTATAGGTCCTTTTAAACCCAGTGAAATAAACGCGCACATCAAACAAAACCAGTAGACATAACAAAATAAAACTAAAGAAAACTGCTCATGAAAAAAATTAAAGATATTCTGGATCTGATCTGGATTATTATACTCCGTAAAAAGCGGTAAATCCGCATTACTACAGAGTGTTGACGGGACCGACTAGTTTGTGTTAGTGGTTGTGGTTTGTCAGGTGTTTAACAAGTCCGGTTTGAAGTTGGGTTGCTTTGGTTTGATCGAGCAGATGGTGTGGCAAATCGTTCCAAATTTTAGTAGTCCGCGGGAAAAAAAATTAAATTCAAGAGTTTTGGTCTTTGTTTGGTGGTCGTTGGCAGGAGAGGGTCGTGGTCTTTTTAATCCGGCATTGAGGTTTAGTGAGGGTAGTTCTGCCATTTAATATCAACGAGGTTGTGGGTCATTTTGAATAACACAGTGGCCTAGGTAACCTTCCTCCCTGGTATCTAAACTTGGCCAACTTCCCAATGAACTTAGTACGGCAGTAACGCTAGAATCTCTCTCGAGAAGTCGTTTTTAGTCAATAGCTCTAGCTGCTGATCTTTGATTTTGTCGAGAGTGTGTTTTGTTTATATATGGAAACCATAGCAGCTGTGCCATACCTAGTTTAGGCTGGACAAGTGACAACCCAAAGTCTTGATTTTTATATCAGTCGAGTAACATTTAAAATTCCTACGGATCACCCCCAGGGTCTTTTACACATATTTGTAACATTATTTATAGGGGAGTTTTCCATGTTAGATTACCGTCAAATATGATACCAAGATAAGAGTGAGAATCAAGTTATGTCCATGGTGTTGCCACAAAGTTTGTATGGAGTAATGTTGGGGGTCTTTTAGATGTGAAGTGCATTGTAACATTTATTTGCATTAAATTTCATTTGCCAACTAATCCCCACTTACTGAGAGCGTCCAAGTCACGTTGAAAAATGATAGATCGTCTGATTATTTAATTTTCTATACACAAGGGCATCGGCAACAAATAGTATGATTAAAACATAATGGTCCTATGACCGTACCCCTGTGGCACACTGATGTGACATCAACTGCTGAAGACAACTTCCCATCAAGACTAACTCTTTGTTTGCGTAAGGTGAGAATTGTTTTGTCCACCCATGGATTTTCCTCTTTTGTTATGCCATAATGCTGAAGCTTTTTAGAAGACGTGAATGTGGAACCCGGTCGTGAAAGGTTTTAGAAAATCGAGGAAAACTGCATCTGCTTGTTTGTTCTTTTCGAAGGATGCAGCCAAGTCACTAGTTGTTAAAATCAACTGGAGAGTGTCACAACCCTCTTCTCCCTTCTAAAGCCATGTTATGAGTCATTTAAAACAGTTGAACCGGTCAAGATGAAACATAATATGTGAAGGGAGAATGTGTTCAAGAATCTTGCAACATATGGACAAGTGCAATAGGACGATAATTACTAGTAGAATTACGGTTACCCTTTGAAAATCGGTGATACATGAGCCAGTCTGATGGCAGTTTTCACTGTACTTAAACTCTGAGTAAAAATTGAAGTGAGAATGGGGCTAAACCCCCTAGTCGCGCACTCCTTAGTATCCTTGTGGGGATCTGGTTTGGGGCCAGATGCTTTATTTGGTTGGAGATCTTCAAGAAGTTTCCGAACACCGTCTTGAAATTTCAATTTCAGAAATGTCAGGGTGGGGTTTCCATCCATGTCTGGATATTTTTGTGTCTTCTGAGTATAAACCGATTGAAAATAATTGTTTGAATTTCAGCTTTTTCTTGACTGTCATTTGTAGAATGGTTATTATGTTTTAATGGTGGAATACCACCACTGTCGACCTTTGTTTTGCTTTAAATCCATCTTCCACAACCCTTTGTTCTGATGGAAATTTTCACCATGTTGGAACCAATGTATTTAGTCTGGGCATGTGTAAGTTCTTTTTTTATACATGTGTGTGGTATTCTTTTTTTACCTTGTTCAAGTGTTGATTTGCGTTGTTTATTATAGAGTCGGTGTAACTTCCTGTTCATACGTTTAAATCTGGCATTGTACCACAGGTAAGTTGTGTCTGATGTTGTGAATTTTGTTGAATGTGTGAGTTTCCCAAGTGAGTGTTTTGAGTTTGTAAGTGAAAGTTGGATGAGTGTATGACCGAAAATAAGAAGATTGCTTTTAATGCTGCTATATTACCCTTCGAGTATTGGAAAATATTGCGTCTAGTGGAACTAATAATATTTGGCTTTAATGTTACTGCATATTCTGACTACGTCATGATCTCAACACCTGGGATTGTATCTATGCTATTTATCAGTGTAGGGTTTGAGACAAGAAATAAATCAAGAATATTATTTTCCTAGTTGAATTTTGACCATTCATTTTCCTGTTGGAACAAAACATGTCTAGGAAAGTATTGCACAGTGTTTTGATGCTACTACCTGGGGTTTATGGTTTGGTTTTCCCATTTTATGTCCCTCAAGATTGAAATCCCTCCAGCCATATTTGGTTGGCATGGAGTGATGAGCAGCGTAAAGTTTTGTGAGTGAGTCTTCAAGTTGGTGTAGTGAGTTGGGTTATAATAGGCCCAAATATAAATAGAAGTTTGTTTTGTTCGACAACACCCTAATCCTATGAGTTCTGGTGTCTGCGTCAGTATCTACTGAGGTGTTGGTGCTGGTAGGTTTTTAACAGCTATGGTTACAATTCCGTAAATCATCCAGATGACCTTTCCTGAATATGGAATAGTTTGACGGAAAGAGTTCATACCTTGTATACTATGGCTATTAAGCTTCATGTTTCTTGTTGGTGATGAGATGTCCGGCCCTCAGTGCCACTAACGCCTGGAGTTCAGGGATCTTCCCTTTTAAGACTTCTGAAATTTATAAGTGTTGAGGATCTTAAGTGGTCCTTTGATATGTGGTTTGGTATTTTCATTTTTTGGAGTTTTCGTCTGTGTGAGAACCATTGTTTTCAGAACAGGTGTCGTTTGTTCTAGGCTCCGTGATTGAACCAACATGTGAGTCTAGGCTCACTAAGTGTTTCAATTAGTGTGAGGTTTAAACCGGTGTGAGTGTGCTGTTTCCTGGGCATTGAAAGGCAACGGCCAATCGGTTCAGATCCATGGAGAAGTAGACTGGAATCCCTCGGCAGGTTTACTTTTCAGTTTTCCTAGGCCTGGAAAGTCTGACACTATCTGGGTGTATTGCTAATGCATGCGTGTGTGGAGGAAGATATTTGCCTGCAAATACAATGGCACCTATTGAATCACCAAGTTATTCACACTGGTTAGTGCATCTCAAAATCGTGAACCATGGAGTATGGAGTAATTAAAGTTTAAAAATATCACAAGATGGACAATGCACACAAAGTTTTCTGATTGACAAAAGGTGACGTATTCCACATCACTAACTTCCCCACATTGGGTGTGGGTCCATAGCCACAGGTGTCACAACTGAGTGCATGGTGGTTGTCAAGCACATCTGCCCCACATAAGGGCAAGGTTATGGAAACTTTGGTTGATGTTTCTTCAGGTTTCTTTAAGGTACTGGTTTGTTGTGGTCCTGGGTGGGTGTATATCCCCACACAATCCCAAAAGAGGTATAATAGATACAGCTAAGTCGTTTAATTTACTCAACCCTTGTATTAAATTCCTGAAATTTACAAGCGTGAGGAATAAATAAAACCCTAGATGCAATAAACTGTTTGTTCAGTTTAGATGATGTGTAAATCAATGACAAGATATCAAATTGTAGACTATGGAGTTCACCTAGAAGACTGTGGGGAGTTTACCACATTCCAAACACTTTCTTCACATATGCAATAAAGCACCATTTGTATGTGAATGGGTAAGAATGTGTTGATTTGGCACAGCGTGTTCATGGTTTGGCCCAGGTGACCTTTTCTCTTTAAGCCATATACATAAGAAAATAAACAGGAATCATCGAGCACAGAGTGTGCAAGAAAACCCATTATGTCAGTGTGTACTCAGATTAAAACAAATAAAACAAATACTTACTGCAAAGTGGTGACTGGTGAGTCCCTCAATTTTTTTTAACATAGTGGTACAGGAATTATAATGAGTATGGTCTATGCAAGGCACAGTGAGTATCTACGATATTTATTTATTGTGTGACTGTTCATGTCCAGCCACAAGTCAAAGGGAGCCCTACACAACCGTTAAAAGAAATACAAAATGGCGACCAGAAAAAAAGAATCAAATGGAGGACAAAATGCACACAATACAGGCTCTACTTGTATCTTCTTAGTTAAAAGACATCAATAGCATCAAGCAAAACCAAAAGAGCTCCTACAAGACCATAAAGATACAAAAATAGTGACCAGAATCAAATACTGCACAAAATACACCAAAAGACAACAACCGCACAAAGGACAACAATATTGGAAGATGAAATTAACGTAGAGGAGCCCTCATACCGTAAAAAAATACAAATGGCGACCAGAATCACTCACACTGCACAAAATCCGGAGACTAAATCTAAAATACCTATTCCGTCTCAAGACAAAATGTAATAATACTTAGGTTAAAAAGATATCAATAATAATATTTTTAAGAATTTCCGCGACGGAAAGCCTCTGAGTGTAATAATAGCTTTCAGTTCAATACCAGGTGTAGGCCTATATGCCCAGGAATGTTAAGGATTTTTCACAACATGAATGACATCTCATCGTATGTCAATAACAGCAGATCCATCATGCGTAGTTGGTTAGTACAGTTGAATCATGTTGTCGCTTGCCCAATATTAAAAATGTTTAACAATAAGGTATACCCATGGACAGACTTCATATTAAATTAAAAATGTGTGTGATTTTGTTTGTTGTATATGTTTTATTTTTCTCCAGATATAACATAAAGCTCTGAGAGGATACTAGTTACATCAAGCACGAATTTAAGTTTAAATTGAATAAAGACACATCGTGGTCACCGAACAATGATCAAAGTAAAGCCTCGTTTCGATCTGTGTTTGTGATTAGCAGTTATTGGAGGCTGCTATTATTGGAATGCAACCATCAGCCAAGGGGAAAAATAGCGCCAGCTCAACAGCTTGAACAAAGTTGAAGTTAATAATGCAAAATGTATAACAACAAAACCTGTCAACTCAAATTACATTAGCAAACAACCCAATAAACTAAAAGCTATAACTTTAATAATATTGGATACATCAAGAGCCAGAAAATCTTATAAAGAGTGACACTTTATTTTCTATGTACACACAACTTCATAGGCTTGTGTCGAAAATATTAAGTGGTATTCGCATTTCATATAAAAGAAAATTTTGTTTTAAAAAAATTTTCTTTTTGCTTGTTTAGACACCCAATTCTGATGCCAAGTAGTGTACATGTATCAAATTTAGTAAAATGTTTCCTAGTAAATAAAATGGATACTGTAAAATCGGAATGCATTCTCACTATTTTCTGGTTAGCGAAAATTATTGATCTACAGTGCATTTTTTTGCCAACAATTTCCAATCTTGTTCCGGTTGACTTTAATAAATACATGCCATGTGAATACCCTTCTTGTATAATGTTGTGTAAAAATGCATTACATTGTATATACTGCCCTTTACTTATCTTTGTCAAACCATGACCTTTATCTCGTTGAAGCGAACGTCATTGTTTGAATCTCTGGGAACGCAAGGAAAATTTAATACGCGTTCATGAATGAAATATAAATGGCCAGTCTAATTGCAATAGTACAGAATGCTGTGCATGCTGTTCTTGTAAAGCCATGTATAAAAACTATGACCAGACTGTATGCAGTGAAGTGCAATTTCTTTTACATTACGGAATTGTTTCTCTAGTTTTTGGAATAGAAAATTTAAAAATTAAAAACTGATTGAGGGTGCCCTTATTTTCGTTTTGTATTACCCTCGGGAAACTTTTATTTTGCGGCGGTGATAGCTAACCGCACAGCCAACGTTAGACTTTGGATTACTGTACAATAATGATATCGTCCATGTCTTGAACGTATTGTAACGTGGTTTATTTCCTGGGGTTTTCCTTACTTCTGCCGTAAACGCCCGACAGAAAAGCACCAGAGAGCAATCAGATTATTTAACCAATTACATTAACCACTGCTTTATTACATCTCTCAAAAACAGTCTTGTCGTCAATGTTTTTTTTTTCAAACCTGCCCATATCCTACACGACTGCCTATAACAAAGGCGGAAACAATTTTTACAGTGACGCCAATTCAGGCTATCCTATGAAACTTCCGGAGCCAAGTTCAACAAGAGTTTCATAACCAGCGATCCATTGTTCCATGCTCCGGCGGCAGTCTGGAAAGTCCTGGCGGTTGTCTGAATGTCCCGGCGGCAGTCTGGAAAGTTCCCCAGCGGCCAGTCTGACAGTACCGGCGGCACCGTCACAAAACCACATTATGCGTCACATTATCCTCCCCATACTCCAGAATATGGCATTCAAAAACAAAATAACTTCAAGAAAACACGAAATGTTCAACAACAACAAAAACTGTCACAGTTCCTCTCTTTTTACCCGACGTCAGGCTGGTGGAACTCCGGCGGAGGGTCAGTCTCGCATGAGTCCCGAAGTGTGAATAGTGCGGGCGTTGTACCACTGGCACGTTGTCGTAGACTTGCATCCCGGCTGCGATTGCCAGTGGTGGGACCAAGCAGCCCACTGGTTCTCTGTCTATAGCAGCAGATGCACGGTGACCGGTGCCGCCCTGCACTTCTGCAGATGCCGGAGGAGGCGCATACCTCCTCGATCTCCGCCAGTAGTTAATATTCCTCACAACCCCAGGATATCTTGGTGGTCCGTGAGCCGACTGCTCATGTACGTCTCCTCCCAGATGCGGAGGCATACTCGCCCACCACATACCCCTGCAGCGAAATCCTCTCTCCTTTGACTCATTGTTGGCAAAGTTGACCCGTTGATGCCTTGTGTGTGTCGAACTGATGGTTTATCTTTGAATAAAATCACGTTCAGATCCACGTGCAGTCACCTGCTGAATGAAGCGTGCAGGCTTCCGCAGTACCGCTCTGTTGCACCTAGTCCGTGCGGGAGTTGCATTCATGCAGGGCACACCTCGGCGGGCTTGTCCGCACCGGCGGGTTTGTCCGCACCGGCGGCCTCCCCGTCCGCACCGGCGGGCCATCTGCACTGGAGAAGTCATTAGTCATCCTCGACAGTCTCATTTCTGGGAAGAGAGCGGCTCTCCGGAAACCCGGCAGTCTCGCTCGTTACCCACACATTACGGCTTTAAATTGTCCGGCATGCACCACTTGGGGCCTTGCACGAGGACTCTATCTTTATGCGATACACAACATTTGAAAAGCCTGGCAATGATTACGTAGGACCAGTCCACGTCAGTTTAATTTCCGGTGATCTTTCCCTTTTTCCTGGCTTCTCTTTGCAGGCGCAACCAACACTACTGCCCCTTGGTCGCATAAAGCTGCCTTTTACGTCTCGGTCGTAGTGTTTCTTCTGTTTCCGCATCTGTGTTCCTCACAGTGTCCCTGGCAACTTCATGAGCGAGTCCTTCAGGCGATCTTGCAATTTCAGGCATAGGCGGTGGCTTACAGTGGGCTCTTCCGGGACCCAGTCCCCACAAGGAGATCCACTGGCATCGATAATTTCACGACCCAACATCATTGCATTTGGAGTTTTGGTTGTTTTCATGTTCGGATGACCTGTAGGCCATCAAGTGAGTAAGGCTATGTTCATCCCAATCTGTTTGTGACTTATCCACCCAGAGACTGAGCATGTTTCTCAATGGTTCGGTTAAATCTTTCGATCATCCTGTCGGACCGGGGATGGTAGGGTGTGTGGTCCGCGTTTTGGTAATCCCCAGTAGTGAACACATCTCTGAAGACCGACGACTCGAACTCACGTCCCTGGTCCGAATGGAGTTCGAGAGGTTCCCAAAACCTGGCTACAAATTCCTCCACGAGCTTAGTCGCGACTGTGGTGCAACGCGTGGTCCGGAATTAAAAATATTCTGTCCATCTGGTGAATAGTCTCCACACGGCTGCTCGCAGCTCTACAGGCCGTGCGTAATAAAGTGCGTCCACTGTGCGGTTGTTGGTTTTTCGTCACTCAAACAATGAAACGTGACGTCACTTAGCCAGCTTCGTTAACATTGCGATTCACGTTCAGAAAAAAGAATGTTAACAAACTCATCTTCCGACCAAAATTCCACTCTTACAACCTGGGCATTCATCATTTTTGAATGTGCTATCATCGATGAGCCGTTAAAAGTTATATACTTTTTGCTGTCGTTGATTTTTTTTCTTCAATGGAATTAAAACATTTGAGAAGATTTGTGTGTGTAAATAGCGTGTCATGAAATGGTCAATAAAAGTAATATCACTTGGAATTCATATAACGTTGGGAAATGGATTACTTTTATTGATCTTGAATTTTTAAAATGAAAATGAAGACGCATTCATTTAGAAAACACACATTTCATATCTTTAGCTTGTTTGATCTGTGGCAACACGGAAATTTTTAATATAAACGACGTTTTCAGTCCCAAAATACGGGTCGTGCTTACGTGAATCTACAAAAGTTT